>KB671542.1:38025-53732 GCA_000349105.1 Anopheles epiroticus | reverse complement strand
CTTTGGTCAAACTTCTTTAAGTTTATTTGTGTAAGCTTCTTGTCGAGATGGTCAAAGTTAATGTCATTAAGAGCGAAAATTTTAATCATCATTTCATTCATTTACAAACAAAGTGTCAGGTATGATCTTACGGGATGTTCAATAAGTATTCCGAAAGATATTTATCTTTCAAAAGTAAATAGGAATTTTGAAACTTTTAGCTTAATGTTATCATCCTTTTTACACACTTGAAACGCTTAGTGAAGCTAGTGTTGACATATTTTAAGCAGTGAAATGCAAATCGTACCTGTAAATTCACCAAAATTGCAGGTGACCGTTTTGCCCCAGATATTCCTCTACATTTTGATGCCGGCGGTCTGTGCTCAGTGGTCCGAATTGCACATCAATGCTTACTCGCCGCTTTACGGAGCGTAGCATCCAAGGGATGACAGCATAGAGGAGCATCCTCCCATGCTGTCATCGTCATCTCGTAACAGCATCGTTGTCATTCATGAATTGCAAAAATGACCGCTCCGGGGTCCGCTTTATCGGGCCATTGGACTAAACTGTAATTTGCCCGCCAATCTTCCATGCAGCTCTTTGGTGCAGGAAAAGCATCAAAATAAGAAAGTGAAATTAAATTGAGGTTTTTGGGTGTGTGCTTTCGGCGATTTATTCCAACGCAGATCGTGCAGCAGTGTCGTCTTCCTTTGTGGAAGCGAAGCCACAAAGCGCGCACGTAACGTCGACCTGTCACAAGACTCGCGCTGATCGACGACCTCGGTTTGTAATTTTGACCAGCTTGCGGTGCGATTTTTGCACAACACACACACACAATCCACTTGTTTGTGTCCGGCTTTCCCGGCAAGCGAACAACATCAATCATGTTTTCCTACACGTCGTCGTCCCCGGGACGTACGTGTGTGCCCATCATGTTGCCACAGGGAGTTGCCACCGGTACTGTCACACAACGGAATCTGTCATAAATATCACCACCGTGATGGCACACGCCCCCCAACCCTACCCACTCCCTCCCACCTCAGTGAATGTGTTTGCGTGCTTTGCAAGCTTTCCTCTGCGCTGTACATCACGTTTGTCAAGGTGGAAAACACAGGCCTTCGCTTCTCTTTTGCCGCGTGCCAACGCACTGATGCGTGAAGGATTTTAAAGAGATTGACAGGGCAAAATATATTCATCACGGCGAAATACATTCCAAAGGGTGTGTTGGGTACTACAGTGTTCCAGGGGTTCGGATCGGTTTGGGAGCTTCATTCAGGAACAGCTGTTGTGTTGAGAGAGTATTTGGACATTCACTCCAAACCGAATCCCCCCAGGCAGAGCTTTCTGCTTGCGGATGTTTTTTTTTTTATTTTATTTTGTGGGAGAATGTGTGTCCTCGCGCGCCTTGCATACTGATGTTGAGGTGGCAAAACAAAAGAGTCGTGTCGCTTAGAGATGACCTTGGGGATTGGCGTCTGGGCGTGATGCGGTACGTGAACTGAGCGCAAAATAAAGGCGGATGATTATTTGAGATGAATTATTCATTGGAGTTTGGCCCTCCGGTGCTGCACTCCGAAGAGAAGTTTAAAGACGCGGTGACTGCAAGCGATCGGGAGGGGTTACCTTGATGGGATGGGTTTTATTATTTCTGCTAATGAAGCATTTGTTTTGGACACATTTTTGGACGGGCTTTCGTCCAAGAAGGCAACTGTAACCTTGAAGTTGTAACCATAACTATTCGTTCTGGACGTGTACAAATAATTATGATATTGATCAAAACGTGCAGCAATTCTTGGGACACGTCAGATGTGTAAGAACGCAAAAAAACTTCTCCAAGAAGGGAATTTACAGGGATTTCTATGTTACTTTCCTTGCAACCAAGATCATTTAAAGTCTACGAGCTGTCTCATGACATTGAAAAGGGACTTAAAACCCCTGCAATATGCCACTGCTACCCCACTCACCCAAACTCCAACAATGTATGCGGTGTACTCTCACTGTCAGGGTGCAGTAAAAATATGTGCCTAATTAAATAGTAATCAGCGTGCGGCCACAAATTTTGCTCCATGAAGTTCACGGAGTAGAGCGTGCTTTGCCGCCCACGGGGTGCGCCTTCACCCGGCGGACTACGCCATTCCTTTTGTAACGCTGGTACGAAGGCCATCAAAAGAACGTCCAGACATTCGTTCGTTAATGTTCTTGGCAAACCCTCTAATGACTTCTCTACTCGGACCCCGGGACGGAGAGAACCTGTGTGTACCTCCAAAGCGAATCGGTAAAAGTGCAATAATTATGGCATGGATTATGATGGTCATCAAGGGTAATAATTATTGGAATTATTACAAGTCACCCCTCGTGTACTACCAAAAAGCATGAAGTAAGAACTTCTTGGTGGGAGACGTTCAGTGTGGCTACTTCATTTACAAGATGTAAATTAAACGCAAATTGTACGCAGTAACTACCTCGTTTGTGTACTGCCTTTTAAGTCTCTCCAGGACGATTTCCTTAATGGTGATATTCAATTTGCGATTTTCAAGTGTGTTTAAATTTGTCTAGCTTCTTGCGTGTGTGTAATGGCTATTGTGGGCTAAAGCGATGCCAACTGCAACGGGACACCGAGAAATGAGTTACCCGTTTGTTTACTACACGCAGCCGGTCGCAGCAGTGTTGCGTGCTGTGTTAGGTCACAAACACACAAATATTTCACTCCACATGGCGCCAATGGGGATGTTATTCTTTCTCACCCTTTTTCACCCTCGCAACAAATTTGAAATCGAAATCCCGTTTCAACTGAACGCGGAATAATTCATTCCGAAACCGCATTATTTATCTCACTTTGACCCAGTGAAGTTGTTGCTGGTTTCCGGTATACCGTGTGCCACAGCTGTTTTCTTTAACAAGCGTGCGGAAACTTGTGACAGATTTATGACAACCGGGGTTATTTGGGGGGGGTTTGTGTGCATGTGGCCGCTTCATAGTGGTTTTCCGGTTTTTGGAAAAGAGCTCTCGAAAGCGAAAAAAAAAACGGAGGCAAAATGATGGAACACTTCCAATTTTCCATTCGCTATCATGGTTTGTGAAATCTTCGCCTTTTCTGCAACACGCCAATATTTCTTATCATAGCCGGTGCCGAGCGAAAGCGGAGGGAAACAATCATTGCACCCCATCACGTTTGAAATGGAAAACAATTTTCGATAATGGAAAAGGAAAAAGATTTCCGGCACGGTACCGACATCGCACGGAGTAAGGGAGATGTTGGCGCGCGCGGTTCAACTTCTTTATTTCACCCTGCCCATGGTACGGCCATCCTTCCGCTCCGATGCTAATTGACAGTTGTACGGTGTGAACCGGGATGAAAATTGCCATTTTGGAGTGGCAATTTTACGCTCCAAGCCTCCAACCGTTGGGGCGGGATTGTTTATGGATGGGAGATGGCAAAGCGTCAAAATTATTACTTCTCCGCAGTAGTTATGGCAGGTCGGTTCCAGGTTTCAGGTGTCGCTTTGTTGTGGCGCAGATCCAAATAATCGGCGATGGGGACTGGAAAAGGGACGTAAACATTAGGAGCCGAAGAAATTGGCTCTTGCAGATTCAATAGATTGTGCGCTTGCTTCGAAAGATCCAACGGAGTTACTGCCCAGGGCCCGAGCTTTCTTGGCGCGTTTCGTTTGCTCTGGAAACTGGTGCACCCAATTGCTCTGGCCAACCAGTGGATCTTGTTGGCTCAACGTCTCCTCATCTCCTACCCCATCGCCATCATGCTTACCATTGCAAGACTTTCAATATTATAGCAATCATATTTTTGCCTCAGCCAAACGTCTCCCGCTCACCTCAGGTTTTACTGTTCCTTTGGCACAGAGTCTCGCGTGCACAGAGATATACAAGATTACTCAGGTGGAAAACATGCCCATGCTTTTCTCCGTTTGCAGGCCGTGCAGGAGAAAGGAACAAAATAGAAAGTCCTTCCCTGCACACGTGAAGTGTGGTCAGAGAGAAGAAGCTTTGCCCGTCGTCTATGTGTGGGCAATGGCTGGCAACTTAACCAAGGGAGAAGAAAAGCGATGATAAACCCCCCGTCCTGAAGTGTACTGTCATTTCCGGAGTTTTGGATTATAGGCTTGTGGCGTTGGCTTATCAAATCGCTGTACGTCGTGCAGCCTTTGTCGAGAGATTATACCGCACTGTCTAAGAGCGCTCAACACGTCCGAGCAACATCGGAGGTTGCGGATTCTAACCGACAGTGCAGTGTTTTTTTGTTGTTGCATGTTCTAGACAACGACATCTCCATGACGCTCTATCGCAGACACGCGTACGCTCGCTGGGCCCCAACCACTGGGAGGTCGCTTATCGCAGCATTAATTTTTGTGTCCAGTTGCATCATTTGAATATGCTTGCGGGGCGTGGAATGTGAAGGCGAGAGTGTGTGTGTGTTGTTTTTTTACAGTTCCGTGGATTAGCTCATCGTGTTTTGAAACCAGCAGCGCGTTGGGCAAGGAGCGGTCATCTTTTGGGTATTTGTTTCAAAGCCCCGAGACTGGACCCGCGGGACTAGCTGTCTGAGCGTGGCGGTCCCACTGTTGTTGCCACTGATGCTCCGGAATAGACGGAAACGAAGCGAAAAGGCCTGCTGTGCCGGTGGAGCGCTCTTTGCAAAATCGTGCTCCACGTCCACTCGGACACACTCCGGGTTCTCACCCATTTCCGCGCTTGTGTGGCGTGTGCCGTTTCCCTGGGAGTTGGATTGGGAACAAAAATAGTGTCTGACTCATCCAGCTCGTATCAGTGCTGGATGCTTCTTACATGGTTTGTTCCTTTCCTTTGCGCCTTCGGTCGAACTGGTTTTGCGGTCGAGTTTGTGTTGTGCGATTGACGACTACGATGACGACGACGTTGGGCTATGGCGAGTTGTTTAACGAGAACTTTAAAGTTAGCCGATCGGATTAGAGAGCATTTGCTGACTCATTTGCTACGAACTGTGCACATCGGCCCTGCTAGCAGAGTGTTTGATTAATCACAATTTCTGGAAAACACTTTATTATGGCATGGCAGAGCTTGTCGGCCTAAAAGCGCTGATAATGTCGTTACCACGGTACCAGCAATACACGAACTTCGTGTATCAATAAGTTCCAACAATAATTGTGAACAAAAATTCTTGTTCCACTGGTCGGGAATGCAATTAAAGTATATCCACTGGAACGCTTGTTTCTTATCGCGCATATCAAATCACTCGATCCAATTGTACACTGCAACAATCGGCCCAAGGTCGAGAATGTTTGAGCTCCAAATCGACACTAATTGCTTCATCGGACACATTCCAAGCACGTATGCCGCGTATGCGTATGCCGTGGGACGTGGCTTCCTTGTGAGCACCAAGAACGGCTACGGGCCTATGGGAGGGATGTGGAATGTGCTACCAGCGTACAGACTCCTTAATAAGATGCACCCTCCTTCCCAGACACCTCTGGGCATTCATGTAAATAATCGGTGCAACAGACTATAGTGATTGCAGCAATATAAATAAATGTACGACGATTGCATTCCTAACCTGACCCCGCGCCCGAGATCGGCACATTGTTCTGGAACTGTTGGACGGCAGTACCGGGAGAGGGCGCTTCTTGATGTTCGCTCCGCCTGACGGTGGGGTTCGTTGTGTCTGTGCCTACACTAATAATGACCTCCGGTCGGTGCAGACTGATTTTCGAGTCGAAGATAAGCGGCATTCGAGCGGGAGATGCCCTCTCCCGCCGGGGATGACCTAACTGCTTCTCCGCTTCTGGGCGCGTCATCGCTGAAGTGTCCAACAGCAGTCGTCGGAACGTTGTTGGAAGGATGGGAAGGTTATCAGCGTGATGTGCCTGTAGAGAAGCAGAACTACACAGCGGAGCAGTAGTTTGGTGGTATTTTTTCCACCATGAACAGCGCTCCAGTTCTTGGCTCGCACAAGCGCCGCGCTTTGAAGAAATTAGTCGCGAGCTAATTGGTTCGCCTACGTCTATAACCCCGGACAATGTCGGCGGAGCGGGTTTTGTTGTTGCTGCTGCCATTATCAAGCACCCAAGAGGAAGACCTAGAAGACAGCATTAAGACTCCAGTAATGCTTTTGATGGTGCCTCACGGGTTGGGGTCATCTTTGGAGTATGCAGACAGCTCTGTTTTGTTGGAGTTCAATGGTGATGATGGGGAAGATGATGATGATGATGACGAGATGGATCCGGGGAACCATCGGTACGCGTTTGTTTAGTTCGTTAAGATTAGCTACGGGAATAATTTGTTTAGTGTGCTCTTGCTTTTTTGAATTTGTTGTTTGAATTGATAGAGCAAAAGGGATGATGGAAGTGTGATTGGGGGAAACCCTGGAAAGGGTTGGACATACTCGGGACATTGAAAGAGAGATAGAAAGAGCGAGAGTGTGCGGTTCGGGTGCGTTGGTAGAAGAGGTGAGATTTTTGATTAATTAGTCACAGCAATTTTCCACGGCCCGCGTGGTCGCCATCGCCGTCGTCGCCGTCGTCAGTGCGCAGAAGGTTAAGTTGGCGGTTAATTAAGCATAAAGCGGACCGGCACACACGACCCGTTGAACTACAATCGCATTCCGAGGCGATTCGAGTTGCTGATAATGCTCGGCCTCCTTGTTGGGGGGACGGGGACACATGGACGGAAGTCATTTTCTGACGATTTTTTGCTAGAAATGTTAGCGATGCTTTCTGGCCTTCCTGCGGGAGTGTTTTGTTTGTGGAAATGAATGTTGTTTTTGTAGCCTGTCCTAATGGTTCTTGTAGTTTAATGGGTAAATTTATATAGCATCAAAATGTAGCACGGTTGTGCGATTTTTAGCATAGCGAGTCGAGGGCGAATGATTTATTCTCTCTCGCACAATCGTCGATATTGGGAAAGGAGCTCCTGCTCTGTTTTGAATTCGTCCCTTGGGACTCGTTGTGGAATTGTTGTGTAGCGTAATCTCCAGAGAGATACGGCAGAATCTATCGCTGAGGTTATGTTCTAAAATTATGGCACAAGCCATTTCCCTATAAACGCTTCTCCTGCGCGATCCCAGGGCGCGGCATAATTATGATGCGATAATTAAATACATCTCAAGTATACAGCACTCCCTCAAGCTCCAGAAGAATTGCAGAAGATTGGTAGGTGTGTGGTTCGGGCGGGAGTTGCGTTATTTTAGGAATTGCGTTAATCTATGTGCCCGAGGAAATTGAAACAAGAGCGCTTAGCTCCTTTCGCTGGAAACTGTAGTAGACACATCGAAGGGCATTTACCTCGCTTGTAAGAGACTTGTGCCAATCGGTGGGTTGCGCGGACACGGGTAGCGTGAATGGTGTTCCAGTGCACTTGCCGCGCCGCCTGCCGCTCAAAGAACGGAGTGACTGTATGATGAGCAGATGTGAAAATTGAACGCGTTTATTACCGCGCTCTAGTATGGTGCGCGTCTCTCGCCTGCCGCTTAACATCGCTGCCGCGCTGATGAAAGTTGTGGACGTGGGACCTCCAAACGCCATCGTCGTCCATTTCCCAATAGATATTTGTACATCTTTGTCATGTCCTCCGTTGGGGTTTACGTTCAATCGCGATACAGCGTAACCATGGTGAGCATTTAGGGTGGGGGTGGGACAAGCATCATAATGAGCCCCGGCACAACGGGCTGGTACCGTCTTTGGGCGTGTTATCTTGATGTACGACCACTTCAGAGCTGATTTACTGGGCAAGAGCGTAACCTTCTAGAGCCCGCGCCCGACGTTCCTGATGATCTGTAGTTGAAGAAGTGTAGATTTTCTCAACTCTATACCGCGCACTTAAAGGCACGGAACGCTTTCTATCTATCTTTCTCTCTCTCTCCCGCTGGTGAGTGTAGAGCTCCCGAGGGCAGAGGACCTTGGATCCCGGCCGCTTCAAGTGCCCCACGCAGATCAAGTGGTTTCGCTTCCCTGGAGTTGTGAAGACGTAGAAACCAGAGAAGCCAGAGCAGAGAGGAGGTCGTTCGAGGTGATCTGGTGTGACTCCTATCGTCTCCCAGGGGTGGAACAGAGGGGAACGGCAGCGTTGCACATGGTCATATCAATCATTGGTGTTTCACATCAGCGTTCCTTCACCCGTCCAGCAGCAGCATCGGCGTGCCTCCCTCCCATCTTCCAGGTCAACCCTTTTTCCCTTGTATTTGAGCAGCACACTCACAGTACGCGCTGCGCCCGCCTGTACAAAGTGCACACGCGCACGCATTCCAAACCCTTTTCTAGTGGCAAATGGAAAAGGGTTGTTGCGATTGGGCGGGGGGTCAGTGGTGGCGTGGACCGTAAGTACTGTTTGGAGTATCGGACAGGCGCGCGAGCGTGCGCTTCTGCCCCGTGCGGGTTTGGCACACATAATGCGTACGATATGTATGTAATATGTGCTGTTTGGAAAATTATTTTTAAAAATAGCCTTCCGCTTCACTGTTGCCATGGGCCTGTACGTTGGGAGGTGATAATGAGAGAACGAGAGGGAGAGAGTGAGAATGGAGGGCTTTGGATAGGAAAAGCGGAAAGAAATTAAACTCTGCTCAAGGTTAAGGGGAGGTAGCAAAACGGTTCGTATCGCATCTTTGCCACCTTTTTTGTGCTGTATATACACTCCGATCCACTACGGTGGTGTCTATGGGGTGGTATGTCCGCGCATCCGGTCAACGATGAATCCAAGCCCCCCTCCCCGTACTGTGGGGAAGCGATCATCATCTTTGGCCAAGCCGAATGGGGGCTCGAGCTATAAAAGAGCATACGTACTAACAGGCTTCTGGGAAAGTGGGAAAGTAGTGTATGCATGGTCGAGCAATCTGCATTCTTCGGGGTCTATATGGGAAGGGAGGCTAGGAAGACGGTGGTGTTGCAGCTGGCATTGCGTCTGGAGAAAGAGAGAGATAGAGGAGCGTTGCATTTCGAGCATGATGAGTAATCGCGTTCTGTCTGATCTAATTAGCTATTGAGATAATGGTCACTGTGGGGAAAGCGAGATTCTGTTTTCAAGAATCTTTCATTTATGCTAGTTGGTGGTATTTATGTGCATTACTAATCTTGTATTTTTTCTTATTCTATTTTTAGGTAAGTTCTTGTAATCATGAATGCAACGCTACTCTAAGCAACTGTTTTCTCCGTTAACTAAGATAAGGAAGATGACTGGCTGTACGACTTTGTTTGACAATTATTGCAGTCTTTGTCAAGAAATACTGCCTGTAAGTCAGCAAGTTTCATTGCACGGCTACAAATTTATACCAGACAAAAGAAGCAACTAAGGTTTATATAATATTACAGCTCATTTGATATGATTCCGGACCAACAAGACTTAAATTCGGGTATTCTTAAATATGCTCTTCACGTTAGAGCGTAAAGATTTAATAGGGTTTGTTTAAAAATATCTCCATTTGTGTTGTCCTTTGGACCAATTGTATATATTTGTCTTTGTTTTTTAGAATTTGATAGAAATGGGACATAACTATGTAGCTCAGAGCCAAAAGCTGAACCTGTATTGTTTTATTTGAATTAGGTCCTGTTATGACTGTAATATCAATACTAGTATTATCAAAGCTAATTCGAAATACCTCTATGCAACAATTCCTAAAAAGAAATCAGCTGGCCTTAATGATCACAATCAGCGACCAACAACAGCTGACAGCAAATCTAACACTGATGTGAAAGATACGCTTACCAAGAGGGTGAGATAAATATTTACCCATCCACAACTAAGCGCTTCGTTTGTTTTCGGAAGGCCGAAGGAAAACAAATTGTGTTTATGCATGATAAAATGTTTGTTAGACTTCTAAAACCCCTAAACCGGCTTTCGGAGGGTTTGAGCAATTTAGTTTGCTTTTTCATTCGTAAGTGCGTGCTCAACAGCATCTCCCGATTATGCGGAGGAGATGAGCCCCGTGATGATGATGATGGTTGTGGCTATGATTGTTTCGCGCGTGTACAGCGGCGCAGCGCCAAAATACGAAAACCATATGCGCTTTTTCGGTTGCGTGCGTAAGCCGGTGCCCTGCTTGGGACGGTTTTGCACAACTGAGGGGCAATGTTTTAGGAATCGGACCACAGACGCGCGCGCTATGTACGAGAATTTTTGTTTTCTGCGCTGCTGTTTCCGTGTTTTTCTAGCTCTTTTACTAAAATTGTTGAATTTGCGGTTAGTCAAAGCAAGGGACCGTTTTGATTCGCACGATGCTCTTCATGCGACTTGCAGACTTCCGCTCCGTTGCTAAATGGTCTAAATAAAACCAGAGCAAAAGAGGATGTGTCAGAGAAAGTTTGTGCGACGTCATCAAACATAGTTCTATTAGTCATTTCCCGAGCGAACTGTCGAACTTCCAGGGAAAACGCTCATTTGATTTGCACGCGCTCGGCAACGCTGGCTGGCGAGGATGATTGAATCGTGAAGTTTGCAAACCGGCAATCAACCGTTTCCACACTCGCCGTGCCTAACCTGGAATAGAAAGACTTTGCGCCGTTGGTAATTAAATTTGTCCGAAACGAGTTTTTTTTTTGAACAAACGAGAACATCAATTCCAAGGGATGGTAATTCTTGCGAGGTTTTGGGTGTTGTCCATATCAACAAGCAACGCTCAGTTCGGACGCATGCCACGAGATAGCGCAAATCGGGATATTTTTAGAAAAATCAATACCAATCAAAACTGTGAAAATGTGAATGCAATGATGTTGTGTTTTGCCTTTTCCGCTTTCCCCACACCATGTCCTCTTCCTTGGAGATCCTCATTTGGGAAAGATGACCCGCTGTGAAGGTCTCGGGTGGTCAAGCTCGCTGTGGCTGGAGTGTGGAGAGACCCGTGAACAAGATTCCAGGTCTCGTGCGCTGTGTGATGAAGATGTTCAACAGCAACAACGGGGGCCCGTTTGGCGGTGGAATGTATATGATTTGGAAAGTGCGTCAGTGCGCGCGATAGAGAGAAGTGTGGTTTGATAAGTGAAGCGAAAGATGGACGACAGTGTAACAAAATAACAAGGGATAAGGGTTGTGTGCGTCGCGATGTGCGCTCGCCATGTTCAAGCAAAACGATTTCGGTTGCCCATCGCAGACACGGATTACGTGGCGCGAATCATTACAAGCCCCCGGTCTTGCGGGTGAGGGAAAGTTAAGCGCAACAGCAGAGATGGTGGTGGTGCAGTGTGAAGTCAAGTGTTGGAGCATCGAGCTGCAAGCGCGACTGAGCGAAGGTGCGGCCACCGGCCCGGACGTGAGAGGTAAACTGTGATAAACATTGAATTTCGGTTGCGGTCTCATAATTCCACGTCCACCCTCGTCCCTCGTCGGAGCACACGGACGATCCAACACGATCAAAAATTTCGCCGTTGCGTGCTGGAGAGTTTCTCAAAATGTTTTTGTCCGAACAACAGCGGCCGCGCGCCTGTAACGCTAACGCTGGTTGGGAAACCATCGGGCGGGGAAAGGTGCCTGATGGAATGTTATACGGCAGATGGAACGAGAGAGTTGGTGAATTTTTGAACGATCGGTCACGTGTTCGATCCAACGGGGTTTGGTAAAGAAAAATTGAGCACCTAAGCAGCACCTACCGGGCGGTGGATCGTCGTACGTGAAGACCAGAGCTCCTATAGAGTCTTTAGGTTCCTTACTTGCCAAAGTGTAGGATGATGGATTGGACACATGCACCCCACGGTGGTGGGTGCTGTTTTGGTGACGACGATAGCTTATGGACGATGCTTTTAGGGCTTTGTCCGAAAATGTAATTACCCATAATTATCGCACCATACGCGGAGTCGCGAGTAGCATAGTTTGAAGTCTATTGCATAGAGTATACTGCCAAAAAGTGTTGCGCATCGCGTGTGGAATTGGTAATGAAATATGGGTACGTGGTTACCGTTGTTTTCCTGCTGGAAAGCGTTGACTTAACGCTGCATTGGGATTGGTTCTTCAAAAAATGAGAAGTCAAAGCAGCTAATGCTCAAATGTCAAACTACTCTTGCTGAACACTGTATTTAGCTGCTAGAAGCAGAGGACGTACAGGTCAGATAGTTCCGATAAGTGTGCATCATTTAATCCTGAAGGTTTTTTCAACAACTTAATCCTCAAGGTTTTCTCGGAGGTGACTCTGTAGAATGTATTTTCCTGCTTAAGGCAAAGTAAAGCCTATATTTATGTATTATGACTGTTAGTTTTTGGATGTCATTTCTACTGTACATGATATCTTGTTCACACATTTAAATCTTCTTATTTCTCCTCTAAAATTATGGTGTCATGACTGGGATATCTGTCACAAAAATACATTTTACATTTTACCTCGGCCTGACTGTTACCTTCCGTACCTTCAACTAACAGTATTTCAATTGTCTTACTGACAAAAGATGCAAGACCTGTTGCTTGTGATAAGTGTTCATCGTTTGGAGAACTAAACACACAAGGTTTACTTGGACATGTGGTTATACCTGTGGTTTTTGCATATCATTTCTACAGCTTATAAATCTAAATCACTTCATTTTATCTCTTGCTATAGATTGGTGCCGTGACTGGGATACCAATCATAAAGGAATGCCCGTCTTATTACACAACTTTAAACTTGACAGCAATTTCACCTCGTACCGTTTAAAATTAGACCCATTGTTAGCGCTCAACTTGCTGCAGTAGCTCCCGCTAACAGTATTTCAATTAAACACTCACTTTAAGGTCACGCAGCAACCTGCAGTGCGCATAGGTTAATGATGATTTTTTGGCCTTTCTTTTAAATGATTTACTGTTGCTGCCACGATTCGACAAATCACCGCACCAAATCGATTAGTTCGAGTGGCACGCTTCATGCTCCCCACGTCTGGATGGCGGTAGCAGGTGTGCAGTAGCATGTATCTAGATCACTCGCAGCGAGAGATAGGAAGGCTGCAGCCGCCGCCCACCTCTATTAGAGAGCATGATTTTCTCGTTAACCCCCATATTCGGTTCCGGAGGGCGTGCGACCTGCTGAAGCAGAACGAAATGATTCGATACCAATCAGATAGCTTAACTGGGGCAAGTATCAGCCTCCCTTGTAACATACGGAGTACACGAAGATAGGCTTACGAAAAAATGGTTTTATGGTTAAAAATTGAAATATTTGACATGCTCGATACCTGCATGAAATGATGTACGCGGTTTGCTCAGTTGCGGGAAGCTGTTCCATTCTATTATTTAAGCAATCCAATATTCACTGCCGGGGCCGGTAATGGAAAAGCCCAATTCTGCAACAAAACAATCCAATATTAGCCGAGAAGTGGTTGCTGGGTTATCTTTCCTTTTTTTGTCGGCGAACCCTTGGACGACCCAAAAACGAAACGACACACCAATTCAATAAAGGGAGGCAGCAATAACCAAGGACAACGGTTACGTGCGTCCGCGTGAGTGTGTGTGCGTGCATATCGAGGAAATTGAATTTTCCCTGCCCACCATGGCGCCACACGCAGCGCAGAGTAGTCTCACTTTTACCGGGCCCACAGCTTCCCCGTGGCGTTCGCTGCTGGTCTGCGAAGAAAACTCGGGAGTACTTCGGCAGTGAAAGTATCTTGAGGGAGGGCGGAGGGTGGGGAGAAGGAGTGTTTGGATGAATGTAAGGCAGGATGTATCAATCTACTGCTTCTCGCGGAAATTGCCTTTCGTGATCGCATTGAACTCGTGTGGCGGTGCCCAAGTCTCTCTGTGTCTCTCTTTCCTGGGGGTTACGGGCCCTTGGGAGTGAAGCTGAGGTGCGGTGCAAATGTCTCGTTTGATCGATCGAAGCATCCTGATTAGATTTTTCGGGAGGTTAAGCGGTAAGAGGCCACGATACCACCAAGTACTCGGTCGGGCATTTCTTTCCGTTGCATTTCTGATATTGGAAGGTCAAGCTGGTGGTAATATCTGGGATCATGAGATGGTCGGAAATTGCAAGATTAACGCGCATAGATTTTTCTCATCTGTGTTGAGTCAGAGATTGCGATTATGGGATTCTTTTTGAGCTCAAGGACGGAAGTTGTTGAAGTCTCCCACAAAAAAATTGATACATTCTTTCTGTGTTAGCCCAGAAAGTTCTGACACAATGAAGACCCGACCGAAGAAGCTAAGGCACTGTGTTAGATCTTCTTGACATATGCACGCTCGAAGGTGAATTGTGTGAGTTCGGAGTGTTTGAAACGGTGGTCTGCATTGTGTAAATATTTATGCATGATCCATGTTTAATAAACCAATCCCAGGCGCGCGTCACTGACGAAATGTCCGGCCGTGTAGACTTGGGGAGAGGCGTTTTTTTGGGGGCTGCACATCTCCCGTCCTAGAGGTGTCATGTACCGGGCGAAGGGCAGCAAAATGTAAACTATCATGTTCCCCTTTCTAGGGATGGCAAGGTAACAACGCTTCTGAGCTCAATCGCACACAAAGGTATAATAATGAGTGAGATGTATTAGGGCTGGCGCGGGCAGCAAGTGCTGGCTGCAAACTATTGAAAAGGGGTTTTTGATGTATCATACTCTGTCAGGGTGAAGAATGTTTGTTTATGTAGATGTCTCGGTGCGGCGCAGGGTGCATGCAGCGACAGAAGTTTTCCGCTAATGCATCTCTCGGAGGAGGGGTGTGGGGAAGAGGAGTCGTATGGGCGCAGGCTTTCCTCTTCCGATCTGTTTTTGTGTGCAACGGTGGAGGGTCGAGGAAATGTGAAATGTTCGACGCCTGTGGCCCTCATCGGGCTAAGGTTTTACGATTTGTGAGGTGAAACGGATCCGGCGTGTCAGGAAGGGTTACAGAAATTGAGAAATTTGACGCTATTTCTTTGGAGAGACATTGGAATTATTGGAGGTCTGGTTGAAGAAATCCTGGATTCAATCGCACAGGAACTCTCTTTGTAGATTAAATTGACCAAAGATGCGGTAGTACCAAAGATTTCTTTGGACTTTGAAAGAATTTCTTGTCGAAAGTAGTTCACCAGCCTTTACAGAGTTAAAGCCAGATTCTTGTGCTTCAAGAACTTCCCATCGGTTCTCGTACACGCAGTCTGGTACTCTGGACTTGTTCAAGTGCGTAACAGAGTGCCGCCGCGTACGTGACGAATCGAACGTTTTTGAAGTGGTGGTTTAAGGTTGCTGCGCGAGCATTGAAGGTATCGGAAAAGATCTACGCGCTAGAGTTGAATGAAGTTCATTCATGGGATGTTCGCCTGTTTTCCATGCTTTTACTCTCGCTCGGAAGCGTCCCATCCAACGGTTCAATGTTTCAATGTTACACCGATGATGACTGTGACCGGAAAAGGGTTGTGTTCCGTTCTGTGTGTTCCTTGGGGTGATCTTCACGCCCATAAACTTCACATGTGACCGAGTTCGATGATCAACGCCAACTCTAGAGGCGTTGTTGAGAATATGTGACGTGGGGAAAACCTTTCGTACGCCGTTCTCTTTTATTTAGTTATTCCGTTTCTTCTTTTCGCCCTAGAATGGGTGGGTGGGCATATACAAAAGTTGAAGGCACGGGTAAGCCTTGGCGATGCGTTAATGAAATGTGCATCCATCAGTGGTCTGTGGCAGCAGACAGTTATTCACGCGCGCGCACGCGCTTTACAATGTAAAGATATAGGAGCAGACGACGGCAAATGCAGTTTGGTTGGGCATTTAACTGCGTACATTTAGCGAGCTTGAGGCGAGTGTTACATACTACCCGACGCGTCCTACGCAACGCTGTCTGCACAATCAACTGCATTCTTCTGCCGGCAGTCGGCTACCGCAACAACA
>KB671542.1:0-34470 GCA_000349105.1 Anopheles epiroticus | reverse complement strand
GAATCATAAATGACATCACATTTAATAAATGAACGCAAGCTTTAATGCATTTCCTTTAGTGCTATTGATTCTCTCTTTCGAAACAAACATCGCTCAGCCCATCAATCACGGAAATTAGCAAATGAATGATGATCTTCATTTAGCTCTCTAGTGTACCATCTCCGTCCCACGTCGTCCCTCCCGTTGCGGTTTTGGAAAGTCGCGTCCTCCATCTCCGCATTGAAAAACGAACCATTTTCCTATTCTGCCTCTGGTGGGCGCCTACTAATTGCTGTCATTTTGTGCCTGCAAATTGCAAATCATCGCGTTCGTTGGGTTTTGTTTTGGGGGCTGTTGAGCATGATGCTGCTGGTTGCCTCCAGAGTGTGCACTTTTATGTGGAATGGAGAGGTTGGGGGGGGAGCTCACTTTCGGACATATGGCCAACGTCTACTCGCAGAAAATGCGCTCGTCCGCTCGCGTCTTCAGGCGCCGATGTATGTTTATTTCAACTTTCTCCTGTCAACATCAAATTGGTGGGCCCGAGCTTTCTTTCTGCTGTTTTCCCCGATCGCAGTGGAAGATCGGGTGGTGGGCCGCCCATATATTTTTGGTTGTATTGTTGCATTTCACCACGTGTTGCGCATCCTGTGGAGGGAGGGGTAAGCCACTCATCAAACACATTTTCACCCGTCCGGGTTGTGGTCGCTTGGGTTTATGCTGCTCTTCTCTGCTGCGCGATACCTTGGTACACGCCACACATTCCCACGGTTTCAGGCTCTTTTTTTTTCGCTCGTTGCTAGAGACGGACGGTTAACTTCTCGGCTGTGGAGTGTCGGCCCAGTACGCCCCGAAAGCTTCCCCTTTAACCCGTGTCAAATGATACGACCCCGAAAATAGCGATCACTTAACACTCTGAACCGCCTGGACGTCGGCGTACGTACGGCGTTGGAATTTCATTTCTTTTTGCTGTGAATGATGGCGCCTTCTTTCATGGAGCAGGGAAGGGAGGGGGCACGCGTGTGCTAAGGCAAACAATGTGACTCCCCACCCCGGTACTTCATCATCCGCCAAGTGTCCGTATCATAATCAACATGTATTGGGAACCGGGGTAGAGAGAGCGAGAGATCGGCTCGATGTTGATGGGGTCGAGTGGAAATGTCTTTGTCGTCGTCGTCGTCTCTTCCCTTCCTATCAATTACCTAATGCTTTATTAATTGAAAGATTAATGGTGGCCCGTTCGAATGTGCTCCGGGGTGCAGCAGGATTGGCGTTTTAGTATGAGGATTTTATGCTTTCGGATGGAAAGGGAAGCCTCTGACCCATTAGCGAAGGGTGTTGCGAGGTGTTTGTAGTACGGAAATATTTGATGGATACATAACTTTGAGTAAACGAAGCGCGCTCTCTCTGTGTTTATGCGTGATACTGGGGGGAAGGGAAGGTTAAAGGGAAGGGCATAGGAAAGGGTAACTTTAACATTATTCTCATTCTGTGGCGTTCGCTGTGGCTTGTTCGAACCATTAGTTTCTATTGACGATGCTAACAACTGCAGCGAAAGGGATTGTTTTAGAACGGGGCAACATGGAGCGGGCAGTGGGCCGGCTGTTGTTTTTTTTTTTCGTACGACTTTTGTTTACTGTTCACGCTTAAAGTAATTTTCCATGCCATGGAGGAAATGGTGTGATCCCCGGCTGGCGTTGGAGCTGTTAAAACAAAACACAAAGGAAAACTTTGTTAGTGTTTGGCAGTACGCGCGCGCGCTCGTGTTCTTGTAAATCGATAGGCTTGTGTGGATAATCGGGTAATACAGTACAAGAGTGAAATTAAAGCGCAAATAAAAGGATACGATATGTAGCTCAAAAGACATGCTTAAATGCTGAAAGCCTGGGGGACACGGAGCGTAATTTACTCACCTTTACTGGATCGATATTAGCGCTCCACCTTGCTGCGTCTGGCCGAACCATTTCGTATTGATAGATTACCCGTGACCCGATTTATAGAGTGAATTTTCTGATATTGATACTCTATAATTTAATTATTTTTCGTTTGGAGGAAAATCGATATTTTCTTAACAAAATAATATCTTTTCGCATTATTATAGAATTTTTCTAATGAAAAAATAATATAAAATAAGTTTTATGCACAATCAAACGAAAATGGGATTCGACAGCTTTCGCTATCTTTCAACAGATGTCACTAATGTAAAACAGTTTTATGTTTGAGAAAAATGCTCCATGTTTCCTTATTTGAGTGTTCCTTTTTTCAAATTAGAAATACTCTTTACTTTTTTTAAACATTTTATTTTAAATAATAGAAGTAATTTTTTGGCCAAATTATAAAACTTCAACTTCACCATTCAATTGTTGCATCATACAGATCATTCGAACTATGTTTCAAACTTTCGAAAAAGCATCAGTTGAACCAAAAAAAAAACCTTTGCTTCGCTTTGGATCTTTTTTTTTCAATTTTGTCCGATTTCTCGAGACTGTTTCCTACAATTTAGATAACGATTGCTGATAATGCACTTTTACTTTTGCTTTACAATTTTATTGATTATTATTTTCTATCTTTCTCCGTCTCGTTACAGGTAAGGGCGCCAAGTAAAAGCAGTTTGACCACGCTTGACCATAGCGAAAGGTGTCCATTTGCAATTGGGGTCATTTTTTAAAAGTAACTCCCTATAGAGCTCATCAAACATTTTGCAGATGGAAGGTGCTTAATCTCACCGCAACCCTTATGGATTGAAAGCTTATTTCCCATGTTTGACTGGCTGTTTATTGCACTTTTTTTTTGCAAAAGTCGATTTCAAAGAGTTTTTGTTGTTGCCTTTTTTTTTAATTTGAACAGCCAGCGCAAACTCTTCTAATCACCATTAAGCTGGTGCTTTTGTTAACCAATTTACCCACTTTCGAGGTCAGCCAGCTTAGTAGAAATCTGTTCATGAACCGTTGCTGCACACGGGAAAACGCTAACGCTAACGGACGGCAAGCACAAGGCAAACCCATACACACGCTCAACAGGTGAATGTGTCTAGGGGGCTAGGTTCCACCTCCCCAAAGTGTAACGTGTAAATGAGTAGTTTGGGGGGGGGCCCAAACGGAAACGATTACAGCTGTGATGCGCCTTGTGCGATACACCAACTAACGGCCCCACCGGACCTAACGGCTTCCCTATTCCGTGACACCGATGACCAACTGGGGGCCAGTTTTGCACGGACAGTGCCGTACCGACCCGGGGCGGGGTTATCCGATACATCTGTTACGTCGGTTTGTCGGTGTATTTTTATGTGCGCACCTTGCTTCCGAGTACGGCCGGAAGTGGATGACAATTAGTCAAAAATAGACAGCAGCAGCAAGCACCCCTTGACATCCGACTGCATTTCACTGCCGTGCATTAATGTGCGCACCGGAACTGGGATGGCGTGAAGACAGAAGAGAGAAAGGAGAGGGTGGGATAAATGAATTGAGGGGAAAAATGCGGGAAAGAAAGTTATGGCAGGCAACACCCTTCACTCTTTTTTGTCTCCATTTGATGTTGGTGTAGTGAGAACTATCTGTTGCATAAAAAGGGATAGATTTTGATGGATCAAAATGAAATGTTTAGAGACTTTTATATACAGAAAAGGAAAGGGAAAAGCTTCACAACGGTTTACAATTTTCTGTATTTGATTGCCATTTTTTCATCAATTTTTTTGACTCATTCCTTTCCATCTTGAAGCGAAGCGAGCCACTGTAGGTCACGGAAAGATGAAATCCCACACCACCAACCACCCCCCCCCATTCCTCCGCTCAACCCCTTAATCATCTTTTACGACGGCACACATGTGACCGACACAGAAGGGCGCTCTGTGCGCTTGCAGGCAATTTTTTCGTCACTTGCCAAAACAATAGACTTGATGCGGACGACAAGCGACGAACTGTCTGTCCGGTCGACGATAGTGCCCCCAAGCGGTGCCAGCGTCCGGTTTTACCTTCGCCGGCAGTGTTCCGGTGCGATGGAAAAATGTGTTCGTTATTGTAGGTGGAAGGCACCAACCCCACACCATCCATCCCACCCGCCCCGTGAGAAGCGGTGTGAGTGGACAGCGCACAAGGGGGGTTGTAAAATATGCGATTCGCCACACGCTTATGCAATTAATTTGCATACGATAGTACGATGACAAAACAATCCACCGTTTTCTCATCCCCATGATCCCCTCCATCCCCCTCGCTGGGTGGCGTATGTGAGTGGCGCAATGCCATTCCGCGTGCGTACGCCATTCACTTGGATGGAATAGTCTCCCTCTCTATCCCTTCCCATCGCTTCAACGGCATACCGCACGAAAGGCACTTTTTGCGGAAGTGTTTGGTGTCCATTCTCCGCTAGAGCAGCTGCTGTTAGAAAATGTGGACCGATAGAGAGAGACACACACACACATACGCTCATCACAAGGGTAAATCAAATGCACACGTCACGTCAAGCGCGGACTGGAGCTTTGCCGCAAATGGTTACATTTGTGAGGTATGTGACAAGCATGGAATAAATGTTCTAGGTTAGCTATGGGCCCACGGAAATGGACGACCGTGCGGGAGGGGATGGCTCAAGGACTCCACAAGTGGTTCTGTGTGATGATGGGCCGGGTAATTTGTTTGCGCTTAAGCTTAAAGCAGAGCAATTTTATGGCATAGGAAAAACATTAATGGAAGAGATTAATGCCGTGTCACATTCTTGTGAACAAGTTGATGCTCAAGTAGGAGCTGGAATGTTGTTGGACACTTCAAAGAGTTGAAGATAGTTCAATTTCTGAAAATTGAATCCCATATTGCATAGTTGAAAAAGATGTTGAACAAGCTCACGGATGCATTGATTTACATATACAATCTCGAGGTGAAGATAGTACTCATCTAATTAATTGCAAGAATCTACATTGTCACAACACTTTTGTACATTTCTATCGTCAAAGTATCTTGACGTTCGATCGCGATACGAGTAGCTCCAAAGGGTACCGCTGCTACGGGTAAACATCCCGTGGGAAATGTGTATTACCTCCCCGGGTTCGGTTGGAATGCTTGATCACGAACTAGCCACACCACTCTGGACGTTTGATTGCATACCCCGAGCAGAGCAGCTGCATGCTTTTTATCCGTCGTGCACAACTGCACGGCAAGTGCCGTTTCCCGCGGAGAGAATATTACACATCCCGCACCCATCCTATCAAGTCGACCCGGGACACTAATTGATGGTTGGTGCATATGATTGGTCAATTTGTTTTTCTACAAACGGAATGGAAGCGTCGGGCACGGCAGCCTCTAAGATAGCGGGCCCGATAGAGATCAAAATAAAAGAGCTATAATTTATGCAGCAGCGGAAACCACACATACCCGTTAGCGCACATTTATTGATTCACTCACCGTACTTCGAATCACGGGGTAGGACGGGGCAAAATTTTCAATGAAAACAAATATCATTTTACTACGCTTTTTCCAGTCGATTTGCGCTGTACCTTGAAGGGGGGGTGGTTGGTTGACTGAATTTTATAAATATTGTACAAATAAAAACCTTCACCAGGAGAACCTTATTTTCCTACCGCAGTTTGCGGTTTTGCTAGGGCAATCCGTTCGTAATGAAATGACATTGGTGGTGAGACGCGTCCCATCGTCGTATCGAGCTGTGGTTAGAACTGTAAATCTAGGTAAAGAGGTGGAGATCAGGCTCGACAGCGAAAGGGAGAAGGGTAGGAATTTTCTAGATTGTACGATATTGCACCACATCACACAAAGCGTTTGCTACGCAGTGCACACTGTTTTGTTCCCTCTATGGGAAAACCGTTGAAAAGCATTTTTTTGAACAATCCTGCCTGAACTGCTTGCTTCGCTTTGCAGATGATTATGCATCCGGAGAGTGAATATGGTTGATTTTATTGCGTCGTGTTGCTTTGTCCCCTTCCCCACGCAATGAGAGAGAGAGAGACGATCGACGAATGGTTGAGGTGTAAGCGATCAGCGATCGGAACATGCATCGACAAGCGAGGCAATAATTCATAAACCTACAGTAAAAATGCATACAGAGAGGTGGAAGGAGAGATCGGTGCATCGCGTCAGGCCACTAGCTGTGCGCAAGCCGTAAAGAATGCAGTAATCTTATTAAAATGTTTACTCAAACAGTCATCATTGACATGAGCGCGGGTGCGCGCGGATACGTCAATGAGCGGCAAACTCTACGCGGGAGGAATGCTGTCGGGTGCCGCTGAAGCATTTGTGTGGCGGCTTGGACACAGCGAGCTGGAGACGTCTATGCATATTTCAAACTGCATTTGGCTACGATGCCGGCAGAAACTATCCGTCCGCGTCGTGAGTTGTGTGATGGCTCTTTTCCGGGATGCGAATGTGCGTTTGGTTGTAGAGCCGGAGGGGAAGCGGAGGAGCAGGGATTGGAGGCGCAAAAGGGGGGGTTTGTCTAGTGTTTGTTTTTATTTCATTCTCCCTCGGTAGTTCTGTCACGTCCCAGAACGCATAAATTGCGCACTCTGAAGTGCAGCAACGGTGCTGAATGGAATATTGGACATTAGGATCTTCTAGAAAGGATTGAGATGAGGAGATTATAACCCTAAAGTTGCAGACTGCAGTTAAGTCGAAGCTAATTTCCTATCCTCGTGGGATGTAGACAAGGTTTAGGTTGATTTACGAAAATTTGAAGTACGAAGCTCTCGTTGAGTGGCATACAAATATAAAAGTTTTAAACTTCTGACTTCTTGGACTTGGACGTGAGTCGATTTTCAATAATTGTGAGGATACCAATTAACCACTCCTTATCCATGAGTCCAATTTAATTGATGTTGAGTATCCTGTGTATTTCTACATTTAGTATTGTTATGCTAAATTTAATGAGGAAACATTGTGAAACGATAAAATCTTCAATCCATACAAGAATTTAATTTGAAGAGACGTCTTGTAGGTGTATCAAGTGGCCTAACTATCACATACTGAAGCTTCAGACTTCTTGGACTCGACATTGTATACATTTGACCTTGAGGATCCATTTGGTCCAATTGGTCCAGGAACTCCCGTAAGAGCCTCAATTAACTTGATATTGAGCCTCCTGTAACCAGCCTATACATGCTAGGACTACAAAAATCCAACACTCGCAAACCATTAGTTATTTCTAAATTCAGGCCTAGAATGTGTACCATTGTGATGCCTAGTTAAAATAGCGTAATTAGCCCAAAAACCTGTAAAAAGTCCCAATAACTGTTACAGTGCTGGTCTAAACTGGAGGCTCATTAACCTAGTCCGTTTATTGAATGTTTTTACCTTTAGAAATTCGGCATAAAAAGACCATCTGCTTTCCTTGAAATTTGCACATAAGACTACCTTTATACTATTCCATCTCGCCAGTCGTTACTTTTGAGGAGAAAGGCTGAAAAGGCAAGCCTCCGCACGCGCCTTAGATTTTATCTGTAAATCTGTAGCACTTTGGAAAATTGTTAAATTCCTCGCCGCCACTGCGGGAACAGCACGCAATCGCAAGCGATGATCTGTGCGGCCAGCGCGGTTAGAAATAATTGGTTTTTCTTCCAGTTCAGCATCATCATCGGTTGTGCGCGGGCCTTTTTTCGGTTAAAGCCTAGAGAAAGTAGTAGCCACAGATGGGGATTTAAACAATCGTAGCCACAAGCTCGTCCGTCGGCATTGTTCGGAAGCATTGGAAAAATGGGTGAGAAAAAAGGGACGCGCGCGCACACACAAGACACAATTCCGATAGATCTGTAACAAACCGCAAAGTGCGCTCCGTCCGAATGGTTCGCTGCGGCGTGCGGTCGTGAACGAAATTTCGGTTGCGGTTGAGCAGCTTATGTTTGCCCCCGATTTTACTTCACTTCACGGTTTGCTGTTAGCCGCTACCAGTGTTGGATGTGTACTCTAGGAGTGCGCGCGCTCTTTTTTTACCATTGGTAATGAGGTTTTTCACAGTGATGTGTTTTCTGTTTTTGTTTTCTCAACAGATAATTGCCAACGAGCGGCGTGAAAAGATGAAGTAGAGATGTGGGGGAATGTTTAAAATAATGCACGTCTAAATTATGGTTACAATTTTTAGTGTCTTTTTGTGCGGTAAATCACTGCTTGAGTTGTTGGAAATGGAAAATCCAGAACAAACCCCCATCAATTCCTAATGATATCGTGTTACACCGGCTTTCCATGCTCGTTGGACACCTTCTCCTCCTTGGCTGCCTAAAACGGTACCCATTATGCATGATTCGGTTAGGCCGTCATAATTCTCTTCTGCCGGCTATATCTTTCCTCTACCCTTTGCCATTGCATTCTTCTGGGCATTGGGAGAACTCCTCCCTTGGCGAGGTGAAAGCGAACAAGAGAAGGGAAGCAGGGCTGGTAGAAAAATAGGTGCTAACGAGTGCCGGAGATGAAGCTAATTAATTTTCCGTGGTAATCGGCATCGTCGCCACGCGCCGTGTGTAAGCTTCAGCCCCGTGGTCGTTCCCCAAACGCTTTAGCTACGCGCAAGTCATCGAATTTCCGACCGGTGCATTCCTGTAGGCCCCTGCCTGCCTGAATTGAATCTAACGCCTTTTGTGTTGGAACCACACGGCGACGAACAGGGGTGCCCATAATTGTGGTTTATTACACCTCGCACCGTGCGTAGCGCGGGTTCACATTACCCGACTCGACATTACGGCGAAAGTTATGGTCAGAGTTCGCTTTCATTGTCTCGCGGAAAAAAGCGGAAGCAGCACAGCACCACGGCCCGCAATAGAGAGCTGGCACACCACTCGCACTGGGTGGAGTTTTCACATTCGGTTGCATTTCGGGGGCTTCCGCTAGAATGCGCCGCATGGGCACATCATTGAATTTCGCATCGGAAATTATCGTTTGCGTTAAACATTTTGGGCAGGGATGGGTAGTAATTAGCCTTGTTTTTACGTTCGCAGTTGAGTTTCTCGGCTCTTTAAAGTCTTATCGGGTTGAGCTTTTTTGGTTTTTTTTCACAACGCTTTTTACGAGGTGAAAAAGGGGTGCTTATTGCTGGCACAAAACCAAAAAGAAACGGAAAGCAGCAAACGAAATTGACCCAATTTTTGGTTCTGGGCGCACTCGAAAACATTTGGATAGTGATAGAAATGTTGACAACTTGCTGTAGCAAGCTTTCCCATAGCGCGCGTTTATTAAGTGCTTTAGTGGAAATGTTTGAAATATTGAGCTTAAGGTGGTAGAAAAGTTGGATATTTTATTACAATGGATTTGTTTTTAAAGCCAGAGCACTTACAGCGTAATTCGTTAGTGGGATCTTTAGCGCCTCCTGGGGACAAATAGCGGAACTAGCTGTTAAAACTAATTTTGAATCGCTGAAACAGATTATTTTGGGATGCAAAAGGGTGTTTTTACATTTTTTTCTGATCAGTTTAGCGCAAAATATTGTAGAACATACCTTTTTACTGTAAGGCATCGCCTTGAGATACAAAATAGTTCTCCTATTCAGCAGTAGGTGGCGCTGGTGTAGAGTAACTAATTTCTATGTCATCTGGCATTTAGGAATGAACATTTTAGAGGTAAATGCAGATTTAAATTCATTCCAATTTATGTAAGTAGGGTTCATAACAATAGTTTCGTTTACCCGTTCCCTAATTAGCGTGTCTCGTATCCTAATGGGTGGACGAGATTGTTTTCATACACACCGAATGATTCATTTAGAACGATAACATGATTAGCATTTATCATTTACATTTATGGGTCACCTACCGTACTCTCCCTCGAATCACTCTCTTTGGCACCGTTGAAGTAACGCGTACCCTTGATGTTAATATAGCTTGATAGAACTTGGTTCGGGTCGAGCGACAGGGCTGCAGTTCAACGGAGCTTGAACAAATATTGACCCTTTTTTCCGAACGCCCTGCGTCCGTCCCATAGCTCGACGGACTTTCGCCTAGCTGGAGGAGGACAGGCAAACAGTTATACTTCATGCTCTTCCTGCTGGCAAAACGATCCCCTGTCTGAAAGGCGCCATAGCCACCGCAAAAGCATTTTCGGAGCTTTGGGTCAACTGTGCTAACACATCCTTCAGAATGGGGTGGTCCACTTGGCAATGCTCTCGGTAGGTCGCATTTGCTTTTCGACGAATCATCGCGACACGCGAAGCACAGGTCGCGCCGGGTTTGCGGAGAGTGTTTTACTAGAGTAAACAACAAAACCCAACCATTCGCTGAGTGGTTCTACGGTGTGAGTGCCTCGGTTTGACGCGCGGGGCGCTAGGTTGTGTTTATAGCTCCCTTCCACTTCTTGGTTTTGGTCCTTTGAATCGGAGACACATTTTGTTTCAGATTAAGCCATTAGCATTTTTAGATGGTTTTATGTTGTTTGGTTGTTGGTATTTTTGGTAAGAAAATTACGCCCAAAGCCGCCCCTCTTCCTAGACAATCTGGAAAGCTTTATAGATGCTCCGCATTGGATGTGTATTGCGGTATTTTCACTGCAACGCCAAAAGAAGAGCTTGTTCCACACTTTGTAGCTTGTATTCCAATAATGTCTTGGTCGGATTTGCTCCAAGAGGTAATACCAAAATGGGAATTTTCCTTACTTACATTGCTATGCAGATTGCTGTTCAAACATTGCTCAAGTACCCTGCAGTAGTATCGTCAATCTTCTCTTCAATCTTCCACTCAACCAGCAAGATCTCCATGTCCTCTCCTAGCGATGCAATATCATTTCATAGCCATTCAAAAATAATGATTCCACAGCGCCCACGGCAATCCAACAGAAAAGAGTGCATTGACTTTTCAATTTAGCTGGAAGTTTCGCCCCCAAAAAAGCTCGTTACTTTTTTCCCCGTATCTCTTGACTTGGAAAAAAGGACGATGCTTTACGGGACTCAGCCTGCCAAAACAGTAGCAAAAGAGGCCACAAATCCTCTCGAAACGTCTGATGTTTTGATAGACAAAATAATGGTTGGAGAAAGGTGGATGTGTGGTGTGGACCTCTAGAGGCTAAAGAAACGAAAATATGTTTTCGTTGACCACTCGCGGTCAAACCGAGTTGAACAGGTTTTTGGGAAGCTCGGCATTGCTGAAGGAACGACACATTCCACAGCCACAGAAACGAAAGTGTGGAATGTTGGGACGATGAGACTTTCGTTCGTGTACCGTTGTGTGGCATTCTCCCTTTCTATGGATGACGAAATCTCCCGTGCGGGTGAGTGGTTGGTGTTGGTGTATTCGGAGGGACGTCCCCGAAAGTCTTCCGTTGCCGTGACACGCATTACGTGAGCTGATTAAAGTTATCTAATCCCGCTGGCGAGAAGGGATGCGTAGAAGAGGACAAGTTTGATGTTTGATTTTATCTCATTTTGCATGTCTCTCGTGTTGCGTGTGTTTTTTGGTGGATTGGGAATGTTTTGCTACAGCAGGTACTAACCTTCCTGTTCCAAGAAATCCCTTCCAACGTGCAGCGACGCGTCACACTTCCGCTGGAATTCTGTTGCCGAAGAAAAGACACGAACCAAAATTCCTTTCATTCCTTTGGATCTTTTGGATGTCTTGGTTCCAGTTTCGCTTTTCTCGCTCTCCAACGGCGAGAGCTCTTTATTTTCGTTCACGCAAGGGCTCGTGTTTAGCAGTGTGTCCCGCTCCCCTTCATCGCGCGTGTTATGCTGGTAAGCGTGCGAGTCTTTATGTTGCTAATTATGCACCGTTGGCGTGGCGTGGCCAGGGTAAGAACGCTAAAAGCGACAATAATGAGTCTCGCGGGGGGTTTGTGGCCGGCTTGCTCGACACATCGTCGCCCTGCTCGCGGGTGTTTGTGCTGCCTTTTTGCTCATTAAACAACTTTCCGTGGGTGGACGATGGTGCGGCGAGCGCCCTCAATTATGCAAATCATCATCAACACCGCCGCGGACTTGTTGAAACACAGAATGCGGAAGAAGATGTTTCGTGTTCGTAATGGGTGACCTCGTGACGGTGGCCACCATCAAGCATCGGTGAACCGATTTCGGGCGCATGCAATCAGTTCACCCAATCTCTGTTCCCCTTGTCTTAGGTCCTCCGTGGGGATGGGAGATGTGGGAGTGTTATTGTGGACGGTTCTAGAGAGACAGGTCGGAACGACATTCCTTCCACGGTGCGGGCTCTGGGCGCTTTGTAAGCATCATCGCCATCGGGCGGCGAGGAGACGCTAGATTATCCTCACGGTAATCATCGGCGGAGGAGAACAGGAACACCATCAAGCACACAGCGCGCTAGAAACCGTTTTGCTGTCGTCACACCACGCGGTGCCCCACTACATACCGAGCCCGACCCTGGTTCCGATGCCTGTCCGGAACTGGAATGACCGGTTTCGCCGTGTGTCAAGGCTCGGCGGGGCGGATTCCTCAACGTTTGATCGTCATCCCGTTGATGGGTTTCCTTATACCGATTAGATAACACATCCTCTCCCCCGTACACGTTCTCCTACCTCCGGCCCGACCCTTCATGTTTGGAGTATTTGCATTCCGGAAGGGCACCCCTGGGGGCACTCCTTCCGACCAACGATACCTGTACGTGATGGTTTTTGTGTGTGAAAGTTAGCTGGACGCTTATGGGTGTGTGCGTGCCGTTGTTTGCATTGATAATGAGGTGTGCTTGCGCGTCTTTATCGATGGTGACAATGATTCAATTAGCATTTTAATGCACCTGCGTGTGAGAGACTCGAAGGTATGTAATATGATGGACAACTCCACCCAATCTGGTGGATGAAGCGAAAAAAAAAACAACCAGGGAACACCAAAGTTTGTTAAGGTGTGAACCCTTCGCCCCAATAGCGATATCATGACGTGCGGTGGAGCAACTCCGGGCAGTGGTTGGAGCTGAAGGAGGCACCGAAACTGAGGGTAAATACCTTCATGTACCGTCGCTGTCACTGTTGCTGCTGAGAGGGCAAAGTGGTTATGAAAAGCTATAAATTAATTAAACCGTTCGCATTCCAACGACGCGCATCATCGGTAATTGAAGTTACATGTGCGAAGCGGAGCAATAAGCAACATAGCAGGAATGTTACTTCCAACATTTTGGTGAAATGTCTTTTAAACGCTTCCCTTTTGGTAGATACTCTGGAACAGGTCACTACAGCTAACAGTGTCCGATTTCAAAATTTGAATGACTTCCTGGTAGAAAATACAATGGTAGGAGCGTTCAAATTGGAGATCTTTTTGTGAGGCTTCTTCGACAGAATTGTCGATTATTGCCTATAGTTATATAGTTGTCAGAACAATAAATCTAGTCTCTATTTGTTTCCTGATATTGTCTATAATAAATGAAACCTCGCATACCGTTGCACTCTGAGAACTTGAGGAATCTGGCAAAAGTATTTTAGAATTATGCTTTTTTCCAATCCTCCATTTTGTTGGCACAAATTGACGAATTTTTATATAATCCAGATGTACAAATCCTTTTTTTGTTCTTTTATATTCGCTCTTTTCATTGAACCCTTTAAAACATGAATTAATATAACTTAAATTTTCCAACAATTCTTCATATCTTGATTTAATCGAGCAACGCCTATTAAAGGACAAGATTGCTTTGATTAGAGTTTCGGAGATACTGACCGGAATTAATCCATTAATTACTACCAGATTTTGAATATGTAAGCGTTAATCAGAAGAGTGCGCTTCGCTTACATCAAACGTTACGCTGCCAGGTACCAAGAATATTCCCAA
Organism: Anopheles epiroticus; assembly: GCA_000349105.1. Taxonomy (NCBI): domain Eukaryota; kingdom Metazoa; phylum Arthropoda; class Insecta; order Diptera; family Culicidae; genus Anopheles; species Anopheles epiroticus. The sequence continues at coordinate 20,817 of KB671542.1, read as the reverse complement.
GCAAGAAACCAATCTAAGACAAATTTGGGTCAACGTGTTCGCACTAACTCTTGCTTTCCACGTTTCTCATTAAGCCGATCTACTAATATGCCAAGCATATTATAAGTAAGCTTATTATGTGTGAGTTCTGAACAAATCCACCCAGTGGGCATTCCGTTTCCAGCAGCATAGCCCAAAGCGCGAGAAAGAAACAGAAAGCACATTATTTGTACCCGCCTGCAGTGTTCTTTTTTCTCCTGACGTGCGGATTAATTCCCATACAACCGTCTCCACACCAACGCGCACGGAGAAAGCATCCTGCAAATACCCCCGTGGTGGGTAGGAAGATGTGTTTCCATTTGAGAAGATTAAGGGAGAAGGACGTGCCGTCAATCTGTATCTGCAAGCAACAGCTTCGAGAAAAATCTGTGTAAATAAGGAAAAAGCCAGCAGAAACAACCACAAACACAGCCGCAGAGGAAATGGGCCAGGGAAGGATAAAGCGCTTCGCTCCAACCAGGTCGTCGCATTCTGGAGTAAAAGAACCACCCAAGCGCCAGGATGGGTCATAGGGGGAGGGGAGGGAGACTTGTGCGACAGGTTGGAGATAAAAATCTGAGCTGTCAGTGTGTGGACGGAAACTTTTGCCGGTCATCGTCCAGTTTCGTGGAAACGACTTTATGGAGCGAAACAACGAACACACAGGAAAAGCTACGGACTTCTTCCTTTCGAAACGCTGTCATTAAAAGAGGAAATGTTACAACATTGAAATCAAAAACCCTTTGAAGGTTAGGTTTTCCAGTTTCTTTCCAGTTTTGTTGCATTCAAACTCCATTTGCGCTTACTCGATTTTATTTTTCTAGACTATTTGAGCAAAAAAAAAAAAAAATAGAAGGCTACAGCCAGTCAGGAAAAGGACTTTAATCAAGACGGGAAAAAACGATTCCCGAGCCGAATGGCGTGTGGCGTCCTAAACCGGCCTCCGGGCACTCATTGTTCCCCCACGCCAGCAAGCGTTATCCTTTCCATGGCGTCCATCCACCCATAACCGCCTTCTTTTCCCGCGGTCATGATAGTTGCCGTTAAACAAGGCGAGTTGTGCCGGTGGAAAACGGTGCCACTGTTGCTAGGCGCGCACTACCACACATCCGGGGATTGTTTGAGAAGGGCGTGAGATATGCGCGCGCCCTATAAAACAAGGGTGGTGGCTGTTCCCCGGCACGACAGGGATATATACCGAGGCCGATCAATAATCGAGTGCGTGTCGCTGTGTGTGTGTGTGTGTCTGCTAGACAGGCGCGCGCGCTCTTCGCCGTTTTTCCCGTAAGGTGGTGAGCGCCAGCCGGCAAACTTCGGCCGGGGAAAATTTTCACCCCCTTGGGATGTTGGGCGTTGATGGCGATGCCTGATAAGAAAAAGGCGTTAGTATTTGTGTGGGATGGAAAATGAGATCCTTTGTGCGTATGTGTGTGGCACAAGCGGCAGCGTCGGCGGCAAAAAGGATAGCGCTGTGTGCGGGCACTCACCTTTCGTCCTGCCCGAGAGCGAGACGGCAAGGCATCGGAAAAGCAGGAAGCAAATAGGACGCCTTTCCGAAGAGCTGTGTACGCTAAAATTTGCACATGGCTCGTTTAGGTCACAGGGAGAAAACCGGCCACGCCAAACAATTGTCGCTTGCCTCCCCGCCCCTCGACATGCTGCCCTTTTCCTTTCCCTGTTTTTCCAAGCGGCAAATTTTCCAGCGTATATTACACGTTTCAGGGCACCGTCGAGTGCAATTAGCGGGTTGCGTTTTTCTTTTGAAGAAAACACTTTTAGATATTTTCAAGCGTAAAGTGATTGCTTCCATTAAATTACCGCCACGATCCCGATATATGTTGCAAAGAGTGGAGAAAAATGCCCTCGAGGAACACTGCCGGCATTATCTAAAAAAAGAAAAGCGCGCGCCCGCGCCTGCCTAATAGAGGAAGCGAATGAAAACCGGAGGAGCTGTGCGAGTGTCTGTGTTCCACTGCAAGCCGTCTGCCCATCGTTCCGCCACACAGTTGCGACCCTTCCAAGGATAAAATTAGATTTCATGGGAGGCAAGCAAACGAGCCGCAAGCAGAGACCGGCTTTCTTCTGGCAGGCTTTCTTTGTGAAAGAACTCCTCCAGCGAAAAGGATATGCGCATTGAGACAGGGATTGGCAAAGCCCGGGCGTAGATGGTCGGCGGTGGGTCGTCTTCCTGCCTCCCGTACCTTTTGGGGGTGTTACAGTTTCAAGCTTGCGTTTGCGCGCGCAATGATCAACGGTCGTCGCCGACTGGCCGACACCCCGACACGCTTGAGGGAAAAAAAGGCACGGGACACAGGAGTGTGGTGTGGCAGAGGCGAGCGGGAGTAGCGGGGGCGCGGTGTCTGGGTAGTTGAAAACGGTGCAACTGTGTTAGTGTGACAGGACGCCACCAGCCCACACACATACATATGCACACCAACATCACCACACCCGGTTCGGAGCTTTGATTTGGTAGTGCGCTTGGTCGCCATGGTCCAGATTGTCGATTATGCCTTTTTTTTGTATGATAAATGATGAAAAGCTCTTGGAGATACCCCAATCTCCTAACCCTCCAACATGTCCATCACACCGGTTAAAGTTGCGTCTGGATTATTCTCGTCCGGGAGAAACCCTATCGGCATAAATCATGCCAATTTCCAGCATAAATGGGTTTAATGTATGCACAATGGGATTGAAATTTATTGCATGGTGGAGGACCTTTTTGACATCGTTCCATTGTTTTCAACCTTATGGTCCTCTTTGTTGGGGTATTTTGAAGTTGGAATTGTGAGGGTGGCGTCAGTATCTGGCTGCTCCAATTGCTGGACGTCCAAATCGAGGACGAATGTGGGCCAGTAGTTGTGTGAAAATCTCTTTATGTCACGTCTTCAAAGATTTCCGTATGGAAAAGTGAGAAACACACCTTTAGATTTTGGAGAAGACATTGTCCAAGAAATTAAGTAATAGAAGAAGAGCACAATTTGCAATGGTCAAACGATTTTAAGATAATCAATGATGTGTGGATTAGACCAGGAAATGTATTTTTCTTGTGATACACCTACTTAGGCATTGCAGCAATCAAACTTTTCTTACATAGCTAAATCTCCTCACTAGCTCATGAATAATAAACTTAAGTTACTATTCCAATTTCCCTCATTCACAGAACATCGACCATAAGCTGAAGCTGCGCTCGAAGAAGGGACAGCTGCCGTTCGTCGAAGTCAATGGCGAGGAGATTGCAGACTCGACCATCATCATGCAGGAGCTGGCGACGCGCTACGACAAGGACCTGGACGCCGCTCTGACCCAGGAGCAGCGCAACATTGCCCACGCGATGATCTCGATGCTGGAGAACCATCTCGTCTGGGTGGTGCTGTCCTGGCGCAGCAAGAACACGGAACAGATGCTCAAGGGCTACAAGATCAACCTGCAGCACGCGCTCGGTAGCCGTCTGCCGAACGCGCTGCTGAACTTCTTCTTCAAATTCCAGTTCAGCCGCAAGGTAAGGCTACCGATACTACTTCGCCCTTTTTTCTTCAATCTTGAATGTCCGACTGTTTTGTGTGTTTGTGGTTTTCGTGTGCACCCATTAACTTCTTCCATTCATACGTTGCGTGGCACGTCGCGAACTCATATCACGATATCCAATTCCATTATCCGTGCACTCATGAAATGCAATCCTACACATCAAGTAGAGTATCTGGTAGTCTCAGCATGATTTGAGGATCTCAATTCTTTTGAAAATTATTATTAGATATCATGTCCAATTTTGAGCAAATTAGAAGACTGTAGAACCCTTTTCACTTCCTGCATGCTCTATTAACTTTAAGGATCCACTATTGTTCAAAGCTCTACATTCCCAACCGCCCCACAGTACCTCTAACATTGCCCGAGCCAATCGAGTCGCTCATCGCTCGTTATCTCTCTCAACCATACCATCATCATGTAGTGTGCACCCGTTTGTTAATCGGAACCATCCGTCCTCTAACGTCTCTAGTGTTTCCAGGGTGCTAAAAAGGTGAAAGCTCAGGGCCTGGGCGTCCACAAGCCGGAAGAAATTGAGGAGTTCGGCCGCAAGGATCTGAAGGTGCTCTCTGAGTTGCTGGCCGATAAGCCGTTCTTCTTCGGTGATGAACCCACCACGGTAATGTATCGTTTCAGCGGGCGATCTTGAGCTGCTATCGGAAAGTAATCTGTGTTCTAAATCTCTGTTTCTTATCCATTTTCCCGACTTGCAGCTGGATTGTGTTGCATTCTCTGTGCTGGCACAGATCCATTTCATTTTGGACGAGGTCAAGTACGGCCTGAAGGAGTTCATGCAGGAGAACTGCCCGAACCTGGTGGGACACGTTTCGCGAATCAAGGAGCGTTGCTTCCCCGACTGGGAGGACATCTGCACCAAGCTCGACCTGAACGCACACATCCCGAAACCAGAGTAAGTGTCATGGCCATGGTCGTGGAGATGGCTTCTGCTGGGGCTCTCTAACTGAATTTTCTTCTCTCTATTCCCTCGCAGGCCGGAAACTAAGGAAAACAAGGAAGGTGCTGACACGGAAAAGACCGCCGAGCAGGACAAGAACGAGTCGGAAAAGGAGCTCGAGAAGGACAACTCGAACGAAAAGTCCGACAAGAAGGAGGAACCCGAGAAGGTGGTGGAAGAGAACAAAGAGAAAGAAGAGGCAGCCGCTAAATAAGGTGTGGAATAGGCCACACAATGCATAGCAGCAACACCCACAACCACAGCAGCAGCAGTAACAACAACAACAACAGCAAAGGAAGCGTTATTGCTTTTTTTACAACTACTATACTACTGAAAGCCGTCGGCTAGCGCGACGAGCCCGAAAAACATCCACCAACTTCTCCTACCCGGCACGGAGGAGTAAACTACGCGTTCGGGAGCGGGAGGAAAGTCGATACAATTCCACCTAAACTTTATGCAAGGATATATATTATTTTGTAGAAACAACAAAACAAAACAAAAAAAGAAAGAAAGAGAAAATCATCTTACCCGCAGTACAGACGTGTGCCGTGCACCCGCCACCAAGCAAAAACGCGGGTGGGTCGGTGTGTGTGTGTGTGTGTGAGTGGGTGATGGGCGCTGTGGTTGAGAGCGGTTAGTTATGTAACGCGCGCGCGCCCTCCGCCCCCGCCCAACGTGTGCAAGCAGCAGGGGGGAAAGGGAATGTTTTGTTTTTCCTTTCGATTGTTTATTCGATATTATTTGTGTTTTTCGTACCCTTTTAATATAAAAAAAAAAAACAAAGAAAAGATTAAGAGGAGTAAAAACTATTGTTTATCGCGTGTTGAATATAGTTTTCCCCTTTTTCCGTTCTTTCTTTCTCCATTCATCGCATGCATATAAATTTCCACACATTAATCTTATAATCCCCTACTTTTCCGCTAGTAGCATAAATTGAAGAAATAGAGTGGGAGAACTTTAATTGAATATTATATAGAAGAGGAAAAAGAAAGGGAACCGAGAACAGGATAAAAAGATAAAACAAAAAAATCAGAACGAAAAGAAAGAAGACCAAACGAAAAAGGAAAAGAAGTAGGGGGAAAAGGAACGAAAAAGGGAAAGAAGCGAATGTGCCAGCATGAGGTTGAATATGATGATAACCACAGAAGAAAGAGAAAAGGGTAGGCAAAGAAACCGAACGATGGATAAGAGGAAGATAAGTTCAGGAAATGACAAGAAAAAAAGAAGAAGAAACAGCAGCGTTTGCGAAATTGGAAAATCCGTAAACGGAAATGGCCACTGCCGAGTAGTGTTTTTGCGTTTCGCGCGAAGGTTGTCTCCTTCCCGGTCATCCCCCCTCTCCCAAAAAAAATATATAGAAATTAATCGTATTAAGTAAAACGAAAATTAAAAAACAAACAAATCCACGCTATGAAGGTAAAGGAGCGAAAGAAAGAGTGCAAGCGAAGGGAATCGGAGTTGGTGCTTGCGTTGAATGCACAGCACGGCGAAGGTTCTCTGAAACACGTCAGTGCGCAGGGACGTGAAGGAAAAGGAGAAAGAACGGCGTGCAAAACATAAAAAAAACAAGAACAGGAATAGATATGCATACAATACTCAAAAACTTTTCATTTGTGTAAAGATTTTTTGCAGGCGGTAACATAAGTGTAGGAAGAACTCAATGGCAGAGCAAAACGTAGGTAATGAAAAAAGAACAAACAGTAAAAAAAAGGAAGCGAAAAAAAAGTCAAATAAACCTTTCGTCTGTTCAGTATTTTCGCTGAACAGAAAACGACGAACGCGCGAACGAATGGTATGTGCGATGCGGGCAGGGATGATGATGAGATGGCGAGTCGAGTGTTCTCGTTTTCCGCGTGGATGTGGCCACTGTTAATTGAAGAAAACACAACCCGAATTGAACAAGTTGAATGAGAAACGAGCGAAGGGAAATGCGAAGTAGTAGAGTTGACTAGCTAGCTAGAGCTATCCGTGTTTCTACTTGTACGTATTAGTTTTTCTCGGGTTGGGTTGTGCGGTGGGCATACGATGCATACGGCCATACCCGATCTACTTCCTCCGACCATCTACGGCCCTCCCTTCCCACGTCTTTTTATGAGCTTCTTGAGATGTGGAAATCAGGGAATTTTCACTTGATACACGGACGGTGACCGTTCGGATGGTAGCGATGATTAGTCATTTATACAATTGCAATTGTTTTTAGGCTTTTCTTATGCATATTTTTTATATTTATAATGTATTTCACTACAATACACACGAAACGCATAAAGAACGAAATAAGGTAATGTATAATAAACACGCAAAATGAATCTCTGCCACGTTTACTGCTACGCTTGCGGCTTTTCTTTTCGTTGTACGCCTTTCAGTACGTAGTTTTAGTATGTCTAAAATTTCAAATTTCACCAAAACTGCATCACCATGCAGCCAAGCAGTCAACGACGGGGGAGACGTTTTGAGTTATCTCGTATTTTACCTTTTCACGTTTTTATGCGTTTTTTTTGCGTACTCTTTTCGATCTGTCTCGTAAATACTAATTATATTGAATGCAATGACGGTAGTTAAACGGTTGCAATTTAAAGTATAGTTCAGTTTTAGGTGTCTGAATGCGGAGATACAGAGAAATATAGAGAGAGAGCCCTTTTAAGCTTATTTTGCTCTTGCTCCTGCTTAGTTAATTTTATAGTGTTCTTTTTTTTGCTGATTTTCTCAAAACAATTATATAAAAATGTATAAGGGAGAGTTTTTCATTTTTTAATCTTATTTTTATGTGTCACTGTGCTGTGCATACACGCGGTACGATTCGTACGGTAGTAATGGAAGGTGCGGTTAGGTATTATGTGCGATACAAATTTGAACCTTTTGTGTAAATTTATAAAATGAGCCACAATAATATGTTGAACATGCGTGTGTTTGTGTGTATGTATGTGTACGGCAGAGATTCTTCACACACGCAGTTTAGTCACGGTGCGGTGGAAGGCGGTGGAAGAACTAGCAGATGTTAGCACGAACGCAGTACGATTAGCACGAAAATGGAAAATGAAGTTTGTCAAAAAGGCGCAGCGCGAATATCCGTTTCTGGGATGGTTTGTTGTCCCGTGGGTGAAGGGAAACTCTCTACCTAGCGGCATCAGGAATTTTCGAAGAAGCAGTAAAATCATAAAAAGAATAAATCAAACAAATCTCATACACTCTCTGACCCCCTATGCCACAAACCCTCCGCTCGAGAATAGTGAATGGAAAAAAACATTTTGAATGAACTGAAGAGAGCTAGATATAATGTAGGTGAAAGGAAGGTGAAGCAACAACCCTACCCAACATTTATATGAAACAACAAAACTGCATACACATACCATACCACGTACATTACATTTAAAACCATACATCCATATAAATGCGTACATTTAGGCGTAAATGTTTGATGAAGCATTCAGCATCCGTGAAAGGGGAAAAAACTGAAGAGGAAATAAATTGATATTGAGCTACGACTACAATCAAACGGTGTGTTCTTGTGAAGGATGAATTGGAAGTTTAAGCTTTGATTTTCCTACCTAGCTTACGCAGTACGAGGAAAGAAATGGATTGATTGTTTGTAAAGTCTTGTAATGTTTGTTAATCTAAACCGATGGTAATGATGCGAAGATCACTGCCAAACGAAGTAAAACTTACTCTCATTTTATACTTATTGTTTTTAGTTACCAATCTTTAGTTTGGTTCGTGAAATATTTCGACAACATTTAATAGGTAAAGGTTGTTCTTGAATCTTGAAATTGTAAGGAAGATATTGTACTCGTCTATTGATTGAATTATGAAAATGTGGTGTTTTGGAAAACCAAAACAGCGTGAGCTTTTTAATGTGGAGTTTTGAAATATGAGCGTAGCATAAGCATAGCATAAATTGTATGTAATAATGGTTTTATGTATGATAATAAAAAATACTAATGGATCATTAGATGTATCAGGAATGGTTGTTGTTGATCTATTCCATCGTTGATATGAGTCCGACAAGTCTAGATCACTCGCCCGATCGTCCTAGGGAAATAGTTTTTAGTGAAGTATTCGAGATCAGTAGTGCCCGTGAAGTTCTTGTCATTAGATAACAAAAAAAAAAAAGAATCGTAATTTTGGTGTGAAAATAGAACAAAGTTTCTTCAAGCTTTACTTTAAATAAGTTTCTTTGAAGATTGAACGGTTAATGTCTTTATTTTGGAACACTTTACCCACTGATGTTTAAGATACGAAGAAGCGATGGTAATGTTTCTGATAATTGTCCGAAAGTTTGGTACCGAGGCATTGAGTTTACTACAAATTTCAAAAAGCTAGTTTATTTTAATATGCTTTGGAAGTTCGCTGTGAAGATAACGTTACTTAGAATTTTTACCTTACGTACTGGAATCATTCACTTAATCTTGATTGAAGAAAATATTTATCAATGAAAATAACTACTCAGTAAGTTTTAGTGTCAATTAGTAATCAGTTAAAGCGAATCGCACGTGCTGCGGTGTGAACGCTGTAACGGAAAATGGGGTTTTGAATTTTAAACTCATCAAAATTGACCTTAGTGCTAGCCCATAGTCCAACGGCTTTTTCTCGACTTATGAGGTGTTTTCTTTACTACAAAATTCGTACCAAATATTGGAAAGGCAATGAATGTGTTAAGTTAACAGAAAACTTTCCAAGTTCGGCTTAATTTCTGTGAAACAGTTTCCTAAATTAATTTATTTTTCCATCTTGCTACAAACGAAACAGAGAACCCGCTACGTCAACCGCTCAACCGCACCGTATAAACGCATCGCTCACCGTCGGTGCTCTACACACCTTGGCCTTTTTTCCTCATTCAGTTGTAAAGCTGTCAGATCGGGTCGGGTTTGTTTGTTTTGTTTCATTTCAAAAGGTTTCTTCACAGCGGACGGATGCTGTCGGATGTGCGGTGCCGTCTGGGAGAGAAGACAAAAGATTGATTGGTGAAAAGTGTGCAATTGTTTCGGAATTGCAGGTTTTGCTGTCGCGCTGAACGTGTGATTATCGTTTCCGTGTCCGTGTCGGTGAGTTGAGGAGGATTGTGCCGCTGTTTTTTGCACGCGCGTCCCCGCACATACACAGGCACGCACGCACAAGCGCACGGTTCCGTGTGGAATGGGTGAAACAGCCCGGGTGAGGCAAGCAAATCCCATCCTTCGCTGCCGGAGCGTGTGCGAGTGAGCGGGAGAAGAAGAAGGTGGAAAAAACGGCACCAAAGCGCACGGGGCCGCCAGATATGATATGAAATAAAGTGTGGAGTGTTGAGTGTGTGTGTGTGCTGAGTTGCGTGAATATTATGCTAATGTTGCATGCTCGTGCTTAGCCAAACGGTGTCGAAAAGGATGCGTTTCCGGGTTGCTGCTGCAAGGTTGTGGTCACAGTAGGCTCCGTCCGTGGCGGCAGCGATGATGCTGCGTGCTGCCACCGTTGCTAGCGTGTAGCCGTGTGAAGAGTGTGCGTATGTGTGTTTGTGCGCGTTTTTTTGCACCTTGCCACTGTGCGTTCTCTCTCTGTATATCTCTCTCTCTCTCTCGTGCGTGTATGATTACAACAACCACTGATTTGTGCGGGGAATAGAAAAAGGAATAGCAGCGCGAGGCGGCGGATCCAGCAGTAACTGACCTCCTGCCCGTGGGTGTGTTGGGCGTGCGTGCGTTCGTCCGTGCGGGTGTGTACGTTCTCCCCTCCCCCCCCCCTCCTTTCCGCCCCATACACACAAAGAGTAGGCGTTGTAAGTGGGCGCCTGAAGCAGGATTTCCCTACTCTCCTCTGCGTGTGTGCAAAGTGTTTTGCTTGTGTGTGATTCTCCTAGTGTGTGTGTGCGCGCGCGGAAAAGTACACCTGCCCCGCAAGATCAAATTGGGGGCTTTTCCAAATTTTCAATTTTCCTAATTTTGTGAATCATCCCTTGGGCTGTGTGTAGAGAGTTACAGTGTTTGTCCGTGAAGGAAAAAGGATGGAAAAGTGAGGCAGACCCGTAAGCCACCCAACTCAAAAAGGAAATCGTCATCACCCACCTTCACCGTTGCCTGGGTTTTCCCCGCCAGTCCTCGCTTTCCCTTCCCGGCCAGTGTGTTCGGTTGTGTGTTTGTGGCGGAAACCTCGTGACGACAAGCCGGTGAGCCTGTCGCTCCACTCCCAAGCAAACGAGCCACGGGGTGGAGACCGGTTTTTCATCTCAATTTCTTCGGACCACACCACAATCATCCCGCTTCTCGCCGACGTCACTGGGAAAGGATAAAAGATGAGCGACATCGTGGTGGACTATGGAGCGCTCCCGGACGATGTCCGGGAAAAGTTGGCCGAACTCGAGCTGGAGCTGTCTGAAGGTAGGAAGGACGTTTTGTTTGGTCGATTGCCATTTTTTGTGAGTTACGAAAGGACTTAAATTACATTATAATTTTATGATTTTAGGTTTGTATTAGTTGCATTAAGTGTGGCAATTGAGTAGGAAGTTGTCTTAACGGAAACGACGAGCTTTGACTAACTTGCAATGCCTCGGTACAAACCTGTATGGAAAATCCTTTCCAGCCGCGAAAGGAAAAGCAGTCTCTGCTCTGCATGGGAGAAAATTTGCAGACGGATCGATATTTTGGTGTCAACTTTTGCTGGACGTCGTCTTGACTCACCGGTTCTCCCATTGCGGCACACTCTCACGTTTACTCTCACATTCTCTCTTTGCCGGTTAGCCGAAATCAAAATCACCCCCTTCTTCCTTGTGCTTCCCTTTTTGTGTGCGCGTTTTAACGGTGCAAGGACCTGCACAGGATCGAACCGGCCGGAACACTTGCTTTGCGTACCTGTTTCCCAGCCGCCAAGGGGTTGGTGGAAATTGTCTTAATAGGCAGTAGAACGAGAGAAAGACGGAAGTACTCGATGTTTTTGTCCGGGAGAGGTCCTTTTTTGGTGGTGAATGGTGAATTTTCCGACTACATTTTCTTTACCACACGGCAAGGGACACAGAGAGAGAGAGAGAGAGAGAGAGAGAGTGTGTAAAACGATGGATTTGGAAATTTTTCCTACTCACTTCGCTCATTTTTGCCGGTAGTCGTTTCCAATGTTTTTTTGTTTAGTGAATTTTAGTTAGAGGTATTTCAGCTGTGCACGGTTTGGGCCGCTGAATTATGTAGATATGTAATGATTTGCGCTAAATGTTTATTGGCGACTCTGTCGCATTTGTTGTCTTGTGATAATTGGAAAATTGGACGTTTTCTTTTTAGTATTCTTTATTTTTAAATTAAAAATTGAAATAGGACACATAAGAAATCAACTTGAAGTTTCAAAGTGTACTTTGAGATTTCAAAGTGTACTATTTCAAGTACACTAAGCAGAGTATCACATCCGGTTCCTCAAACAGACCCGAAGGCTTTGTACTGTGAATTACTATCATGCCCGTGTTGTGAAAATCAGTCAAATAATTCTCGATTTACTGCGGTTTACTTGCAAAATGTTCGTTACCGTCATGAACTTGCTTGAACCTAGTTTTAGATATCGCCTTAACATTTAGCTAAAAATCGAACTTATTGCATAATATATTTATTTTACAATATTTCACTATATTTGCAATCTTTGATTCAAATCTTGTAGTATAAAGATAATATTCTTGTTACAAATTCATTCAGAATTAGTTAGTCTTTAATACACATGCCTTCTTCCAAATTTTCAATCCCCTTGCGTGTTTGCTTCATAATAATATTGTTCAAAGTTTAAGCAAGAAGTGAAACCATTTCCCGAATGGAGCTATTTCAAACTTCCCTACTCTACATTTCCATAATTTTGGACCAGAAGGACAGTGCAAAGTTTTTCGTTCTTAATTCCCCTTTCTCCACTTTTAACGTCAACCAACGTCGGCGGTGCCTTGCTCTAAATGCGTCAACCACTCGCATCTCTGACATCGAACTGCACCAACTTCGTCGCCGTGTGCTCCGCAGTCCTCTGCGGATTGCGTGGGCAAATGGAAGGGCTGCTAGAGCCGCAGCATAAGGGGCAGCAAAATCGCACTGTGGCCGGAAATGGTTGAGAACAAAAGTATTTCTCCTGGTGCTGGAGCAGCGTAAACATAACTCGCTAATTGGAGTCTGTACCCGCCCGACCGATGTGCGAAAAGTGCAGGAAGCGCAAAGGTCACCTCTCTCGACTTGATGGGCCCGATGTGCCGTTGTTTCGTGCTCGCTTGAGGGAGTCACTTTTTTGGGATGCTGGCTGAGCCTTAGTGTACGGGGAATATCTTGAGGCGTTTTGCAAGTATTGATAGATGGAAAGAGCACTTCAGCTTTTGATGAAGAAGTAAGCCCCTTCTTTGGAATCATTTAATTTTGAAAATCCTTAGTTCTAAACTGTGTATCGAATCGTTGCAGGAATGATAGCCAATCTGAGTTTTATTGTAGACGACCTGCCACTTAACACAGGCAAGCCTCTCAACCCCTGAAAGCTGCGCCGAAACCGTCTGAGACCACTCTGCACAGGCTCCGTGGGTCGAACGAAGACACAGAAGTAAACATTGCTCCCAAGTCTGTATGTAGGGAAACGTGGGGCAATATGCTCTCCCTTTATGTAGAACTAACTTTAGGGCATACTATATTCTATTTGTAAAATAAATCTATTTATCTTGAATGAACCATATCAATTCTATAACCCAAGATTCTATAATAATGTAGAGGAATAAGAGTTTAAATTTTTACAGCAAAACGAACTTTTTTTTTGTTGCGTTAGAAATAAGTATATAATATTATTTGCCCAATTTTCGCTATTTTCCTTAAAAATTCTTTATATCATTTTCTCATGGTCTCTGCGGCAAAGTAATTTGATATATTTTTAAAATTTGGAGTAAAAATAACATGCATGGTGTACAATGAGGAGGTTATTTGGAAAAAAGGCAACAATAAGGCTAAGTTATCATATTTATGCATACGATTGCATCAAACTTCAAACGATAGTCAATAGCAGTGCTGCTAAATTTACAGTTGTGCCAGTATGTTAATAAAAAAGTTTAATTTTTCTCATTAAATTATGTCTAACAATATACTAAATTGTTTCATATACCAGAGAAAATATTTCACAGTGGAACGCATAGAATTGTGGGGATATTGATGCCCATTTTAACTCCATCTTTCTTTTTGCCCATTTTGCTCACAGCTAAACCCATTTAGCTCCACGTCACAAAAAGCGGGATATATAACAATAATTTTCTACTTAATAGTTTTTGAACATTTTAGCGTTGTTGAGACCATTTGTCGCAATATTTAATCATAGATAAACTAAGTTCTGCGTTATGTGAAAGAGTGTGTTTTTCTGTGAATTAAAAAAAAAACTAGGCTGAAATCCTTAACTAGCCCATATTGCCCCATGTTCCCCTATTGCCTTGCGAGCGTGCATCCTACGAGACTGGTGCACTTTACTGCAACGAAAACTTCTCAGACACACATACACACACACACATACAGCAAACGACAGATGCAATTGCTGTGGTATGCTTTTCCTGCAAAAAGAAGGCTCCGCAACGCACGCTGTGCAACGGGAGTAGGGATGGAAAGATTGTTGCGATAATGACTGTTTGTCTGACGCGGAAGATGAAAACGGGAGAAGATGCTGTGCACGCCGAGCACGGTCATCGTCATCGTCGTCGTCGTCTGCAGCAACATAACACACAGCATAAAGTGCCGTGTCGCGTCTCGGCTCGGCATTATCGTCGTTATTGTCGTGTTGCCAACGGCAGGAGCCGCCGTTGGGGAAGTGAATTGAGTGGGCTCTTCTAGCACGCTGCCAGCATTTTGGTATCATCCATCCATCCACCATCATCATCGCCGTTGTCGGTTGTCCTCGTCGTGCGGCATCTTTCAGCCCCCTCCCCCCCCTCGGTCTACCGTACCGCGCTCGACGTGTGGCAGTCATCACAAAAAGTTTTTTGAGACGGTACGCGTGCGCATTCATCCCAGGCGGCAGCAAACAGCAGTAGTGCTTGCTCTGCACGTCCGGAGGCCATTTACTGTTTGGTGGCCGGTACCACCTGCCCCAAAAACCGATGCTTTCAGAGTGCTGATTCGACAGATCGAGCGGGACAGCAGCGTCCATCGAATGAAAGATGAAGGCTATTCTTCCAGTTCGAGACTGAACACTCAAGAAACATAATAATTTCCTTTCTGGCACCGCCGATGGTGATGATGATGATGAAGGTGACGGTACGCATTCGAGTTTTCGCGCGGTCAACTAGCCCACCACCTTTCCCACCCACTGGGATTAGAGCCAGTGGTCGTGTGAGTGTTTCTCTCGTGTTCTTCGCCCTTCGGTGACCGGTGCCGATCTCTTGATGGCTCCGTATCCTTGAATGGGGTGGCTGCTGACGGTGGAGACGTTTATTTGTTTTACCTTGAAGAAATGAGGCACCAGTTGGTGAAGAGCACAGCTTCGAGCATCCCTGCCGTGTGTGTATGTGTGCCGGTTAAAAGACCGGTGTGTCTGCGCAGATCAGCGAAAAAGTTGATGAGTGTTGCACGGATTCTTGGCCCCGGCGGGGGCTGGTGGGAGGGTGACACGCGAAACGCGTTTCGGTGGCAGAATGGCCTTGCCTGTGCGGCTGTTTGCTGTAATGTAAGATCCGGTCTTATTAGCGAAGCACTTGAAGGAATTCTTCGCGTTTCTGTACTGCCATGCGATTGGTGAGAATTTGTTCTGTTTCCCATGAACTGCAAGGATGTTTGTTTGTTTTTAATGTAATGCTAAACGATTCAAGATACAAATTGTTGAAACACAAGTGCAGCTGGAGTGCAACCGTTTGTACGTTTTGGAGAGAGAATGGTAGAATTAAATATTACAGTAGCTACAAGGGGTGTTTTTTTGTTTTTAAAGCTGATTTGATTTTGTTTCTATATGAATTCTTGGCATATTTTCAAAGCATACTTTAATTCATTTCTATTAAATGCTCACTAAATTTAAGCAATACGACCTGGCCATTATTACCGAATAAAAAAAATGAGTAAACTTTATAACAAGGTTTGAAGGATTTTGAAAAAAGCCCTTACTAAAGAGGATACTCTGTACTGAAGTACACTTTTAATTATTAAGCATTGTTACCAACATTATGTGGATACATATTACTATTTGCTTTAGTAAAAGTTTTCTAGACTAACTGGACTGCTCAGGTATTGATGACCATCATCCTGAAGAGTTTCTAACTCGTATAAGATTTTACATTTTAAAATACATGTTTGAACATATAGGCAGGAATTCCTGATTCATATATTACTTTATTAAAATTACAATTTTGGTACATAAATAATAATCTGACGGATAGATACACTTAGCATACTACACTACAAGGAGAGTAGAAAGAAGATTCACTAGAGAATCGCCTTAAAGAATGGGATTACACATGTTTTATTTGCTTCTCAGGTAGCTGCGGATGGGATTCGATGCAAGGTCTTCCGACATCTGCATGTTAAAGGTCATGCGCCTAATCACGGCGCCATTCGGCTACAATTGCTGGGTTACGTTAAAACTATCATTTAAACCGTGGAATCAGTTCTTTAAGTCATGTTATTATTGATTATATTGGGTATTGATTAAGTAGTTCAACATAAAATAAAATAAAAAAAACTTGGTAGGTAGAAGCCGAGTAGAACAAATCGATTAATTAGATAAAAAAGTAATTCTTCAAGTGAAACATGTACAATCAATTTATGGTTATTTTAGAATGTTTTGTTTCATGCCCTTGTTGAACTTTTTTTTTCTCACTATCTGCCCAGCTGATACCGTTAGATTTTCATGATCTAATCACCTCCCGATCGTTCGTCATTCACAAGGGAAACGATAAGCTCGAGCTAAAGTGCAAGCAATTTGCACAATCGATTCGTATTGCAAAAAACTGGCACGGGAACTGATGATATCATCGGCGCTGATGCATTCTCATTGATAAGTTGTCAAACATTGGTGTTTTTTGTTTGGTGTTTTTTTTCTTCTCTTGATTACTTTTTGCGTGACTGTTGCATTCAATTATTTTGCTGATATGAAACCGTTACAAATGCTCCAATTTACAGTGTGGATCATATTTTTTGTGAGAATTTTAAACATTTTATGCAAAGTTTGTTTAAATTTACACTTTTAACGTCTGTGTTAGCTTACCGGGCTTCGGGGTATTGGTAAGAAATCCACCTTTTCCGGTAACAGGCATGACACCCGATAAGAGGTGATTGTGATTTCATCTTCCTGCCAGCGTTCTTCAGCGTTCTTCTTCCTTCTTCACCATCATTCGCTCATATTTAATGTGATGCAAGGATTATCGGCTGGTGTGTGTGTGTGTATTTAAAATCGTAACGGCATCGGTACCGATATGATTGCACAGAGCGTCAGTATTTATCCGGCTCATCGCATGGCGTTCAGCTATAATGTCTCGCTGCTCTGTTCGCCACCCGGTGAACATGAACGAGCCACGATCCATCGTCACGCGGTAATTGGAGAAATGAATATTTACTGAACCGTGCTATTGAGATAATTGCTTTTCGCCCAAGGAGAGTGCGCAAGTTCGCGCGGGTGTCGGCCCGCGGACTTTCTTTGGCCGCCGCCGGTGCGCACCCTCTCGCGCAGTGGATTGTGTAATTGGGGATGCACTTTTTTTTGCTCCTCTGCAACTTCATTTCATAAAGTTATCACAAGCCTCCTGCCGTGTACATCAGTTTTGCTTCCCCGTTTACTTTCTTAGACAGTTAAAGAGGGGCAGGGAATATAGGAGAGAGTGGAAACGGTAGAGTTAAAATGTTTGCATCGGCATGGAGTAGGATGATGCACTAGAGCTCTAGCAGTCAGGCCACACTCGAAACTGTACCGAAGCTTTACAACCGAACGTGAATTGATTTTCAGTTCAACCTCACCTGTATTTTCAGGGTTTGAATGATGAAGTCATCAACGGTGCAGTGGAATGTTGTTCGCATGTTTTTGCGCAGTTAAATATTGATGAGTTATCGGTAGCAAAGCGATGGGAAACTGTGTAATTTTGCTCTATTCCATCCTTACTTCGTGCATTGATCCATGAGCTGTATTGAATCAAACGTTTTAAATTATTCATTTAAACATGTATACATTTGTTGATATTAATTGTAGAGTTTGTTTGTTGAGTTTGTTAAACTAATGTTTATTTAAAGTTTAGCGGATTTTTATCTAGTTTGTAATAATATTTTTTCTGAATCAAGCTTTGAGAGTTTAATCATCTTGTTTACAGAAAGGACAGGAACATTTCTGGGAGGTTATTTGAACCCAATTTGACGGGAAATGAAATTAAATTCATTTTTTGTTTATTCCTCTGTTATTTAATTTCAGCTAGGTAATGTAAATTTTTGGGCAATGAAGATGAGATTTTTTTTTATAAGACGTATAAAGATGATATAAGACGTATAAAGATAAAGCACACAGTTTAGAGTCAATGAAATTTTGTTGCATACGAATGTCAACCATATTTTAGTCAAAGGGTTAACAGTTCAAATAATTTCCTAGCAACGTAACGAACCTAGTAGGTTCGGAACGAAATATTGAAAAATATTGATGAAATAACTGATCAATTGTTTTAGATCGGAGGAATGATTTAGAGGATTGAAATCAGTTAAACGAAAAATACGAAATAAGATCTTAACGTGTTATCAATTTTTTACCAATTTTATCGAAAGTATGTGCCATAAAACTCGTAAACATAGTTGTCATTCATAGGGCTGTCATTACTATTGCAAAATCAGTATTAAGAGATTTAAATGTTTTTTTTTTTTGTTTGGCAGTAACGGCCAGGCCGTTTAGCCATTTAATTGTATTAATGTATATAATTAAGCATTACGGCCTGGCCGGCACTTCTGAAATAAAAAAAAAAATATCCCAGAGGCACGGATTTCAGTTCTCAATAGTCGTATTTGTATGTTTTTAAAGTGTGTACATTATACATTTGCTATAAAGATAATTGAAAATATTTTTATTGTAGTTACAGTTGTTTTGCTTTTGAAGTGCAATGCAAACTAATATTTTTATGTAAAGTTTTAAATTACAATAAGAAACATTTATTTAGAGCATTCTTAGGGAGCATTTTTTTTTCATTCGATTCTTCCATTTTTCTTGCATTGAACGCGTTATCTAAACCAATATGCCATCTGATAAAACTCCACAAACCATAACCGACCCGTCATGGGCACACCCGGGATACGATAAACGTATCGCCAGAAAGCGATATCTCTCTAATCGCAACTTACAACTACACTGAGGAGGAACAAAAAATCCCATAAATTTTTTGGTGGTGATATCCCTCTCAGCGCTCCCAAACCAAACTATCCTCACTCCCTCCCATTACCGGAAGAAAAAGTGTTTTCGACAAGAAACGTTTTATCACAAGCCAAACAGAAACTCCGAAACGAAAAGTACCGCATTGGGCTTTACAGAGTGACCGTGAGGGCTTAACGAAAGGGTTCCTCAGATATTGCATCGTACCAGTATGTGCTCTCTGTGTCCCGGTAGCACTCCCCTGATACGGTCGGTCTATGGCCCGCCTAACCAAATATTTCATTACCAATCAAGCGGGTTATTTTTGTAGTGGTCGTCTGGCTGCACTATCCCTACCAGAGAAAAAGAAAACCACATCCTTTTTTATCTTCAAAATTGAGTAAAAGAGATACGAAAGCGATACGAGTCGGGTTCAAGATGAGCCCAATTGTAGCCGCCGTGCAAAAGCAGCGGTTTAGCGATGTGTATAATTGACCCATGGGCTGTTTATCGGCACACGACATTGGGCTGCGCATTCGGCTACCAGTGGACTTCCCATATTTGGCCACACTGCTTCCTCACAGTGAGCTGGGTTTGGAAGCGGTTAAGCGGTCGCTGTGTCGGTGTCATGTTCATCTTGATTTTGGTTCCGTCTTGGTTTGGACACTTTTTGGGCTTCTGCCTCTGGTAAGCTGGTTACCATGCTACGGAAACAAATCAACATATTCGGGCTCGATTGTCATGAATGTCAAGGAATTCAAAATATGTTGAATGGTATTGAGTTTCTGTTTATTCGAGACGAGATTAAAAGATTGTTTTTATATGTTCTAAATTAATTATTGTTACACTCCTTCCGATAGAGTTCTAAAATAATAAAATTGAAGAAAAAAAACATAAAGGAGACAATGACGCTATCTTAGTTTAAACTAGTTCCATCTTGCGGAGGCTAGCGGAGTCGTTTAAATTCGCGCTTCAATTCCTCTTCGTTAAAACCAAAAATACCTTTAGTTTACCTATAAAACTAGCCTGTTTTTTTTATTCAATAACACAATTTACGTTTTGAACATTATACACGTTTTTGTATCTAATTGATTAAAAAGTAGATTATTGGCTATATGAACCAAGATTGTTTGCAGCTTTCGCTAGCTGTCACTAGGAGGCGCTAGTGTAAAACATGATTATGGATCTAACTATCTTATCTCTTGAATCTAACTTAATCAGTTTGACAAATGATTACTACATTTTTATTAAAAACAGCAACTGCAGGTCTCTCCCTTGAAACCTCTTCATAATTTAAATTTTTAAAATACAGTTTTCCATCGAAAACGAGACAAACCCATTTACATTTGAATCGTGCGTTAGCTTTAGATAGTAAAACAAACCTTTATGTACTATTATTAGACGATCAGCTTAAACCTTTCATCGCCAGCATTAGATAACGGCTTTCCTCCCTACTGGTTGTCTGTCAAACGCTGTGCCATCTTGCCGTTTCCATCTCATTTGCCATCCAAAAAAAGCAAAAACACGCCTTCGAGAGGATCGGTGAATGAACGATGTCAAAGATCGTGCTCATATTTTTAACATAAATTAACTCTCGACAACCTTTCCGGCCCGTGGTGTGCTGATGGAAAACATATCCGCCTCCGATGCAGGTTTACTTCGAGGGGAAGCAGCTTGTGTGAATATATCACATGCCCATCCACATTCGGTGCCATCATATGAAGAAGCCAAACCGTTTTTGGGACGAACCGTCGGTGTGGGTTTTTTGATGGTTATTATTTTCTAAATGCAAACGCATTTGCGATACGTACGGGAAGGGTGGCTTAAGAAAATAAAGTGAGCTGAAATTTTCCAACAGATAAGCTACGTTTCGTAAAGCGAGAAGTCCTCTTTTTTCTTCCTCAACTGTACCAACAGTGTAAAGGTTCGCGACGCCACTGATAAATGACACCTTTTTATCGGAATATAGCATTTACATGCCCTCGCTACCCTATGTGGAAGCCTGAAGGCATGTTTGCGGGGAAGCGAATGGGACGACTGCAGTTTATATCGTTAGTGACCGTCGCCCGCCGTTAAACCGT
>KB671541.1:194963-220818 GCA_000349105.1 Anopheles epiroticus | reverse complement strand
TCCACCAGCATAGTCCAGGACTCGTGCCCGTAGAGGACTGACGTACAAAAGGTACAAGGAGTTTCAACAAAGTATGTGATTTGTGTAAAGTTTTTATATTGATGATTATTGAACGTTGTTTCAGGTCTATTACCGTATAAAGACCAGAGTTTCAATACTACAATCGCTTAATTCATGTCCACATATTGAGGAAGTTACATTTGACTTCCACAAGTGGGTAAAAACAATTCATTGTAATGCAAGCATTCGTACAATGAAGATCAAGTTATGAGTTTTGAGTTTTGTCGAGGAAATCAAATTTCCATATCGTTAAACATCAAAGGACGAAAATACCGAGTAAAGTGCAAAGACAGTTTATCAAAAACACTAGATTCTTTGTTTTCTTTCAAAAACTTAAAATTCAATCAGCTTTATATAAGCAAGTTATTAGCGCTGGACCAAGGTCTCTTTTGGAAAGAGGTCTCGTAAAAGGGCTTTGACAGCTCGCCATTTTGGTCTCCAGTTTTGGACTGTATGCTGTCAAACGCGATTGAATTGGTAGTTTGCGCATTTGTTGTTTTTTTATTGGTAAACCATTTGATTCATTTTCATATTTTTTATCAACTTCAAATTCAACTCAAAGATTAACTAGAATTAAACAAAACAAATCTATACATGCATTATGCTCGGGCACAGACCTTTGGCCACCATACTGGCAAACGGTTTACGAGATCTGATATATCAACAGATCATGCGCTGGAACCAATTATTTCACTTAACAAGTTATCAAGCATTTTATTTCGAAATGAGTTTTCCGCATAACGAGTTTTTCATACAACGGCAGAGTCACTTTAACTGAGTACACGTTTACTGTGTACATAAATTGTCAACATTATACATAAATTAATTTTAAATGTGTAAAGTATTAAAATGATGTGAGATTTGGGGAGTTTTGAATTAAAGGACTTACCCTACGTCTTTTAATGAGGAAATGTATTTGAATAGACATCACACTCGTACTCACTCTCGGCTTTATCTCACACGAAGCTCACAAACACATGTACGCTCATCATTTAACACAAACAATTTAACTTATTCCTACTCTAACACTGTGAAAACTGCTCTGCAATAACGCGTACACCATCTACTTATCATTTTTCCACTATTTGTACTGCTTTTAAAACGACACATCACGGAACATCATACTCGAGAACTCGTGTAACAAAATATAAGATGCAAAAAATTGGCAAAATTTCACTTATCATTTCGACGCGAAGGACGGTAGCCTCATGAATCACCTCAAACACATTGATAAAAGCTCTCTGTGCGCTTCTAGAATGAAGCGGTGGCGTGACTCACTAATACATACACACTCAGGGAGGCTTTTTTGAGAAATCATATACCAACCATACAGGTGAGTTATTGCGAAATCAGATAGCTATCTTTTCCACTCACAATATTGTTTCTTTTTTGTTGATATCATATTTAAGCACTACAAGGAAAACACTTAACTTTAGAAACGTTTTAATTATTCCCGAACTAACTAAACAATGCCACTATTTAGTCTTAGACACACTGCTAATCGCGTGTTATCATCAACGCTATCACGACTAACACTGACGGGATATCGTTCATCGATCGGGAGAGGATCATTCTGTTTCACATTAAACCCTTGGATGGTCATCGATTTTTCAAGCGTTATTGATTATTTTTCATTATTCGTATATTATTAACCGATTACAGCCCGGGTGTACAAAAACATTACCCAAATGGCATGAAACTTTATATTCTTGCTAGGTTTGTGCCCAAAATCGAAGGGAGGGACATTTATTTCTTAGTAATTCTTAACCTTCCAAATGTAATTTCAAGTAGATCCAGATGTTTTGAGCGGTTTTTATTTTTCTTGCCTATCTTTTGTCCCTACGTTTCAAATTTGAGGAATAGTGAATCCGTTCAGAAACTTTCATGACATTGATCTCTTATTTCAAACAGTTCAAGCTCACTTCAATTTAAACTCAAATTCGTTAGATTTTTTTAGTACAATGTGTTGGTATTAAAATTTCAACTTTGATAAAAAATACTGCGAGCAGATTAAAATAAAATGATTCCCACTATAACTAAATTAAATCTGCTTTATATAAAGTTACCAGGTCGTAGGATAAAAAAGTGGAAGAAAATGAAATAAAATTTAAAATATTTTTTAAAAACAGTACTGACGTTTTTTCAAGCATTCTATGAATTTCCAGTATGTATGAGTCTCCCATCAAGAGATGTTAAGAAATCAAGGTTCAAAAACTACCAAGGTAAGTGGTCATTGGGTCAAGTTAACGGCTTTTAAAATTATCCTAAATATTTTCACAAAACTATCACCAAACAAAGATAAACCACACAGGCATAAGTTACAACTACGGGTTAATATTTTCTTTTGAATCTGATTGATTTATGGACGTGAGTAGTTTTCAGTTAAAAATGCAGTTGTAGTTATTAAATATTAAAAGAAAAATGTATTTCTCCATATTGCTTTCTACGCCAACTAGGAATAGCAATCGAAATTTAAACTGTCAGTTTCTTACTTTTGTTATTCGGTATTAACGTTGTGAAAGGCCCAAGCTGAGGTGGGAAGATGACGTAGAGACGTCCACCATCAAGGCCGGGATAACGGGTTGGCAGACGACGGTGCGAAACCGTGTACGGTTTAAAAGCGAATAAAAATATTGAAGTAACATTTAGGCCGTATTAGTTAAGTCAGCTACTTACTTGGAATAGATTCAATAATGCCGGGTTCCAAACAACTGATTTCATAAAAAAATAGTTTAGTTCTAGTAAGCAGCAGTTCTCCAAGTAATTAAAACATTAACTTGATTCGTACTAGATTGTGAACATTCATGAAAATTGTAACATTGTCAAACATCGTGTAGACTTTTCAAATTGTAGCTTATTCTTGCTTAAAATATTTATATATCTAGCTTTAATAGTAAATATCCAAAAAAGAAGTGCTTGAATATCTTTCTCTTTTATTCAATTACCCCAGCCAGTGATTATTGACACTTTCCTTTGCAAAGCATGTTCCAGCAGCGGTATGGTTTACGATGTGCTAAAAGCATTAACATCTAATTGTTATCAGCCCTAGTAGCGCAATCATCGCCATCCTCAACATCATGCTTCCGTACCCCGAAACACCAGTATCCAACGCAATGTATCCACTTTCAACGACAACTGCCAACATTGGATTTGCGATTAATTGTTTCTCCGCTTGTAGGTCAAATCGCCCCCCCCCCCGTCCCATAATATTCGCTTGATACACGACAGAACGCATTATGAAATTGCTTCCAAAGCCGGGAAACAAACACGCACCATCCTATATCCTGCGCAAGACGCATGAATCTTGCGCTAGCTCTTCCATATTCATGACATCCTCCTTGTCACATACTCTCGTACGCTGCTGTACGAGTCCAGGAAATGGAAGAAAAACAATTCTGGCTGCCTTCGGGCCGTTCGGGGTTGAATTGATTTATGTACGAACGCCCAAAACCGGAAACTGTCGCCAAGTTGGCTGCGGTAAACGATTCCGCGTGGAACCGACTGCGGGCATTCGGGCACCCATTTATTTGTCTTTGGAATTAGTTCTAATTTGTTCTCCCAATGTCCAGCAGGGCGTGATGGGAAGGAGAAGGATAACATCGCAAGTTGCAGTTTGTTTTTTTTTTTTTTTTTGGTAAGGAAGGAACAAATGTTGCCCGAGGGCGATAAATTTGTTATGTTGTACGAGTGCCAACGTTGGTTAGGTGTAAACACACTTCAGTATGATGAATTGATTGTTGGTCAATTTTGATTCGCATCCGCAGAAAAAAAGAGATAAATATTTGATCATAATGGATTATTGAAATAGTTCAAACTCCGAAGCTCTTTAAATTGAAGATTCCAAGTAAAATCAAACTACATCAAACTCTTCTCATGATTCAAATTTGTAGATGGAAACAAAGAAAAGGAAAGAGACAAGTTCTCGCAACCAGTTGCACTAAAGATCACGAACGAGTTGCATTATGCATAAACGATTTGAAAGCTCTACTTTGAAGAAAGTTTATTGGATTGCTTCTTTTTAACTAGAATCGGTACTTAAAGAGCTCATCAGCAAATCAATAAATGCATATAGTTGCTCCATAAAGCAGTTCGGAGCAGTACAACCGAGATAAGAGATAATTTGACAAATCTGAAAAATGGTATCAATTAAATTAAGCTAATGAGAACCCTTTGTAGAACAAGTTTTGAACTTCCTACAAATATCGTCAATAATATACAAAAGATAGATAAAAAAATTGATAAAGGTTCAAAACGTTATCCTTATGAAAACCTTATGTTAGGCGAAAACTTTAAAAACCTACCTTAAATGAGGTATCTCTCTGATGCGGCATTTTTAACCAGGCGTTTCTTCAAGATTCTTTAGAGCATGAATTATTTAGTTTTATTTCTTGTAGAAACCTTCCAACACGTTCGAATCAAATCATTATTCTTCAATTTGAAGACAACCAATAAAACATCAGCTTTATACCTCAACCATGATGACGAGACATTTCTGGTTCACATTTCGTACAATAACTTACGATACCTGAAGCCTTATTGACTTCATTCTACGCAGTGCGTTAACGGCAAGAAGGATTGCTTTTAACGCCCACAACACTTTTGTCGCGACATTTTTACCACGTTATGTAGATCGCAAATGATAATGTTCCACCGAAAACTTGTTAAAAACTTGTTTGCTTTTCGCTTTACAAGCGGTGCGAATCGTTGGAATCCAGGAATTTGGATCACATTAGAATTTATGACAAAGAGGAACGTTTAAAACTGGTTTTGTGCCACGCAATTTTGTTAAATTCTGAGCGAATTCATTTAACAGCAAACCTCATAAACCTGTCACTAAACAAGCTCACAATAATTAGTTAATGAGTTCCCGCTTAAGCAATCAGGGTGGATAACATATTACACCATTAAATAAACCCCTTATCGATTACGATCGTGTTCCAAACTGCCGGATCGCTTTACGGAGATAAATTTCAATTAAATAGCCGACAAATTGTTGGATTTTAGCAACACAGCAACAAAAAAGCAGGTCTCTTGCCTGGTTTTACCCCCGTTGCCATAATTGCTGCAATGTGTCAGAAAGAAGGCACCGAATGGGATAATAATCAGGGAAGGATCACAGCGTGACCTCAATTGGAAATTAAACAACGAAACCAGGCGGGATGTAGAAAACACAAAACACACAACAGTGTGCTCACATATGGTGCGTAAACCATGTGGCAGGTTGGCCGGGTGTGTGTGTGCGGTTGACACCATGCTGCTACCAATTTGGCTTATTAATGTGTCAAGCTGTTAGTCGGCAACATGTTTTAAACAATTTTGCGGTTGTTTAGAGCGATCTGACAAGCCATTAAATGGCCATATTTTATTGCAGATTCCGTTGGGAGCAAGACGAGCTTTAAACCCGATCGACACGGAATTGAGCTTTTAAATAGAGTTTATTGGATCGGAGGACGATTTGAGTTAGTGGATTTCTGTGTGGTGTATATTTAGTACTTACCTTTCAATTTATAACGCTTCGTTTCGGATTGTTCTTCACAACAAACTTCGTACAACACACGATTCGACTTTGTTCATTGTTTTTTTCATAGAAAAAATATACCTTATATTCATCACTACCATCTGTATCTACGATGTTCGCACATCTCTACGTAGGCGAATCGGTTCGCGGGCTGTGATAAACGGTTCTGAGCAGGTCCAGCCGAACCCAAGGACATTCAAATGTTTCCACAACCACTCACACACACACACACACCAAAGCTCTAGACAGCATCGATGCGTGACAGGGTGCGTGATGACTCCCGTGGGCATAGCACTGCATTGTCTTCCCATGTACGGGAACATCAGCGCGGGGAATGCCACTATCCCGCTGAAGTTTGCACTACATATGCACGATAATCCTGGAAGCAAAAGATGATCCGAAAGCGAAACGGAAAGAAGTGCTTACTTGAGTACACAGATTTGGAGGATTCTTTAGCGCAGCAACTTACCCCTTGGAGGATCTTCTATCGTTGGCCGCTGGGACGCAGAACAGGCGCACTATTGCGCTTGATGCAAGAACCAACCGAAGCGAAATCGTCCGGCAGTTCAATGTACACTACAGCGTCCCCTCCAAAAAAAAACACACACCCAAAGCTACCAGCGCCGAAAAGGGACGGCGAGAGATCGCCCAAAGCCCGTGTTCAAGTCTCCCCAGATGGCAGGAGTCCCGGAGCACATAAAGGTGCTTGTACGGTTTTGATAGCTAGTGTGGTTCAATTTTGCATTCTGCGGCATTTGTTTAGTGTTTTTTTTTTGTTAGTTTTGTTTGTTTGCTGATGGTGGTATTTTCGACCTCCTGCCTACCAGCCAAAGCGCCGTGCCGGTTCTCACTTGTAGCCGCTGGTACGGCGCGAGCAGTAGCTAGACGTTTGTGAGCTGTTCATCGTGCCCACCAGCTCGGAGGGATACACATGGTTGAGATGATGGTTGACGTCGAGCGGCTGTGGGATGGGCGGTGGATGCTCCGGTGGTGGTGGAAGATAGTCAACCCAGTTGGGAGGAACTGTAGAGAATTGGAAGAGATCAAGGACATCGGGTCTGAGTGTCATATATTCTAAGAATCGGTGTGTTCTTTAGAACTTAAGGGATAGATGAAGTCACCCTATCAGCCCCTTATAATGATCATTTAGGGTAGAAGACTTTATGTACTATGTACGTGATAATGTTGGCATCGTTCGGCAATTTGTTTTTTATTCGGTAGTAACGGCCAGGTCGTATTGCTACCGTTCGGCAATTTCAAAACTAAAAAAAATCAAAAATTGCACTTTTGAGTAACACAGTAAATGCAAAAAATAATAAATTATTAATTTATATTCAGGTTCAGATAAATGCTTGTCTGAGGCTTGCTGTTATTAAGTGTCGCTTAAAACAGGCCTTGATACGTCACACAAAGTAATCCAGCGAATGAGATAGAAGCTGGATGATGGCCATAAATTCCATAAATCCCAGCCCATAACGAAAGATGCCTTGATGAAACACAACGGCCTAAAGTGATTTGAGCTAAAGGTTACCAAACTTACCATTGTTTGGATTGATGGGTCGCGGATAGCCGTAGAAAGATCGGAAGCTGGACGATGTGGACGAGAACGTGTCGTGACCCTGATAGCCTAGATCGCCATTATCGCTGCGCGGAATGCCGTTGATGATCATCGTAGTTGCGTACGGCGTTGGACTCTCCGGGGACTGTAGTGAAACAAAACGCAACGCACCACTCCCAACATCAATAACCATGTCGCAAAAGGTTGCCCTCTCCCAGTGTCTCACCTTCCGGTTGTAGAATGACGTCAGTCCGCGCGGATCCACCTCCGCATAATCGGTGCCCCCGTCCGGCAGTGGGTACGTGTGGTGCGTCTGACTGCCCTCCAGCAGCTTGATCGAGCTCAGGCCAGAATCTTTATCCGTATCGCACGTCCGCCAGCCACGATCGATCCAGATGCCGCCGTCCTTCCGCGGCATGCTCAGGTTCGCGATGTCGCCCCGCCGGGCGCCCAGCGTCGGTACGGTCACAACCGGTTTGCCTAGGCTCTGGCGTCGGCGGAACACGAGCACGCCGCCCGCGATCGTCACTATCAGCACGATCACCAGCGAAAAGACGACCAGCAGCATGAACCACGTCTCGTGCAGGAAGCTGGGCGCGTGCGGCTGATGCTGCGGATGGCGCCGATCGTCGTAGTCGCTGAACAGCTGGTTGTGGTTGTTGTGCACACCCTGTGGTACGATCACGAACGACGGGTCCATCACGAGGTACAGCGGCTTGGAGAACGGGCCCATACCGAGCCGATTGAACATGGCCACCCGGATCGTGTAGCTCGCGCCGGTCGTCAGGTTGTTCAGCATCACCGAGGTGGTGGTCGAGTTGAGCGTCATCTGAGCCAGCAGCTTGGAGGCATTCGTGCCCGACTTTACCTGGATCTTGTAGCCCACCACCGCACCGTGCTGGTGTTCTCGCAACGGTGGACTCCACCGGACCCAACCAGCGGTCAAGTTTAGCATACCTGCCTGTATGTTGGTCGGTGGCCCCGCCGGCATGTCCTCCAGCGTGCGTACGATGCGCGCATTGCTCGGCTGACCCTCGAGGTTCTTGAAGTACGGCGTGAGGAAGAACTCGTACCGCGTGTACTTGTTCAGGTTCGTTATGATATGGCTCTCCGTTTCGCTGTTCGGTATCGGCAGCATGCTGTACCGCTGCACGTCACTGTCGAGATCCCGATAGCGCACGTAGAACCCCTCGATGTACTCTTCCGAGCCGCCGATCTGCAGCTGCCACTCGAGCCGCACCGATGTGGACGTCAGCGCAATGATATCGATCAGTTCCAGAATCTGCAAGGAGGAAGACCCCCACCAAAGCACAACGAACGGAATGTGACAATCGGAACTATCTACCCCCTGTACATCGCATCTCAAATGACCTACCTTTCCGCTCAGTACCATCCGGGCCGTTTCCATCTCCTCCGGGATCGTTACCCGATCGTCGGACGAGAGCGTGCGGATGAGGGTCGAAACGGGCGACGGGGCCGAGTAGCCCATCCCGTTCTCCGCACGCACCGAAAAGATGTATCCCGTTTCCGGCGACAGGCCCGTTACCGTGGCGGTATTGCCCGCGATCTGGCGTAGCGCAATCTTCCAGCCGGCGTCCATCTCGCGATCATCCGTGCTGTGGTACTCGATCGTGTAGCTGGCGATGGCATTTGTGCGCAGCTTGTCCTGGCCCCGGGCCCAGATCAGTGTCACGTTCGTGTTGGTGATGTTTGCTGCCTTCGGTTGGCCGGGTGCGGAGGGTAGCAGCTCTGCGTTGAAGATTTGCTGCGATTGGGGCGGTAGATTGCTATCGACCTAGGAGGAAAGTGAGCGGGGAATGAGAACATTTTTGTTTGGTAGGTAATACGATTCTTATTCCTCAGTATGGAAAGTTTAACATTTTTCCATCTGGAATATTAATAAATATGTTCGGTCGTATTGAGAACCGTCGTTTATAATTCAAATCTGATGATTGTGCAGTCTGGCAACAGTGTCATCTTGGAGTGCCATCTTCACTAAAATGTTATTTTACTGAAATTTTACCACTGCAGTTTTGTAAGCTTCTTAGCTGGTAGCGTTCGTGTCAAAAGTTCGAAACAACGTGTTAAAAGTGATTTTAAAATCGAGAATTTGTTTTAGAGCACAAAGAACGCAACTAACAACCTGTGAAAATGATGTCCTCTAGACAGCGCTGCATTAGAATTCGTACCAAACGTAAGACGAGCTTAGAAAAGTGTCTAGAAATACTCAAACTGGAATTTGCTAACGTTTGAAAGCATTGGGATCATCCACAAGATTGAACATATATTTACTACATGGTAATTCTCGACCACATGAGGCAGCACCGGTGAAAAAAATATTTGAAACACCTAAATGGCATGTTCGAATCCATCCACCGTACAATCAAGTTAATGCACCTTCTGATAACCATCTTTTCTGATTGATAGAACATGGTCTAGCAGCGCCCATTATGAATAGGTTAAAATATAGGTATTTAACTTACACTCAAATAAGCAGACCAGGAATACTCATGATCATCCATCTTGACGATGCATCGGTACCATCCGCTGTCCTCAATTTGTAGATCTAGAAAGAGATAATTGAATGAAACATTAATTAGTGTTTTAATTACATTAACTGTAAACATCACTTCTATTTTAGACTAAGCTGTACATGAAATTTTGGATTTTTTAAATTCTTTTTGAAAATTGATTTTCAATCGCTCAATTGCTTAGTTGATTTCTGGTAAACAATGGATAATTTATTTCCAGCTTATTGGATCATACGTCAACTTCAGTAAAAATGAATCCATCGATTACCGACGGTTCCTACAAATTAACCATTGGCTTATATATTGAGGCATACATTCGTTCCTCACATTTATCGTGCTTACACTTCAGACTTCTGTAGAAAACCAGAATATAGTCGTCTGTCTAACGCTGTCGTTATCACAGATGTATGCTGACGAAGAGAAAGCGCATGCGAACGTCCACGACCGTCCGACAGGGTCTGAGACAGGGAATTCCAACTGCCAATCTACCGTTCCGAAATCCAAAATGAATGTGGATGAAGATGTTCAGAGATCTTCCCAGCTTCTCTGCTACGTGCAGCAGATAGGATCATACAGCCTCGTGGTCCATGTAAGATCTCAGAAGTTGATCTATTTCGTGTAGTCCTAGAGAATCCTGGAGATGAGCGCCCAGTGCGAAACATTAAGATCTAAGCCCAGATATCATTGGACTGAACGCACGATTCCCATTCGATTCTATGTCACAGAACCAAGGCTTCAGGGAATCATGACGAGATCGCCCACAAAAACTTCCGAATATTTAAAATTCCATAGAGCACCGCTACGTGATGTGAATGTTGATACAGTACAGGAGTGTAAAGATTTTTTGCAAGATTTCTAATCATTAAAAGTTGGTAAAATATCCGAGAACGTTTTGCAATAAGTAATAATTCTTGTTGACAAACTTAGGCTTACAAAAAGAAGTTGATAACAAAACCACTATCATTGCTTGATTCGTTCCTCTTCATTTTTCAACTCTCTGCAGCAAGTATCATTTTCCTGATGTCAGTACTTTGTACATAAATGCTCCCACTCTCACAATGCTGACCAAAAAACCTTGTTACCTTAATGACACACACCATGGAACTTTAAACAGCACAGTTTAACAACCAAAGCACCAAACCCACCACTCATCTCGTTGTTTAAAGTTTCATAAAAGGACAGAAATGTTACCTTGCTTAAATATACTTTCCCACTGCTGCAAGTACACTACACCGTACAAGTTTGTTCTATGTTCCACAGCAAGCTCTTTAAAAGTTGCCCATTTCTCCCGTCCCCCTCCGTAGTGTAAGCATTTGTTCTGGGACACAAAAATCCTGCCAGTACCAGTACCGAAGGGAGTGGAAAGAGGACCCCAAACAAATGAAGAGCTGTAGGGTAAGTAGTTTTTGCTTTTGCCATCACCACTACCACCAGCTCGGGCCTGTTACCTCACTAGGGGGAGAATGGATAAAGAGTGTATCTTTACGATCCGTAAAACATATCCTTGAGCGTGGCAGGAGTGAGCCTTATGATGCAAGCAAAACTAAACAAAACAAAAACTGTACACTCTACAAGACACAGGTACAAGAGGCGTTTTGCGGATAAAATGGACGAACAGAGAGAACACACACACCGTCTAATGCTTGGGAAACGAGGTGAAAAGCGACCATCACTAGGTGCGCTTTCATTAGTGAAAGCATGTTCGAAAAGCGTTACGCTACAACCATCCTTTTTGCATCCTGCTAAAAGGGTGCTGTACAGGAAGGATGGTGCTTTGTGCCTTACATGGTTCTCATTTTGCTTTGCACGGACCTAACACGGTTGCGGTCGCTGTTGACGCATTGTGTCCAAAGTTTTGTACACGAAAATCATGTAGTGCACACGACAGCGACAATAGCACAAAAACAACTCGTTACTATTTTCGTTACCCTGTTGTTCTACGCTTTAACTGTACATCAGAGATTGAAGGTTAGCAAATTGTTTGCTTTTCACTCGAAATACTTACAAAGGTCTTCAATCTGTGGTCCAGTGCTTTGGGACTTATTGTTCCCCAAAGCGAATCGGTTCACCACGTAAAACCGACAACATCGTTGTAAGAAGATACTTTAATGACTCGTAATAATGTCACTCTAGTCTAAACCCTCCATTAGACCCGGGGTTTCCTACGCTTTGTGCAAAAGAGGGACAGTACCCTCATTAAGCTTCCAGTTTCAACACACCAGAAGCCACAGAGGAAGAAGCGTTTCCTCAGAAAACATTACCCAAAGCCCCCCCCCCCCTTTCTCTCTCTGCTCGCAACCCATTTTGTCATTACAGATCATCTTCGTCTTCAGTTTTGGAGTAAGGAATCCCGCAAACTCGCAGGGTTGTAACGGAAGAAGTGAGCTATTAGACCACCACCAACTCCTCCAAAATGCTTACGAAACCCTCAATAAACGCCACGATGTGCGAAACTCTATTGCACGTTCCTTTAGCGCCATATCTAAATGTTGACCTTCTTTTTTTCGTGGCAAAAGCCCACAAGAATTACAAACGAAAAACAATATTAATGGGCCACCGAGAAGGAAAAATTGATCTCGATTGGAAGGCAGCACTGTATAAGGAGTGCGTGTACTAAAATGGCAACACTTGAGAGGCGGTTCGTTGCTCGTTCGCTACATAGCTTTACCTTCCGATGGCATAATTCTTAGCAACCCTCGAGTGTGCTTGTAAAGTGTTCAACACTTCGCCGAGGCCTGCCACTTCCAAACATCTTGACATCTTTGCGGTGTTTTTTCTTTCGGCTCAGTGCTACCGTTTAGCCAAAATCGATACCATCCACGGCTCCTCGGTTAGCTCTACCGTTGTACTTATGTGTATGCTACGCTATTTAAGAGACATCAGGGTAAGCCCTGTACGATTGCACGGTGCGACTGATGATGGGCAAAGTGGTACTTTACTGAAAAGTTTAACGGGAGGTTTTAAACAGCTCCGGCAAAAAAAAAACGGCAAAGTGCAACAAGAATTCGGGTCCTTGGCAGCGGTGTGCCGGGAATAGGCGTACGCGTAAACAAAGTAGCTGAATGAGGTAAGAGCGTCTTTTTCGGTTTTGGTGGTAGACTGAAGAGCGACCGTTACCGCTTTGCTTGATTGGTTTGCTTTAATGGTTGAAGGAAAAGAGAGGACGTTTCAAGGCTTTAAAATGGGTCAACTGTATCAACATAGAAATGATATAGAGTAGCCCAATACCATTCTTGAATAAAGTGTGTATCTACATACTGAAGTGTTACATCCCTTAGACCCTGTGATTATGAATAAAATTTATTAAATTTATTTATTAAATATTATTAAATAAAATTTAAAAAAAACCATGAGCAGTGTCTTATTCGAACAAAAATACTATAGAGAACCTAACACCCAGAAAAAAAAACTCGATGAAAGAAATTGATCATTAAGACTATCGAAACAAAAAATTCTGTCTACCATTAACATCATGAACTGTTTTCTACAGCCATTCACAAATGTATCCAGTGTTTTAATTCGTTAATAATGAATGAGACTAAAATAATCAAAATCTCTAAAAGAAGATAATATATGCTCCAGCTTAAAAAAAGGCCACCATATAATCAGTGTTAAAATTGTACAAGCAGAGTTCATCGTAAGAAATAAAAACCTGATTTAATAAACCGATATGAAATATAAAACCTGATTTTCTACTTTAAAATAAAAAAAAACATTTTTATCGAAATTCAAAAATAAAAAAAGCTTTTATCACCAGTAGAATAACCATTTATTGATGAGAAAAAAACATGATTGTAAATTTGAAACAAATTTTCAATCTAAACTAAGAAAGAGCAAATTTACTGTTCTACAAAATTTTAAAGATAATATAATACAAAACATAGCCCAGTTTGTAAAACAATGTCAAAGAAAAAAAAAATATTGAAATTGCTTTGATTTTTTTTCTTTTTTCCAATGATGCTTCTCAATTTGTTGTCCCAGTTCCACTGCTGTTCTTATTTGAAGAATAAAAAAACTCAACAATTATTTTTATGATATTTTTCCAAAAATGGTTGCGCTCTGTAACGACTTTTATGCTTAATTTGTAGATTAGCCAACAAATAATAATAAATAGAAGATTAGTCCAATTTAAACAAATAAACAAAAGAAAGTTTGTGAACACAACGAAAACATTTAGGAAGAACCAGGAATCTCAACATTATTACCTCGAACATAAACAAAAATCTCGTTCCATTCCATTCCATAGAAAAAAGGGCACAATAGAAGCGACAAAGGAAAGCTGTACACAATGTGTAAATATGGCTAAGAATCTTTTAAAGTCACCATTCACCGAAAACCGAAAGTGAATCCCATTTCCTACCTGAAGCGTGTACCGCACCAATCGCGCTTCCTTGCGCTTCCCGCTTGCGGAAATGATGTTCTCCCTTTTGTGAAAAAGAGAAACGCACCGTACGTGCAATCGGAACGCACATCATCACGGGGGCATTTGCATTTTCAACAAGAACGCCCTCGTCCCACCATCGGAAGTCATCGACGGTGGAACAGCCTTCATTCTAATAAAAGTTATTCCACCCCACAAGCTCCCTTTATGGAAACTTCTTGCGGCGGAGGGGATGGAGCTGAGAATTGAGAATGGTTTTTGGATGCTTTTAGACACTGGGAGTGTGCTCTTCCCACCGAAAGCTCAGCAGGAAACACTTTCAATGATAGTGGAAGCCGTGTATGTGGTGCTTCTTTGGTTAGTGGCACTTCCACCTTAGATTCTACCTCTGCAGAAGGCAAGAAGCTGTTAACAGCGCATCACGGTCGATTGGGTTTTTTGAGGTGCCTTTGGAGGCGTGTGGGTAAATTCACCGCCAAAGTGAAACGTGCCGTGAATGTGAAAAAAAGTTTTCGGCAGGTCGGAAATTTATACGTGAAATTTACGGCCACCCCAGCACGCGCACATTCGAACTTTCCGAGCTCAACCTGAGCAGGTAATAAGCAGCTTTTTTGAAGAAAAAAAGCTTTGAAAAAGATTTTCGTTTGATATTATGAATCGGATCATCATCAAAAATCACGACTTGAACCACAAGATTTCAGTGTTTTAAAGTCCTCAAAAGCAACCCTACCTACAGTATTTTTTAAACCAATTTCAAATAAAGTTGATTTTTCCTGCCTCCCGCCACACCTTTAAGGCATAACTTTGCTCATAAATCATCCCGTTCGATAAAAGTTTATCAATTTGGACAAAAGCACCACTCACGGAACGGAATTAAAAAGGCCCGAAAAAGACGAGCAAAAAGCAGCAGCAGCAGCAAAACAAACAATCGTTCAACATATGCGCTCCTCTTGAGATTGTCGGGCCCCGTCGCCGTTACACCACACAACACGCCATCCCCTATGTGCGAGAGCGGTTCGGGGATCAAATTGGAAAACTTTTTTGATGAACCTCGTTTCATATGCCCCCTTTTTTTGGCGGTGCCAGCCTGATATATATGTGATGAGAGTGATGAGCTGTGAAGTACCCTTTTTTTTGTTAGGCAGACAACGGGAGCAACCTCAACGATCAGTCCCGCAGGTTCGTCAGTTCGCAGCACAGAGCCCATCCGGATCGAAAGGGGAAGAGCTGGTTGAGAAGGCGAAAAAACACACAAACAGCAAAATTCATATCAGCACATGTGAGCTGGTCGACTTTTTCCTTCCAGGATGGCGAGAAAAAGGAGGAACATTCATCTCAATTTGCAAAGTGCAATTTTCGTTTGCAGAACTTTTGCGTTATGTTTATAATTTTAAAGGGAAAAAACCTAAGAGAGTAGCTTCAACATTTATCCCTCAGCTTGTTTGGCAGTATTAAATGTGTAACGACCCACCACTCGATGCAGCAAGTGCTATAAGGATAAACGTGAACGAGCTAACACCATTCAACCATTCCATCCATGTGAGGGATGCGACCCAATGGCGACCTAATTGAATCATTGACAGCACAAAAGCTCAATCAACTTTCGAGCATCATTAGCTTATCGGCTCTATCGGATCTTGGCTTTGCGTTTGCCCACAAAGCCCGCAGCAATCAACTCAGGCGCAAGCCTTACTCTTCCAGCTGTGCAGCCAGCGTACCGGGTACGGACCATCTTCCCAAAACGTAAACGACTGATAGCCGGCAGGGGAGAAAGTGAAGCATTCCAAGGAGGTACACGATTTTTGTCCTTCTTCACCTTACACACACTTCTAAGCAATACACTCTTACCCGGCGATGCTCATCTGGTTAACCTTACGGTGAACTACACTGAAAGAGATCATTTACATAATGACATTTAATTGAAAAGAGTCTTCTTATTTCTTCTCAACACACGTCAAAGTGGTACAGGCTACAGGCTAGTTATTCTGACCCGCAAGCAGTACAAATGGTTCTCGTCTACGGAAAGCAGTCCGCATTGTGGTTAGCTACAAACGATCGACTGATGTAGTGCTGGATGGCTCTTCATGGGGTGAGCTTAACAATATGCATCACGACACTTTAGAGATAAAGGTGGACAGAGTGATTAAAGTTTTCTCGAGATTGTAAAAACTGATCTACAATGGTCTAGATGTTGGATCAATGAATGGTGTTTATTTCAGAACAGAAAATCACTTCAGAAAAATAAATTATTGTTGAAAAAAAGTACACAATCCGCGT
Source organism: Anopheles epiroticus (assembly GCA_000349105.1). Lineage (NCBI taxonomy): Eukaryota > Metazoa > Arthropoda > Insecta > Diptera > Culicidae > Anopheles > Anopheles epiroticus. The sequence goes on along the minus strand of KB671541.1, from coordinate 204,493 downwards.
TAGAAAGACATTTTCTTTTAGATGATTTTTTTTAACGTTCATCTACTAGTGAATTGAAAAATTGTGGGGTAAAATATTACTGACACAAAAATGTCAACCAAATTTGCTAGTTTCTTTGTAATATTTCCATAAAAGTTAAAACGGACGATGCGGTTTTACGCTGTTCAAGTGTGACACATAAGGGCCGCTTATCTTACTCGTACGTTAGAGAAAATGTGTCAAAAACGCTGTTTGGCTACTCGATTGTGACTCTCGTTTGGCATCACTAACTTAACGCATGTTTTTGTTCACAACCTGCATTACCTGCCTCAAACGGAGAAACGATTTTGTCAAACAGCTTTCTATCAGATTTTTCATAGATTTTAAAATGATTAATTAAAGGGGTTCAACAAAGAAAGGAATGAAATAACATGGTGTAAAAAAAATAGTGAAAAGTCTTCTATTTCAATATTGTTTTGTTATTTTGAATATTTTGAGGAAAAATTTTGGATTAAATTTTATTTCAGTAACTTAAAGAACAAATCATTCGTTAATTGTTAAAAAGAGAAACAACACAAGAGCAATGGTTGCTTTGAAAATCACCTCTTGGACACCTCAAGTGAACGAAACAGCGAATCTTGACATTTCTTTAATAACCTTTCATAATTCGATTTTGTTTTGAGTTTGTTTACAGTTTGGCTCAAATAATTTGCCCTATTTTCTATGTTTTATAATAGAGCACATCGACAAACATTGCTTTTCGCTCCATAACTGAGCGGCTTGGTGTGTTTCATAAGTTTTTTTTTGTATTTTAAGATAGATTTTCAAAGCATGTTTAGGATTGAGAATGGTTTTACAACTTCATAGTAATAAGGTTGTTAAAAAAATAAATTAATGTATAAATGCAAGAAAAATGCATCTTCTTTACGAAGCTGTTTTTTTTTTTACATTCATTCCCTCAAGTGACCATTGTGCGTTGGAAGCTTATCTATACAAATAACAGGAATATTTGTTGAGTCTTCAAGGAAACATAAGATCACTTTATCGCATCACATTGCATTAAGAAGAATTCGTGTGTACCTGTATATTATTACTGATAAGGCGTTGAAGTTGATCAGAATGTAAAATTAATTGCTTATTTGGTATAAGGTTAAATGCTTAAAAAAAAACTTAAACAACTATTATTTCTTCATTAAGTTCAATCAAATAACTTGAAGGAAATTTTCCATCACTTACAAGAACGCATATAGAAAGTGGCCAATCAATTGTGTTATCTTGCACTATTCGAGCAAATTATGCACTATTCGATATTTTCCAAAACCTCATCTTGACAACTCCAAAACGATTCCATAGTAAAAGAAACTTCTACCCAGTGTCAAAAACAGCTTTCTGCGCACACTTTGGATGATGTCTAGCAAAAAAAGATTCCCTGTGGCGAATTTCTGCAATCATGCTGATAAGCTTGTCAAGAGCTGCATTTCAACAGGACTTCAAATGTGATGTTGAGAACTTCTTTCCCATCTTCAGCACACACACACAAAAAAAAACAGGAAAGGTTCTGTGTGCAAAACCCCCGCACCATAGTGCACCCGCCAATCCCTTCGGCTTGCGATGTTGATTGATGATGCATGAGCTTCGGCAAAATCCTGAGAACGGCACACTTAAGCAACTACCTGCAAGCTCTCCGCCCGCTCCATCCGCCCAAACGGTGAGGAGTTTATTGAGTTGAGAATATCAACAGCGAAATAAAAAAAGAACCTTGTGCAGCACTGCTTAAGCACTAAACTGTGTAAAGATTCAATCAATCATGTCGTGAGTGTGCCGCGGCCGCGGAAAGCCTGGATAAAAGAGAACCCCCGTGAAAACGTATATCTCCTTCACGTGTTTGCGTACAGCTGGAACACGGTTGGGTTTAGCGTTTGTTGAGCGGAGGGATGAAGTCGATCGTTGCACGGTCGTGTAATGAAACCGGATATCCTTCACTTCACTCCCGCTTTTCCGGCCACATGCGCACATTTCTTCCACTTTCGACAGCAACAGAAAAAAAAATCTACTAACCGCTGCACCGAGACGCAGCTCATGCAAGATTTCTATTATTCTAACGTGCACTCGTCAATAATTAAACCCCTGGCAATGGTACCACACCGCACAGTGAGGAACTCACTCTCAATAATCAATGAGCTGAGGCAAGGCAAGGGTACAATTGGCCTTCCCATGATTGCAAACAACAGATTGCACTTTTGCACAAACGGTTCGGAGAATGCAGACGAGATTGCAGTTCCTTGTCGAAGTCGAAGCTAGCAAGTCGTCCGCTTTGAGCGTGAGGAGATGCATGTGCAAGCTGATGCCACTTCTTGTCGAGAGGCACGCATTACCCACCGCTCATTACCGATGCAACTGACGCACGAAAGGTACGATGAAATGGAGGAAAAACTCATATTGCTTTTAGTTGATTGTACAGTGCATCAATTAAAGCATTTCAGTCGAGTATGACCGGTATATTATAGATGGAATGTAAGAGGGGGAGAACTGAGACCATTTGTAAGCCCTTTCGTTTCCATGGAATTAAGTCCAATTTCTTTCCATCACTCAATAATGTGTTCCATTTCTTTTCATTTCCATGAAAAAAAAAAAACACAATTCTATCTAAAAGTGATTAGAGCTTCACAGATGGGACCACACATGTTTGATAATGGCACAATGGCGGAAGTGCGTCACTATGATACGAATCCGATTGTTACTCCTACTCTAAACTCGTTAGAGTAATCCTTTTTTCAGGGAGGGGTAGTTTATCATAATTCAGTGCGACTTACCATCAATCCGCAGTGTTCCGCCGGCAAGAATTTTGAAGCGTTTCCCAGGCCCTGTCAGCAGGTTGATACCGTCGCGTTGCCAACGGGGCGCTAGCGAGGATGATGAGTCGTACAGCGAGGGTGCCCCGTACGCCGAACTGCGACAGGGCAGCGTTGCCTTCGTTCCGCTCGGGAGGCTCTGGTTCGAGGGGACCTGTTGCAGCAGTGGCGGTGGAATGCTGTCTATTGGAGAGGTCACCTGAAACGACGAACGGGAATGTGGACGATTTAATTGGAGCAGTTTTTTTAACGTAACGCCCATGATAATACGAATATCTATGGAATGCTGAAAGTTCGAATATCCCTGTTGGAGATAACTAGTGTAGCGTTGTAAAAGTAGTCAAGACGCACGTGGCATGTTTGTGTATCATTTTCCACATCCTTATGGACGATTGCATTGACGGTATGTGTATCTCTGTAACACTATACATCGAATGACATCATTTGCAAGGCAACACAAAGGCAAAGGCGACAAACAAACAATAACAGTGGCATTGTGTTCAAGGTGACCTGCTGGTGGCAGCAATCCACCACGGAAGTTATTACCATCATCGTGAACAAACAATTTAATTGGCAGATCAATAGATGATTTAGTACCTTCATGTTGAATGTGTATATTATTTTATGTTAAAAGGTTCACACATCTCCCTGCTTTTGAGAATCCCAGGCCCTTGCAGGGTCTTTGAAGAGGATGTTTATTAAAATAGTATAATTGTTCAGAAGCTTTGTGCATGTAGCAGAGTAGCATTGATCCACATTAAACGTAATATTCTCTTGATAAAGCACAGCAAATGATAAGAAAGTATTTACAGGGTTTGCCGGGTCGTTATTTAAAGGGAATGTGATCATTTCATACTAACGACAACGAACAAGCGCCACCTATTTGATGATTACCTATTTGATGAAAAACATTTTTCGGGGTTTGATTTTTGCCAAAAGTATTCCATAATATTTTTTAAATCTTTTCACGGTCCGTATTTATACGCACTGAGTGACCTTTCCCTTGTTTAGAATCATGTTCAAGACACGAAATATTATTGCGTTCACTGTTTGGCCTTGTCTAACATCACATAACTACGAGTGCAAAAATTATAGCATAATTATTTGAAATCAGTTGATTCGAAATCGTTTATTTATGATCCTCACGATGTCAAATAAGAAACGTATCTTCTAAAGTATCTTCGAAAACAATTCTAGTTTTATGGCTTTTGTGAAGCGTTTTGTATTCAACAAAACGTAGCCAATGAAACCTTACAAGTCTCTAGAGATGAGGATAGCAAAAAATATTAAGTAATGTTAGCAAAAAACACCACTTGTAATTAATTAAAACTAACAACTAGTAATACGGCCTTTCCGTTACTACAGAAATAAAGTATTAATAGTAATTAATACTAACAACTTACTTACTCAATTAAACCTATCTCTGCTACCATTTTAAATAGAGATGATAATAGTTGACAATAACTGGTAAGAATGACTTATTATTTTAAAGATAAAAATAACAAGTTACAAAAAACTAACTAAAGTATTTATTTTTTACATTTTTTCGGTGTCATGACAAGGTCATGTAAAGATCTATAATTGAATAAGCAGTAATAATAATTGGTACAGCGTAACCCGTCTTAAAGCGTGTATAACGACTCAGTTTTTAATTAACAGGAACCAAAATCGAACAATTTTATCGGTCGTTATACACGGACAGTAACTTTTTAAATCTTTAGTTCATTCGGTTTAGGCTTTAGGACATTCAGTTTAACAGCAGTGATGACAAGAATGATCACTTCAACGATTGCTTGGTATATATAAACTTTGGAGAACAAGAATGAGTTTTTGAAACACATGTATATTTTTTATTTAACAACTAAAATGATTCAAAATAATGTTCATCTCACACTATGGAGAAAAACATTTCATGATTGTGAAGAACTTCTGACTACAAAAAGATAGATTAGCCAACTCACCTGCAAATACACCCGACTGGTGACCGATCCCGCCACACTCAGCGCCGAACAGACAAAGTACCCGTCGTCCTCCCGCTGCACGCCACGTATCTGCAGCGAACCCTGCCCGGACACGTGCATGTTACCATAGCTGTTGTTCGGGAACATCAGCGTCTGGGAGCCTTCGCGCGTCCAAAACACCGACGGCAGCGGACTTCCGCCCGCTGAACACTTGAACGTCACCACACCGTTCACCGTCACTTTCTGGTCTTGGGGTCGCACGATAAACACGGGTGGTGCTGCGAGAAAGATAAGAGATAAAGAAAAACAGACGAAATAAGTTGCAAAATTCCCAAACGATTAAATGTCACTCTAAACCCCAAATGAAGTGGTTAGCGAAAAAAGCAGTTTGTCGCAGAGTCATAAAATTGCCAAACATAAGGCAGATTGTGTGAGTGAGCTAACTGAAATCCTTCGAAATGTGGAGTCGCGCTGTTTTACGATTTTTGACCGCAAATCTACCACACCAGAATGCATCACTCTCACGGACATTACGACACCTACGGAAGCCACCAGACGATGGTTAAAAGACGAAATCCGTCGGCAATAAAACCCATCCCTGGCAGGCCAGTTGGCGAATCGGTTAAGCAAGTCCGAAGCCGGAGGCCTTCATAAAATGACGCCACCAAAAACCATAAGTGTGTGCATTGAGTGGGGGTTTTTTTGGCGGACTTGGTTGTTAAAATCTGATTTCCAATTCGGCAATGGCAATAAAAACTGGCAGGCCGGTAGATATGTCTCGGCTAAAAGGCGGCTTTAAGCCCGTAAATGATGTGTTTGCGATTGCCGTAAAATCTCGTCCGAGGGATTATCGGTGACCAGATCTGGTGCGAAATGTGGCGCGATGCATTTATCCGCCTGCCAAGCAAGGCCACGGTTAATGTCATCGATTGCATTAATTAGCGTGTACATATCACGGCACCATGGAGAGTATTCCCAAGTGGCAAGAAACGATGAAATCTGACTATTGTGGCTGATTTGGGGCTGTTTAACTAAAAATTGTACCATTGGAAAACTTTTGAAACTGATTAAGAAATAGAGCTGTACTTGAAGAAGCTATGAAGCTGCTTAACAAGCACACGGTAGTCGATGGCGGCAGGTTAACAGAATGTGCACTTCTCATTATGGAAATTAAAGGTTGTTCAATAGTATGACTTTTGTAACTTGACCGTACTTTTCAAAATTAATTATCAAATTACCGACTCCGTCAGTGATGTGGTTTAAAGCAATATATTGTTGTAGCCAAACTTAGGATCCTACATAAAATTGATACGAATTTAACCAATGCTGTACCGTTTTGATCCTAGATCACAAGTTTTTTTAGCGAGGTTACTTATTTTTAGGCAGAGATATTATATTGTATATGTTTTTTGTATAAAATTTTATTTCATATTTTCTTGCCGCTAAACACAAAGAAATTGAAACCATAAAATTTCTTTGCGCAAACCATTATACTAAATGAAGTATGGTTTGTAATTTTCATAAATTGTTCATATTAAATTTTCCTTGTTCAGGTCCACAATTGTAAATTTTGGTTAATGATTTGAAAAGGTACTCAAAAAAAAAAAAAATTGCATAAGCTTTGTTCCTAAGCCAAAAACTGGCCTTACTAAAATCTTTTATCAATGTTTTTGTGGATTGATCGATGAACTTTTCTTTATTGCTTTATGTTCTTGAAGTTTTGATACTGAAACTTAAAAAAAAGTTTTATTTTTGCGACCTACTAAGAACCAATTGTTAAAAAAAAAAGATGGCTTAAAGCCGTTACCCGCAAGGACCAACTGCATCGGAACTGCTAATTAAAAACTATTAGCATTTTGACATTTTTGACAAAACATATTATAAATGACAAGCAAAACAAAGCGATAAAACTGCATAAAACACGAAAAACTTTCTTTTCTTTTGATTTTTGAAACAAGCTAACATTCATATTAGCTTTTAGCCATTATCAAATGTTCTCGCTTCAGTTTGGTCTATTTCAGACGAACACGAATTTGGCAGTATCGCAATCTACAGACAGCATTGGCAGTCTGGTTTCACTGGACAGCATTGGCAGTTTTTAATTTCACTTGCGCCAAATGTGGAACCACTTTAAGAGACAAAGAACTACGAGTTCTATACAATTGACGATTTTTGGTGGTTCCGAGGGTTTGGTTGTAAGAGCCATAATTACATCAATTATTTAAATTAAATTTAAATTATTCATACAAAAAAACTGGCGTTGAACGAGTGCTTCTTTTAAGGTTCTTATTATACACAAATGAAAAATAGTTGTGACTTTGAGTAGCATACTTGCATAATTCTTTTAATTATTTTAACTAGCTTTATCGTTTTAAATAATTTCGCTTTTAGCTTTATTTGAAGCAATGCAACCAATGAAAATCAAAATGGTATAAACATATACCCATCCTGAAAGACCAAAGCAGCTTAAGCGCTGCTTAAGCGAACCCAGAACATATGTTGATGGTTCTTCACTATTTAGCTATCTTTAACGTACCAAAATGACCCTGATGAGCTAAGTTAACTACTTGGCTACTTACTGTTGACGGTTAGGCTGGCCCGCGCACTTATCACACCGACCGAGTTCCGTGCCTCGCACACATACTGCCCATGATCGTCGGCCGTCACATTGCGTATGATAAGGCTGCGATCTTCCTCCGATATTTCCGCCCGCCCGACCGGTATGTCACCGTTCTGCTTCGTCCACAGTATCTGCGGGGCGGGATCGCCACCGACCGCGCACTGGAACTGTACCCGGTGGCCCTCCAGCACGGTCGCATCGTCCGGTTCGGCCACAAAGTACGGTTTTACTGTTTCGAGAAAAGGAAAAACACAAACGAAGAGTGTAAAGATGAGTACGTAAATCATGCGTTCGACAGATCGTAAGTGGGTGGTGGGTGAGACTAAGGGTTGATTAAAAATGACATAAATTATGAACCAAAGTAACAGCCGCCGGAGAAAATTAAGATCCAATCAGCAGTGTGTGACGTCCACGAAGGGTGTGAATCATTTCTCATGCTCTTTCTGCTTGCGACACTCGCTCGAACTTGCGATATTTATCATTTGTGCTATAAAACACAAGCTTTCTAAACCTTCCAGAGAGAGCATGTGTCTGTGTGTGTGTAAAATGGACGAATAATTTAATTTGTTATGCAAATGGTTAGCAGCAGTTCCAGCACCAAGCACCAGCGGGGCTTTTTATTCCACTTCACACCACGCTAACGATGCCGTCTTTCGGACTTGCCTTCGGGGTGTGGAAAAAAACATAATGATTCCTTTTTACCATAGACATTAATCATCGGGCATGGAAAGCCGGAGATTGCTGCGAGGGAAATTGGGGAGCTGTATAAGCACGTTGTGTAAGAAAACCCGAAGCATATTGATCTTCATTTCAATGGCCGAAAGCGACCGCACTTAACAAAAAATGTTACACCCGTAAATCATTCCCACTCGTGGACGTGTGTGTGTGTGTGTGTGTGTTTCCAACCTACCACCACCCACCCGCCAGACACTTACCCTGGACGGTTAATTTTGCGAGTCCACTTTCCCTGGAGCCGACCATGTTCTGGGCGATGCACTGGTAGCGCCCTTCGTCCGTCGGCCGCACGTCGCTGATCAGAAGGTTGCCACTGTCAACGATCCGTATCCGGGCGAGCTCCTTCGATGGCCGATAATCGTCCAGCTCCAGAAAGCCGTCGTTCTGCAGGGAGCGAACAGAAAGAAAAAACAAACGGGTGAAAAACGAGAAAAGACCGGAAGGTTTTAACGTAACACAGTCCGTGTGATAAATTGTGATTTTCGTGCACGATAAACCGGTGCGAAGGGAAAGAGCCTTACCTTTTTCCAGCTAACGTTTGGCTCGGGATTGCCACGGGGTGGACTGCATTCCAGCAGGGCCGTTTCGCCCGCCGCCACGCGTGTGTTTTTTGGCTCCACCCGGAAATCGTCGCGCAGGGCTGGGAAGGTAAAGAAAGTTATGACCAAAAATCGATATTTAGTTTGGCATCACAATCACTCTCTTCTCTAAAAAAAAATGAAGGGTCTTCAGCACGATTTTTCAACGGGAAATTTCGGTAAACGTTCACAATCCATTGTCAATAAAACCATAACGTGTATACTCCTCCAGTTCAAGTGTTTGTTTGTATAACCTTTTCTTTTTTGTGTTCTTGTTTTTCGTGTTTTCATATTTTGGAATAAATATTTTTTAACTTGTCTTTTGTTTGTTTGTCATTACAACGAGTTGTTGACACGTAAATCTTATTTTGCATGTTACTTTTTTTCTTTATTTTTTAAACAACTAGAAAAGGGACAAGTAATAGGGGCATTCTAGTAAGGGTACCTGAGGATATATGCACTAGTGATGGGTCGCTCCGGAGCGGAGCTACCGCTCCGGAGCGGAGCTACCGCTCCGGAGTCGCTCCGCTCCGACCGCTCCGGAGCGAGCTTGGCTCTGACCGCTCAGGAGCGAGCTCCACTCCAACCGCTCCGGAGTGAGCTCCGCTCCGACTGCAACCGCTCCGGAGCGGTTGGAGCGTAGTTAACATCACTTCGGCAAAACAACTGCTTGAAAAAGAGGGTGTTAATGAACTTAAAAGTACAACGCACACATATTTTCATTTTTTTTCGCTCCGGAGCGGATGGAGCGGCTGGAGCGGAGCTCGCTCCGGAGCGGTCGGAGCGGTTGGAGCGGAGCTCGCTC
>KB671541.1:174475-185158 GCA_000349105.1 Anopheles epiroticus | reverse complement strand
CATAAATCTGTTGATAGTTTCAAAAAAAAATGTATGATTAAAAGCAATTTTTCTTACATAAAAATTAAGAAAACGGCTTAAAACATTATAAAATTCAATTGGTAATTGTTGACTGAAGTAACGATTGTTTTGTAAAACATGTTCTAGCAAGGATTTTATTCCGCTTTTACAAGAATCTCGGTTTCGAGCTGACTTTCAACAAAATTGTGAAATAATTTTCATTGCTTAGTGAACAAACGCAAAAGATTTCTTAGAAGGAATATAAAATTGTTTTTAACAATATTTTAGCTGTATTAGATGGCATAAGAGATATCATTAATATTGTCGTCATCTTTAAGTAGCGTTGTATAGCCAGTTAAACCCTTACCAACAATATACATTACACAAAGATCTTGTAATAAATCCTCAATCTTCTTTCTTTGTATCACAACTATCCACAATCTCGCTTCCAAAAATCATGCAGCGTTACACCAAACACACAAAAAAACTCGAACAAAAAACAACGAAATCATTTCCAACCATAAACTCGCCTGACATCAGAGATCTCGTTCTGTTATTACGAAACAGGAACAAATTAGTCACCGATCTGCACCGGCTTACCATGCAGGACCCTCTTCCGAAACGGAAAAAGCAGATCATCGACAATCGAAGAACCGAAAACACCAAAAAACACACACACACACACATAAAACCTCTGAAGGAAATGTTGGGCGTTGGGACGTTCGCGCCACAAGACCTCAGACGTGTGAACAAAGTGGCCAGGCCCTCGGCCACGATATAAAACATCGGCACGGAAAGTAATTTTTCATGTTGCCCACGCCTTTTGCCGTTCACTTGATGACGATACGGTTTGCTTCCGAACCGAACGAACAGCAAAATGGGGAAGGAAGTTGCTTCCATTTTATTCTTGAGACATATGGGTGTTGGTGGTTATGGTACTGGAGTTCTGGAACGGAACGACCAGTCATGGATGGGAAGAGATTTTTGTCAATATAAGGGATTAATAGGGTGTTGCGAGCAGAGCAAAAGATGCTCAAAATTGACAAACTGTCTGGAGCTTGTGTGCCTTAGTTTGGAAGTAAGCCAAAGGATAAACAGTTTCGAAATGATTCAGGCTTTCTTGGGGCGAGGTTCGGTGTCTAAGTTTTTATTTGTGTTTCTCGATATAATTTGTAACAAACTGTGCATCCAACCCGCCCAACACACCAAGCAGTGGTGAGCTGTAAAAGGTTAGATAGTCAATTAATCACTCCAACACACGGACACATACTGCAGAAACTTGTTAACTACAAAGTAGTGAGCGACACGATCTTTCTGCCCGTCGTTTCGACAGCGTGAAGAGTTCATTTCTTCTTAACGGCCAACAGTCTCGATTTCGATTTGATACTAGCGTTCACACGATCGGTTTGACGTGCATCTGTGCACCGAAGCCCTCCTGCAGTTTCGTGCAGAGCCACCATCTGCATCCCTCACCTTGGACACTCGGGTTTAGTAACGATCGTTGTCCGCCCACAGGTATGCGGTGTTCGGAATATTGGCAGCGGCGCCCCGTCTGTCCGTGGTGTGTCTGTCATTTTTTAGCCCTACGACACGCGACACACGCTCGCTTGCGAACATGCAAACGCCATCACCTCGCGTTATGCCAAAAATGGAAGTTGGCGAAGGTCGGTGCAGCAAATGGTCGAGCAATAAAAAAACAGATGGGAGAGCAAGGGAATGCCAGACTGCAAACCACAGACACTCAACGTTTGAGTGCGGGAGATAATTTCTATCAACCGACGGCTGACACTATACCTCAGTCACCGCCGTTGACTCAACTTCTCGAGGAGATGAAAAATGGATTTAAAGCTCGGAAAGGGGCATGCAAATGTAGAAAGGCACAACAGTAGCTGGGATAGGAAGGTAGAGACACCTCCAGAAGTTATCAAGCATTCTGAGATTTGTTTGCCAGAGTTCAAGAAATAAGCAAACAGGATTAAGTTTAGGTTAGTAGGAGCGATCAGACTTTCAACAAATAAAACATTAGCATTAAAAGCGAGAGTCTCACTACAGCTGAGGAAATTCTTCGGTCCACTAATTATTCTCGAAGAACTTGACGTCATCGCATTACATTTCAATCGCATGCATTAGTATGATGGTTGAAGCGTAAGCTTAGCAAATTGCAGCTCGATTGCACCCACGGCAACCGCTTATGGCTTTATTTATGATTGACACCTTCGGATTCTGATGTATATATGCATACGAGAGCATGTACCAATCTCTAAGCTGTCAGGGATAAAGGCTCATAAAGTGTGGTCCGGGTGGTAGACATCACAGCTAGGGGATAGGAATAAATTAGCGCATTAAGAACGATGGCGCCTTACGGTTCACCATTGACAAATGTCTGGTTCTATTGCTTTGTTCTAGGAAGTGTTGCACTGTTAGAAGATATCTACAGCTACGGGACGTCAACATCAAAGTCCAACGTCATAGGTTCGGGCGTGTTCCGGAAATTGAATAACACGCGGGGTTCTGTTTGGCTTGACTGTGTGACTCATCGAGTGCATGGGTAAAAAACGATTCAACAAGACAGGAAGTTGGAAAACTGATTTCTTGCGAAAGATATAAACAGTTCTGAATAGTAAAATGGAGGCAAATGTTTGGCTCTACCAGGAAGTCTGCGTGAATTTGAAACGTATTCAGATACTAAGCGCTATTTAGATGACTCAAGTATTAAAGGAAATGTTTAAAAAACGCTGATTTTGAACTACGTTGCTTATTTTTCAGCTCAATTAGTCTCTCTCAATAGACTCTTGCTTATTGATGTATCGTTTCAACTGACAAGTTTTAAAATAATTAAAATAAAAATAAATAAAAATAAATAATTAAACTAAATCGTACTATATTTTTCAAAGACCAACATGGATTTTACCTATTTTTACATTTTCTAAACGTTCTCTACATCTTCATCCATAGTAAAATTCATAGCAGCGAAGACTTCATCCATAGTAAAATAAACTAACTTTATTCAATGTTTTGTAAACTGAATATTCTTAATATTGATAAAAAGGCTCAAATTGGTAATTATCATGTTCAATAATCCATAACATCCAAAGAGAATGTTTGAAGAGCAATAACGATAATGCAATAATTTTTAATGATGTTCTGTAAGGCATACAAAAATAAAAAAGAAGGATATAAAACATCGTTTCCCTAAATTAATATACTTTAAATGGAGCAAAGTACAGCAAAACTTTTCAGCAATTTTCATGTGCTCTCGAAAAAATGACTTATTCTGGCATTTCTCCAAACAGCTGTCCCATTACGACTGAGCATTAGTTTTGTAAAGAGCGTTTTACTTTAATTTAGCAAGTGTATATGAATCAAATGAAATCTCAAACACAAAGTGCTCATGACAGCTCCATGATTATCATTGGTCATTAAACGTCCATTCGAGCTGTATTACAGTGAACTACTACCAACGTCAATAAATTCCAATTATCGTTTCCCGTGCGAATATCGGTCAAATATATTAACATACATCAAACAAGACGCCTTTTCTTGCAAACCCCAAAACAAAATGAGGCCACATGTTTATCATATCCCGGTCGGTGCGTTGGACCTTACTAGGAACAAACCCTCTTGCCAATGATAACAATCTCCCTGTGCGCACTCGTTTTCGCCGAACTTCCCTCTACCGTGAAGCGGATAATGAAGAGATAATTTTTTTTAATATTCTACCCACGACAGTTTACGGTTAAAATATGGCAGCAAACCATTCGAGACGGAACAGGGCGGGACGGAACATGCTCGATTGCCTGCGCGCTTGATTGCTGAGGCACAGAAGCCGAAGAAATCGCGGAGCCGTGAGTACACAGTTCTACTGCGGTGGGCTAAAACGGCGAGCAAGCCGCATTGCCCTCACTGTCTGGCCCGATCACAATCTATGCTAATCGAAGCGACTTTCCGGTACGGAAGCACTACCAGTGTCACAATGCCGGACCTTCGCAGAAGCGAGATGGCCCCCGAAAAAAACACGGCACAGCTTCGAATTATTCATACCCGGGCCCCGGTGGATGGAGATTAGGCACTAATTTATCCACAAATTGGTACAGTGCCGTCGGAAGGGACAAGATTTAAAGATATTAATAAAACATGTTGATAAACAGCTCGGGAAGATTTATTTGCTTAGGAAAGCGAGAACACACGGATCAAACGGAGCTTAGCGTAGATGCGCATCTGTAGTTTAGGGGTCTTCGGGGCTGTTCACACGAGTCCCCCGAGACACATCATGTGTCTGATGATCAAAAAGTGAGATGAAGATATTTAAACAAACACAGCACAACGACACTTGCCATCAGCAGGGCGATCAGCACGTGAAATTCACGTTTTATGCATCCGACCGTGCGGCGTCTGTGCATCAAAACCCGGCGACGACAACGTTTTGCGGAAGCCGCCAGCAGCAGTTGCAGCAGCAAGATTATACCATGTGTCAACAGACATTGGCAGACGCAGCTCCAACAAAACAATGGCACGTCTTTGTGCTGGTGCTGGCATTTGATACAAATTTGCCTGCAGCTTGAATTGTCTCCTCTACGCCGCTCCCTTGGGGTTGGAACAGTTGTTGCAGTTTGCAATTGGTACACAGTCAGTCAGGCACGCTACGGTCGTTAGAGGACGCAGCTGGATCTTCGTTGGTGGCCGGCACAATCTTGCGCCTGATGCTGCTGCTGCTCCTGCTGCTGCTGGCGCTGCACTGTCTCATCCTGTTTATTTATCGTTTTTCTTTGAAATCTGTTGCGCGATAGTGTGGGCAAATATCCGCCGGGAAGGTGGTGGGCAGTCACGCAGACGAGCGTTGGCAATAAAAGTTGCTACAATTGCTGCGGGGGATGACTCTTTGTAAGCTTTAAGACAAGAAGGAAGCACACTGTGGAGTTTATGAGGAACTGACGTGAATTCAGAATGAATAAGATCGTTTAGTAGAAAGTCTAGAGCCAGTAGAAAGTCTGAAACCAATCTCGAAACGGGAATTTAAGTCTGTTATTAAAGAACGCATCTTGTTTAGTACAGTTCTGTCTTTAGAAAGTTCTTAAAATATTTGATAACAAGTAATAGTCGCAAGCCATACGGCCTTACCGTTTCTAGTGTACAAATAAAATGATAGCTATAAAATTCTCTATTATTAAAGCTTAAAATATTTAAAAAAAAAACAACATAAAAATGGAGTATACCAAGAAACGCACTAAGACATAGGAGAGGATAACAAAAATGATGAAAAATTGATAAAATTAGAAACAAACAAATGTTCATATTGATACCAATTCTAGTAAACTTGCGTTAGTAATTCATAATTTTGTTGTTTTATTAAAATAACTTGTAATTTTAAATTTAATTGACGAAATTCATTGAACCTGGGATAACAATGCTAACAACAATGAAACTAAAGAAACTTATTTTATGCACGTGCTGTCTACCTGTAAAAACTAGTCTACCTGTAAAAATCGATAATAAATACAGCTTTAACTTAATTTACTTACTCGCTTTGGTAAACCAAAAGCTAGATCATTTAACCATCTAGAAATATAGTGTAATGTACCAGAATTGACCTAATATTTGCAAATATTTGAGGCTTTGCTAGGCTTATGATAAAATTCTTTTCACTGAGATTGTGACTTTTTTAAAGAACCATATCACATTTTAGATTGCTTTAATTACTGATAGTTTAATTCAGTAAATTGTACGATTGACTAGATAATAATCATTTTCAAAATTATTACACTACTATAGTTTGAAGCATGATTTGGGACGAAAATGAGTTTTTGAAAGACAATTCTACACAATTCTACACGGTTGTGATGTCTTCTTGAAACATTGGTAGTACGTTCAATAGAATTTATTGTTCGATTTTGAACAAATTTCGCATTATTTCATATTGAAAGAACACATCTTAAGAGTAAATTAATTCTGGGTTCGCATCAGTGAAACTTTTGACCAAAGTTTTCATAACCAATCCTGTCATCAGAATCAGTGATGATGATTAAACGACGATAAAAAATACATCCCCATGACGCCCCGCGATCTGTACTTTTATGACAATCCTTGCTGGTCTACGTAAACCAACAGCCTAACCTTGAGCCCTACAATCTTTATTATTGGATTGCACTTTATATAATGTGTTCTTCTGAATATAATTGAGTTTTAATATTTTACGAACCAAAAGTCTTAAAAAAATAATGAGTAAAACAAGAATTTACGCTTTTAATTAAGCAAAGGGATACAATAAAGTATAACCACTAGATAAAGTCACAAAAACCGCATTTGCTCAATCATTGCAAAAGCTAACCATCAAGTAGCGTATCATCTACTTTCCTCTCAATTAAGAAACGGAAAAAATAAATCGCTCTTGTTATTACATTATTTCATCGAAGAACACCCCAACAATCGCGGAACAAACTGACCCTCTCCTCTCAAGCGCATCACAAATTACAAAACATCATCATTTGCAGCGGCAAGGCGGTTTCAATATCATCCCGATATCGTTTTCACGTCCACGCTGTCATACATCATGCATCATGTCATTGAGCGCGAGCGGCAGTTTTTATTAATCTTTCTCCAAAACCCAACGCTCGGCAGGGTGTGGGCTTCTTTCTCCCGGCTCAACGACAGCAAATTAACCGGTATAAGGCCGCGTGTTGCACTATTTCGAACCGATTCCAACCCCTCTGGGTGGGTGGGTCGGATGGATGGGCAGGTTCGTGTGTGGGTTGAACCGTACCAGCGTAACCATATCGCGCAGAACACGTAATTGGTTCAACAAATTATTAAATTGATTTATTTAACTTGCATCACCATCACCACCACCAGCGGTCCGTGTTTCGATAATTCCGTTCACGGTGGTTCGTCCGTGTCTCTGGTGGACGCTCCAGTCCCCCCCCCAGCTGGCAGCTCGTCAACATAATGTCCCCGAGAATGACTGGTGACATGCAGCACTTGTTTTCTTTTCTGCGTGTGGGAGGGGTTGAAGGGATACATTTCAGCGCTGTTTCACTAGACTCGCGGCAGCTCAATTGCTCGCGTTGTTCGTCCGCGCACTGGCCGGTGATCAGTGGTGAAGGAAGAAAGAAAAAGCTCACCACCCAGGAGAGAAAGACAACGTACAGGGCGGTATAATTGAATTTTACAATTTCATGGCTTATGCACACGCAAGCTGCGACGGTGCGGGATTGAAGTGTATGGCACCGATGGGGCCCGATGATGCATTGGGGAAGGCAACGTGGCGCTTTTTATTGACAAACGCACGAGAAACGGTACAGGAAAGATACAATCAAGCGCGCGTGGATTGTGTTGATCGAGTTTACTTTCTAAAGTACTCTCCGTGGGCGATTCACTTGTGGTTTTTTTGTTACGAGTAATTGATTTTGTTTTTTGTTTTTTTCCGCAATTATCAGTGGTTAAAGAAGAATAAATTTGTACTATATTACAAGGAATTATTGATGTAAAGTTAACATAGAGTTCCGCTAACAGTTGTCTTTATCGTGTCAAGCCAATATGTTAACAACCTTGACTCTACTGTCAAAAGCATTGTGCAGTGGGATGGTATACTCATCAATTTATTATTTTTATTACCATTGTAATAGTCAGACTACATACTTTTAAAATAAAAGCAAATAACAGTACACTGATGCAATAAAATTATTTTTATTCGTATAAGCATTATTGTTCTCATACTGCTGTGGTTTACATATTTTTATTCTGTCTTTCAAAGAAAAGTCATTTATGAATCACTAGAGCTCTCAGAATTTTATGAAATTTTGAAAATTTATGAATAATCAAGGCTACATCTTGAAGTACTTAACACACAAAAAATAATTATTTTAAATCACAATCTTACATTTTCAAATTTTTCTAATGAATATTGTCCAACAAAACTATCGGACTTATCATAATGATTAGCAAAACTTAACTTTCAATAATGTTCATTCAGTAATGGTTACGCTGGAGGCAAAGAAGCTAAATAATTTTGTTTTTATTTAGAGCTTCTCACACAAAACAATGTAAATAAGTATTGAACTTTTTTTTAAATAAAATAAGTTTCAAGACTCTCTTTAGTTGAGAAAAGTAGATTAATCAGATTTAGTATTATGATTTAGATGTACACAACACTAAATCATAATTGATAACAAAGGTTAACAATCTTAGCCCGTGTTGAGCGTAAATAAACGTGTAGCACAAGTGAATTTAAATCTTGTCTGTTTTATGGCCAAATTTTCGTTCTTGCCCCATTGTCTGGTGAATGTCAAATTAATATCTTTTTATTTCCGTTTTTTTGATAGAAAGAATAAAGGGTTTTTCAAGCTGACTCAACATCGTAAAACGCTGTTCCGATGCGAGGAATTTCAATTCGTCTTTGTTAATTATGTTTTGACATGATCCAAGCAGTCTATGGCACTTCATTAGAGCCATGTATCAAATTGAATTCTATTTTACAGGGTTCTAGATATGGGTAGAGAAACCCTGTATACAAAATTAAGCTTTAAATTTGCCAAAAATATTCCAAACATAAAAGAAACAGAATGTCTAGCCCGTACATTTAGACTAAAAAATAAGAACTTTCACTTAAGCTGAACTCTTTACGATTTGTTTAAACGCGTAACGTATATATTGGATTTGCATTTAAATATTTGGATAAAGTATCTAGCACACTGCGAATACCTTACTTTTTGCAGCAACGTGAACTGGAAATGATTGATTGATATGTTGATTTAAAAAGATTCAAAACAACAAATTTAATTGTTGTGCTGACGGTATAGCTTTCCACATTGTCAAAAACATGCGAGAAACACTGTATTTAAAAATATTCCACTTTGTAACTGTTTGAAGCCGTTTCTATCCCCTGAACGAATTCATTTTGTGTATCACACATCCACTTGACAACGTTTTAATTTGTTACAATCCATGCTGCCGCGCGTTTGATGCCGTTCGCCGCCCTTGATTAAATCATAATTTCATTCGTTAACAACCGACATCAGACAGAACAAGGGGGCGGATAAAAAGTGTCTGTGGGGACGTTACGCACTCGTCGTTCCCCACTTGGTAACGGAAACTTGCCCCTGCCAATGTCCTGCCACACTTCCCGAGCACGAATCTTTGATCTAAACGCAACGAAAGGATGCGGGCTCGGGCGTGCAACGGAAAGAGAGTATTTTAATTTTCTGCTCGTAAAATTGTTTAACGCAGCAACGCACTTCACCAAGCGCAATGCCACGCAATTGCAAGAGGCCACGACGGTTCCGGTACGCTGAAAGCTGAAGAGTTCATCAACGCCACCAAAAAAGGGAGACCTGAAGGGTGCCAGAAAATTGAAATCAAACTGTGTTGACGATGTTTTTAATCTCAAGCCGGACGGGTTATCGCAGTGACACACGCCCCGCTGCCCGGTGTGTAGGGAAGAAGCTTAATTTAGATTGCGGGAAATAGCCACAGCTGGAAGCGACAGTCTTCGTAACCTTTGCTGAAGGAGCTGAAGACATCCTCCCAAAGGCTCGCCGGGAAAGTAAACAGTGAGCGAGTTTTTCTTATGAAAAGATTTAGGTCATCTTGCCCGAAAGGAGGCTGGCAAGATGTGGCAAGATGGATCCTTGGTGTAACTTGGCCTATTTTTATACGGGCCTACGAATCCCATCATCGCCATCGTCATCGTGGTTGGGCCTTGAAAGGTTCTTCCGAGCTGTAAAGAAGCTGGCGCTTTGCTTCTTCCGCTTGTTGTGCTGGGTGCTGCTGTGCAAAGGTTCTGGTTATGATTACCTTTGATTAATGTTTGACCAGTGACCCACACACAATGTTTGGTTTGGACATGACTCAACCAGTCTTTTCTTTTATTTCTATCCCCCATGCATTTTCTCTCATACAAAACGGGCTCGCTTTATCTAACAAGCCCTTGCAGCGGGCCCACATGCTGACCCTCGGCACATGATAATGTCTCGTCATCAGCGCGTGCATGTAATCGACTGCACAGTGAACATAAGCGCTGGTTACCAATTAGTTTTACATTTACCTTAATCACATCATTAATATTCCAGCAAGTATAGGGAAAGGTTGATTAATACTTCATTGGTTGACCCGTGCCGGAGTGATTGTTTCTTAATTTCCACTACAAACCCTGTTTGAGTTGTTAACTACTATTCCCCATTTCTTGCCCATTTATATCAATAAAGCAGAAAACTAGAGCAACTGAAAGGGCAGCACGTTATAAGCAAATATTCGACCAAACTACCAACCAACCAAAAACCCAAGGTCGGGTAAGGGGAAACGCCTTAAAGATGTGAAAATTGATGGTGTGAGAGAAGGGAGAAAAGGAGGGAGAGAGGAAAAAAACTATAACAAAGATCCTTTACGTGTGGTGAATTTTCCGAGACCATTTTCCCATCTGAGCTGACCAACCTTTTTTCCACTGCCCCAATGAATGGGGGATCCCTTAAAAAGAAACATTAATTTCACCTCCACATGTACATTCTCCACACATTCTCTTCCGTTTTCATGTTTTGCTTCTTTTCGTACACTTTTCCACTTAGGAGTGTGTGTTTGAGGGGGGTTAGGACAAGAAAAAAAGGGAAAGCGTTTCCCTTTTGCAATATAAATTTCGCTTTATTACACCGAAAATCCTTTGCGAAAATCCCGTAGCAGCTTCGGGGGTCCAGCTCC
>KB671541.1:157184-170096 GCA_000349105.1 Anopheles epiroticus | reverse complement strand
TATGCTAGTTAATAAAGCTGTGAGAGCAAATGATTTCGGGTTGGGAAGGTTCCGGAATCCGGGGAATGGATTTCAAACAATTGCGAAATTGAATTAGACAAACTGTTAGAAACGCTTTCCGTGTTTCTTGTTTTGTAACCTTTGCTAGTGAGCTTTACTTTACTGCAAAAGTGCAATAAAGTGCAGCTGATTGGAATGTGTGGGTGTGTTTTATTGCTGCATCTTTTCACTTTTACTTTCGCCTTCAAACATGTCATGAGGTTGAACACTAGCATGGTCATAAAAGCATAAAACACGATCCCCGATTAGGTAGCGAATTTTGTAAATTCGTTTCAAGCAGTAAAGTGCTGTACAACCTATCTCTGAGCCCATGTGACGACATGTGGAAGGGATAAAAATTACCCACGCAAGTGCAGTAACATTCATAACTCTTCCAAACCCATCTCCTAACCGTCACCGAGCTTATATTGACAGCTACCACACCGTGCGGAATATTGATTTCTGACAAATTGCTCCACAATCACACGATGAGAGCTCCATTTGTGGCGTTAACACAACACACCAAACTTCATCAAAATCCCTGTCACAACTTGCACTACACAACGGACAAAAAGAATCGAATGTTGAAAGTGAAAAGTACGCGATGTGGCGGCAGCTATTTGCTGCGCATAAAATATTCATAACGCATCGGTCGCTCGTATTTGAATAGCAATAGTGATGCCGATGGCAGCAAACAAACAAACATAAAGCGGTCAAAACAAAACAAAAACGCATTCCGTGATTGGAATGGTGATTGTCGAATGCGGAAGTAGGGGAAGAGACTAAATCTTAAATAAACAGGGAAGTGGTGTAGTTACGGAGCTGCAACAGCAAATTCGAAGGCACTGAATTGACGCTGATAAGAGGTAATGAATGGTGTGAGAGGTAGGAGGTAATGTTTTACTTTTCTTTTGTTTAAATATTTGTTGAGATTCGTAAATGTGAGCAATGTTAAAATCGAGGCAGTTTAGGGGGTTTTAGAGGCAAATGATTAACATGTTTTTTCATGGTATCGCTTGATTAAAAACTTAACTATTCTAATTGACTACATACAGACCAATTGGGAACTCATGCAACATTATTTGATCTGAATACTGCTAATGCTAATAAGGTGAATAATCTGAAGATAACCTCAATTGGCCTCAGCACGGACTACGTTCGTCGAGATCCGTTCGGCGCTCTGTTCAAAATAACCTCCCCTTCATTTGTTAATGAATGTTCATACTTATATGCAGCTATGCACCAACCTTCAAAGTAACGCTCACTATAGTGCCTAAACATGGTTAATTTTTACACATTTTTATCATTTTATCTATTTTTTTTAATAACGATTTTCTTTTTTTCACATAAAGTAATAATATATTAATTTTCTTTTTTTAATCTTAAAAAATAAAAATTCAGCAAAAGAGCGTTTTGAATCCTAGAAAAACAGCAATAGAGGAGCCTATCGTGATAATTTAAATTCATGTATATCCTGTAAAACAACTAGAATAAAAAATATGTGTACAACAAATAATTATGTGTGTCTTGTCTTTTCTTATTTTTCCATAGAGTTGTACATTAACTAAAAGACCTGGATAAACTAGGCTATGGAATCTCATCTATGCAAGAATCTGTTTTAAAGTCATCTAATAAATAAAAAAAACATTTCAGAATTTAAACAATAACTCAGGAACACAAATGAAATAAATAAAAACAGCGTGATGTTTTTGAAAACGTTGCTATTTATACATTTTAATTAGTCCAGTTTTAAAATAAACACAATAAAATGGCAGTTTTTGATTGTAAGTTCTTTCTTTCATAGTTCAAAATGAAATCATTTGCATGTATACAGTTTCTCAAAACATTGTTACAAATTTACAACATGTTTTCAAAAAAACCTATTTAAGTTCCTAAAGCTTTAGTTTCGAATGAGCGAAATCATATCAATAGTATTTGAATAAATGGATTTCAAATAAGTGACAATAAAATAATTTAAAGCATTTATAATTTCAAGTTAAAATAAAAGCTATAAAATATTAAAATGTTGGGATATCAGAAGGCTGAAGCCATATAAAACGGATCTGATAGCTGAACCTCTTATTCCAACATGATTTTGTGACGACTTTTATATTTGCGTTAACTAGAAGAACGAGAATGATGAATATGACCAATATGACGAGCTAAATGTGTTTTACTTATTACTAGATTTTAAAAGAAAATGTATTTTCTATAGACTCGTGCTGACTATGACTAAGACGTTGCCTTGCATATTGTACAACTTTATACTCAGTACAAAATGTTTCAACTGTTAAAAAATTAAAGTTTTTAGCTTCCTCTGAGAGGTTTTCTGATTTAAACCGTATGCACGAACATTCTGCAAACAAATTGAAGCCATTCCGTTTCGTTCGAAAAACTAATCATTCCCACGGATTTGTCTGCACGTTCGCAAATTCGCAAACACATCACACTGGCGGCCGGAAAACAATCGAAGCCATTTATTCGTCATCTAAACTGCTGCCCCGACCGCGACAACCACACGAACCCACAGACAATCGAACCGATTCGCCGCCCGTCGCACCGTAGCATCGAAGCCCGAATGTTTGTGGATACGATTTTGCCAATGGCTGCATGCAAAAACCTTTGGTTGAATGATTTCATAATTGGCCACAACCCTTTCCCCCCAGTGTGCCTCATTTAGCGCACCGGTGCTAACTGGCCCTTGCTAAAATCCTGTCTTCCATCCTCCTTCGCCCACCAAAACCGCAACCCCGAAAGACATGCACCGATGCAGAGTTGACGAATGAAATATGGTGGGAAAATTGTCAAAACCAAAACCGAAAACTAAAAATGGAGCTGTCCCACAACGGCTCACGACAAAACCGCCAGACGAGCCTCGCTCACGTACCAGCGAACCGTAATCGTTTGCGCAAATGGCATGTGCGCCACGCGACCACCACATTTGACCGTTGATGAACGTTTGAATTTCTGACCTGTTTGCACGACTACGGCTGGAGTTTAACGATTTTGTCAGTATTGACTTTTTCGGTGCAATTATCGTTCTGTTCGAATGGTTTTATGAAAACCGATCAAGTACAAGCTCAAACCATGCTCTCGCGCAAAGCGAAATATCAATTCTAACAGCTTTCAATAATCGTACACGAACGCCAGTTACTGAAGCGCGTAATGAGAATTCGTCAAAACGCGCCCAACTGTCACAATAAAATGTGCAGTAGTGCTAAATATTTATAGCTACCGAGCAGTGGCCCCCCTGCGACGAGGTCATTGCATGAGTGGGTGAGAGTTGCAAAAACACGTCAACCACCCTTTCCGCGTGGTTTCGAGTGCAATATCACGCCCCGTTGCCTCCGGTCCGGTGGTTTGGTATTATTTGACCGCTTCATACAGCCATGCTTCATGTCCATTTTATTCATTTCGCTGCCATTTTCCGGTTCGACAATTATGATGATGTTCGTTTGAAACATTTTCCTGCGCCGAAACGGGGAATGGGCCAAATGTCGAAGGGGATGTGGAAGTCCTATTCAAATGCGAATTTGTAGTTGAAATGTAGTTTTGCTAAGCAAATATTATGTCAGTTTGTTGCACATTTCTTGGAGCAGCTTTTGAGGAATAATCAACCAGCTTTAAGGCATTCCAGTTCTTTAAAAACGTCAAATTTATTACCCCAGAAAATAGACACCTTTGCCAACTTCCTCTTCCCGAAATTAAATCCCATCCCCGCTAGCGCACCAAATGGCGAGCATAAATCTCAGAACTTTCACGCAAATTGCCAAGGGAACAGAGCGAACGTTTACACTCAAAAATGTGTGCTGGGCGTAGAAAAGCCTTCTACAGCTCGCTGTAGCTGTTTTCCGCGCTATGCCTCATTATTTTCACCACAACACGAAATTATTTAGCCAACGCTATGGCGATGGCGCGGTAAGGTAAGTTGACTTCTTAATTGGAGTTTCCCGTGAGGACCCGTGAAACCTAGAGAGTAGGCGGAAATGGAAGAAAGTTTTTTTTCGCTCTTGCTCAGTGGCAGTAGAAGCAAGGTAGACTACTTTATGCGAACGTGAATGGCGAAATTGCAATCCATCCTTTTACCTCGCTTTCCAGAAGATGTGGAGCTTCCCATCGGGGTGGCTAGTGATGCTACCGCTGAACCGAAAATAGACTAAAGCTGCGTTAGGTATCAAGCTGGAAGTTAATCGATGCAAAATTTGCTCCAGTAAAATGGCTTCAGTTGAGAATCATTATTTTTCATCAACAATTTGAGGGAAAGGAAATTTGAGAAATAGACAGTAATGAAGAAAGCTCAGAAGGTATTCCTTAGGGGAAAGAGTCTTATTATTTAAGATCCGAAGAAGATGTAAGGAGAAAGCATGAAGTTAACCTGCGGACGGTTTCAGATACGACGTGAATTGATACAACTTTAAGGCAGTATATTCCAACCAGACTGACGAACAGAACGATAGCACACAAAAAAAACTGAAATTAATTGAAGAGGTGTGATTGTAAAAACATATGCATGTGGGAAATATTAAGATGCCTTTGTAGGTGGTCTACTATTTAATATAAGTTCCCGCTTTGGTGTATACTAGTGATGGATAAATTCTATAAAAAACCGGAATCGCTTCCAGATGACTCTTCAAATTTCGGAAGCGGCTCCGAAACGTAGGTGTAATACTTGAAGCTCGGAACTGTTCGGAGCCGTCTGGAACCGTCCAGAGCGCTTCGGAATTTCAATTCATTTCAGCCACAATGATTCTGGCGATTCCGACGGTTCTACCACCTCCGGCTACCAACTAGCGGTTCCGAACTGTTTCAACGGCTCCGACGGCTCCGGACGGCTCCGGATGGTTCCGGCTGCCGACTAGCGGTTCCAACAGCTCCGGACGACTCCGGCTGCCGACTAGCGGTTCCAACAGCTCCGGACGACTCCGGCTGCCGACAAGTGGCTCCGGATGGCTCCGGATAGAAAGACGAAACCAATGGTGTGACGTTAAAAGAAGAGGGTAAAGACGAAACCAATTCCAGAGTAAAGCTGCTCGAAAGCGGTTCGGAGTCGTGGGTTCCGAGAACCCATCGCTAGTGCATACGTCTAATAAAAGTTTTGTTTGGTCTAATTTAGATTTTATATTTTGAGCCAAGGTGTTGATGTTCAAAAAGGTGTTGATTTGGTAACAGGTGAAGGGGTTGTTCTATGGTTCTATGGCAGACATAGCATTGCCCAACTCCAAAATATAACGAACTACTGAAGCGAGATTCCCAATAAAGTCATATTTATCTGAGTATTTATCCTACGAATGTGTTCTTGATCATGTACAGCAGTTTTCTCTTGATTCAATAGGGGACCCTCTGTTGATTTGGTGATGATGCGCGTGGTGTTTGCCCCTAGCAATAGTGCTAGGCCTCCTTTAGATGCTCCAACAGTGTACGATTGTTTTAAATTGTTTTAATGCAAAATTGACCATATCCGGTGAGCACGTGCAGGGTACTAGAGTTTCATACCGTTAGATCCTCTCAAGAAGCTCACCGTTATCGTGAGCTGAGTAGCATCTCAAACTATTTTGCTATCCGTTGTTTGCTATTTGTTATCCATCGTGAGATGCTCACCGTTGATGGTGCAACGATTTTACACCAAGGAGAAACACTTGCTTAAAGAACAACACACTGTACACCGTTAAAGAGTACATTGTTCTAGCGCATTGCCTGTTAAGGGAGCAAGTGAACCATTTAATCAAACAATCACACCGGATTAACTTTGCTTACAATGGAACCACGAACACCACCACCGACACCGACAGACAGACACACGTGCACTAGTTATCTTAATCAGAAGATGGGCACCCAGGTCAACCAGATCAACCGCTATCATGCACGACCAGCACGACAACGTCTCACACGCATCTCGTGTGCTGTCAAAAGGAACAAGATACAAGATGCACTAGATGTGTCTCAGATTATGCAGTTTCATTGCCTCAAGCCGTGGACTGGGTAACAAAACGGTTTAATCTCGATCACACTGTTTTCACACACCGGTCTGCAGTTATGTCGGAGGACGTGAAACATGACTCGATGGCTTGCATTGTTAACAAAACCGTGCGAGACACGCATACCTTCTGCGCAATGCGATGTACTATCGCTTCTTTATTTTTAAAATATGTAACTACAAGTACATACTAAAGGGTAAAGAGAGAGAAAGAGAGAGCAAAGACTTACCATTTGTTAGCGGTAACATGCCGGCGACCATTAGCGTGATCCAAACTGCAGTCCAGCAATGCATACTCCTTCGTCGCTCCATCCTGTGCTTTGGTGGCTTTGGTTTGTGTGGTTTGACGTTGAGTTGGTGGAAGACGTGGTTTCTCCCACTGATTTGCTTAATCTTTTAAATTACCTCCCACCGTATTTTCAAACGGCCCTAAACGGAGCGTTGTGCGGCCGAGCCTGATTTGTGTTTTATGATATGTGTTGTGCCTCTTCTCAGCTTCCGTACACACCACCATTCACAAGATTTTCGCACATTTTAAACGTCGTTTTGGGCCTTGTCTATAATAAGTGACCTTCTGTGCTTTTTTTCGCTCTCTTCTTGTTTTTTGTTTTTGTAAGAAACTTTCTAGACCTTCGTCTACCAGAAATGCTTGATTTTTTTCGCTCGTCCTAGGGATGCACAGTATCACAGTGAGTGTTCAGTGTGTTCAGTCAACAAAAAGGGACCGATTTTGCATGCCCAAAAAATAGCTTGACGAGAGTCTCCACCGCTTCTTCGTGCTTCCGGCAGAACCTTTCCTCTTTGCGAGGACTGGTGAATGCTTCACCTAATTGCTTCTCGATTTCACGATGAGCAGTGTTTGGGTTTCGGGGCTGTTGCGCTCCTACCCAGAAAGGACACACGCACACACGATTGTCGCTGTCCCGGCCACAGCTGGATGGGATGTTGTCCCTGGGTTCTTTCCTTCAGGGGTTCTCCTTTCCCAGGAAGTCTCTATCCGCATCGAATCGTGCTCGCTTCTTCGTTGGGTAACAGCACAGCAAAGGGATGTCCCTGGGTGTCTCTATGAACGGAAGGTTTTACCGCCACCAGCTGTTGGATAGGAATGGTCAAGGTGATCTTGCCTTTATTATTGTCTTGCCTTCGCCACCGCACCTTTTCCTTTGTTTCTCCTCTCTCTCTCTCTGCTGTCGCTTTATCGTAGGATCCCGTAGCGGCGGATGCAATTTTGTTTCGTTTTCTTCGAAGGAATAAATAATGCTGCGAGGGCCTTTGGTGCGACGGCTAGGAACTGTGAATGATGTGATCGACCTTTCGGTTTTGGTAGTTTATGACACACGTTAAATGCAGCACGGTTACATCCTCACGGTCATGGTTAAAGGCTGCAAAGAAAGAAAACAGAAAATAAGCTTAAAACTGTATATTCATATTGAAATTGAAATATTTATTGCATGCTGTTGCCCTATAAAAAATTTCAATAAAGCAGTATATCAATGTCATAAAATGCGAATATTTGAAGAGCTTTTAAGAAAGCATTTTTTTTTATTTCAGTAGTGACGGCCAGGCCGTATTGCTAGCTTTTAAGAAAGCATTAAAATAACTTATATCGGTCCTACAACGAATGCTTGCCTGAAGGCTACCGTTGAAAAAAAAATAACTTCACACGTAATTGAGTTGAAATAATTAGTTCCTCCCGGTTAATTGAATTGTATTCATCAAAACTTTTTCCACCACAAACGCCAGCAGCCTTCCGGAAACTTTTTGACCCGCTTCACTTAGGGAACCTTTTCGGTCAGTTATTATTTTTCGATGAGAAAAATAAACGCATTCTTTTTTTTCTCACTTTTCCACTGTGGAAAAGCACCCTTTCGGGTGTGTAAGAAAAATAATTTTAAATTGAAATTCACCAACACCAACATGAATAAAAACGCACATCCCACTTCCGTCCCCGAAGCTGTGAGTGGTAAAGTTTTATTTTCTTTTAATTTGGAATTTTTTAAATTGAATTTCTCTCACTACCCTCCCTCTCTCTCTCTCATCCTTTGCCGCTTCCTGTGATGTTTTATTTCCTAACCGCTCCCATCACACCATTCCACGTTTGAGTTGGGTTGCCGCAAGTAATCTTGCCCGATGCTTAAATCTAATCAGAATAAATTCACTTGAGAGAAAAGCGATAACGGAATGCGAAGGAAAAGAAACGGAACGTTTGACAACGGGTGCATTGATTATAATTTTTAAAACGTTCTCGTCTTTTTTCTTCTAGCTTTTTAATGTGACCACATCACAGGCAACGCATTCAGATAGTCTCGCATTTAGGAGTCAGTCCCCGCTATGGCCTCTTTGATGTTAAGCGACACTGAGCGCTGAAGTGGACGGAATTGATAAAGCGATTAGGCACACTTCTAGGAGAAAGGTATTAAATGAGTTGGACTAGTTAAAGTACAATTAAAAATGGTGGAAAATGCATTCTTCGGCGAGGCACTTGTGGGGAAGGCTTAACCTTCGCAGCGGTCCTTCACTTCCGCGGGGCAAACACATCAGCTGGGCAGCACCGTTTTGCATAACAGCAGCGCATTAGAAACGCATCTCCAGCACGAATCAGTAAACAGTAAGCCGGGGGCCCATTAGCGATCGTCACGAATTACGCAAGCTCCCTGTGTGGCTGTCGCTCTCGTACAGTCAGGGAGGTCTCGGGTTCGCGTGAACATATTTTCATAACATGTGCTGCGGGCCCGCATCCGGTCCGGAACAAGGGGAGTGAGAGGAATGCTCGAAGAACAAATTAGTGTCCGAAATGGTACTTCGATTCTAGCACACTCCAACGGTTTGTGACGTTCCCATTCCCATCACAAAACGACGTTTAAATCCATCTCGCACGCACAAGATCTAGAGGTTGAGTCGAAGTCGAAAAAAAAACCCCTGCGAGATGTTTTAAAAAAACATTTCCATTTGACCCCGCAACTGTAACTCGAAGCGCAACTGCCGATGAGTAACACATGTTTGCTTGAAACTTGACTCCCAAAAATGTCCGCAGGCACAGAGCCACGGCTACGAGCCATGAATCAATGTAAGCTTCCTGTGCTGTGTTTCCTGCAGGCAAACGATCGATTGTTCGAATGTTAATAAGATGCGATAGCGAGGTTACAAAGAACACCGCCCATGGCGTAATCCGAGCCCGACTCGCCGGCGAAAGGTGTGACAAGAGCGGTTCGCTATTTGCTAGCAAATGAGCGAATTAATATGCCATCAGATTTTGCTTTTCTTCATTTTGGAAAGGCGTGTAGCAGTGTAAAGTTTCGGAATAGTTGCTTTTAATGACACAGTCTTTCTACGGGCGCATGATGTTAGTATGATTATGTGGTTATGCCGTCGTTTGTTAAAATACATTAAGTGACGGAACGTTGAACACATTTAGCACTGTTTAGCCAGAATGTACATCCCGGAAGGATAGTATAATTTATTTTAAGCAGGAAGTAATATTTGTGTAAATTAGGAAGAGGCCAACAAATAAAGAGCCATAGCAAAAATGTTTTATGTTAAATTGGTTGAAATATACGGAACATTATATCACTTCCATAATTATAATGAGAAATCTCCCGGAAACCATGAAATGAAGGTGTTTTGCAACTCATTCAAACTATTTAATAATAAGAATAGTATTTGAACATTTTATTAAAATAAGCCAGTTCATTCAATGAGTGATGTATCGAGAAGGAAACAGAGCCAAAGAACATCCCCGACCTAAACCTAACCAGACAAGCTTTTTAGAAATACGATTCCATTCAGCGTTTTCGTCATTAATTGCTGTCAGTTGCCTGTGTCGATGTTGAACAAGTGAGGTTTTGAGCTGTTCCATGCTAGTGATGGCAATATATTTTTGGAAACTTAACACAACGCATCTTCTTGATAGAAAGAAGGCTTGCCAAGTTGCGAAAACTTAGATCTTTTGCTACCAGTTTTTACAGGTATTATGTTTTTAATTTATATAAAAGTTTATGTCATGAGAATCTTTAAGTGTAGCAAAATAAAATCCAAAGAAATTTCGCATCTACATGTCATAAAAATGAACATATTACTATAATAAAATCATTGATACACACGTGCCTTTAGTATGAAATATCTAGATAATGGTAAACAATTTTAATCCAAGAATTTACATCATTATCAAATCGATCCATCTTTGGAAAAAAGTGTATTGGATGTGTGAACTCCGTTTCAGAAGTGTCAGATTCCTACCAAGATTCCTTATCCAAGAATTTACCCATGTAACTCAAAACTTTTAGCTAAAGCTCCTGCTTTTGGGAACAATAACATTTAGGAGTAGAATACCTGTTGTATGAGATTGTTTGGACTTCGAATCGAACGGTCCATGGAAACAAAAAAAATTACATCATTTACACATTTACATAGTTTTCGCCAAGGGCTACCACGTACTGTTTCGAAAGTGTTGGAATTTCTTCGTGATATTTTTGTTTGTAATTTATTTGGTACTCTATGATCATAGCGTTGGCGGTCTTCCCATAAGTCTGAAATGTACTTTTTTTATGCAACTGTTACCATATCCATAACAGGAACAGGTCGAGTGAAATTGGGACAACGACCGAGCTTTGAAGTCATCCTTCGCCCATTCCATCTAGCCTGCGGGGTGACCTTATTGAACATTATTTTTGGCCTACTTTACACTATTCTATTATCTCCGACGAATATAATGTTACGTTTGTAAAATACTATACACTAGACATTTAGTGCCCAACGTCTTTATCGAGAAAGACTTCAGCATATAATTTACAACTTCCAAAAGAAATCTTGAAATTCTCGTTGTTAACTTCTGAGCGATAACGCTACTGTCACACAATTTCATTCATGAAATTCATGTAGGCTGCAACAGATTGTTAATAACGTTTTTAAATGGTTGATTATTTAGTTGCGGGTCTTTTACAGAAAATCCCTTCGCTGTAATTCTAAGAGCCAGATCTCAGTATAGAGCGCTGCCTTGAGTTGACACAATCCATCGACCTCTAATCAATGAAGATAGCGCTTGCAGTTAATTGGAAGCAAAGGGACACGCTTTCCTTCTAAAATAATTTATTTCCCTCGCTCCATGCGAAAGTCTATTAACGCTTGAACCAGCTTATTCGAAAAGCATTGTCCTAATTTCGCTGTAATGCAAATCAAGGGCGCCAACCCGCCCTTTTTAACGGCCGATTGCCGCACTGGCACGTGGTTCAAACGCGGGCGACAAACGGGCACACTTCTAAGACTTCCCTCAGGCCAAAAGCCGATCGGGTCGTACGTTTAGCCGTAAGTCGTTACGCGGGCTCGAAAGTCGCTGTCCCAGTTTAACCTTTTCGCGCCATCGGGCAAAACAAACTCCCTCCAGATGGAGCAGGCGAGAGATATGGAGGGAATGCGAGAGAGCGTTTCACCTGGGGAGGCGTTTCAGATAATTAAAAAATAGTTATTGATCGTGCGAGCCCATGTTTAGCGAGCGGCGGGTTGTGCCCGGGATCGAATTGGGAGAAGAAGAATTTATTAACATCACTCATTCATCTCCATTTGGCAGGTCTTTGTGGTTGGCCTTTTTTCGGTCTCCGCTTGATTCGATACAGCCTTGGGAAGAACAAATCTTTGCTGATTCATCGAACTAATTATTTGATCAGCTCACCAATAAACACATTAAAGGCTGGGGCAGTGCCACTTGTGAAGGCAGGTGTGTTCATATGTATTAATCAAATTGAAATGGTAGTGAGGAATGCTTATTTTCTACAATATCTAAATTGTATTGAAAATAAAAAAAAGAAAATAGCGAAACTTTCATTAAACTCTTAGCCTTTGGTAACCTTTTCAACCCTCTCCTTTGACGTCTTCTTCACACGGCGATATCAAACTTTTAACAGCCCCTGCCAAATAACAACCTTTTTTGACATATTTGGCTTTCAAAAACAGCATGGTGCCACCCCATCGCGCAAGCTCTGCGTCAACAGCAACCAGCCGCGGCTCACCGGTAACACTACCCATTTCGAGGCAAAACACTCTCGAGCACCGAATGTGTCCGGAAGATGGTGGATAAGATCGGCCGTAAACTGCCGACGCAGCGCACAAGATATCACAGCCTCATCGAGGGGGTTTGGTTGGGGAGGGGGGAAAGTAAAGCAACCCTGACACACGCTAGACATTTAGTGATCTCCGCACGGGATGGTCGAACGATCAAGGGAGGCCGAGAGTGCGTGTATGTTATATTTGCTGGCCTTCCCCGAACGAAAAAGCGTTTGTGGTCGGGCGAGGCTAGCAATTAACATGTTCCGCGCCACGCATGCCGTGGGGAAAACGGCTGGTTTCGGTTAAATGTTTCCACTTTTGACTGGCAGGACATCAATTTCTCGTTAAGGTAAACGGCTTCATTGAACTGTTTCGGAGTGGGCCGGTTAGGACACGCGCAAACGCGGGTGAAATAATCAAAATTTGACGAGTGAAGTGAACTTTCGCTGAATGGGTTTTTTTTTTGTTTCTGAATCCGCCAAACACATCGCGTGATGCTCTCTTCAGCTATAATCTTCATATTTTCGAATTAATATTTCAATCTTGATTGGGAGCGATGGATTGGATGGATTGTTAACAGTATCCCTCTCGAAAGGGAAGGGAAGCTAAATTTAAGAAAAATAATTCAAAATCACGAACTTTAATACTTAACGCAGCTTAAATAGCCACGAGAACGTGAGTTATCTTCGATCTCCATGCAATAGCAGGCGAATCTTTGAATGACATCAATCATTGAACTGTCCCCTGTTTTTTGTCTTTTGTTCAGGAGAGCATCATCTTTCTGCTTTGCGAATATCATTTCAAGAGGTCGACATCCTGGTATGGAATCACTTTGAAAGCAATCAATCAGTCTTACACAC
>KB671541.1:114000-152702 GCA_000349105.1 Anopheles epiroticus | reverse complement strand
TCCCTCTCGAAAGGGAAGGGAAGCTAAATTTAAGAAAAATAATTCAAAATCACGAACTTTAATACTTAACGCAGCTTAAATAGCCACGAGAACGTGAGTTATCTTCGATCTCCATGCAATAGCAGGCGAATCTTTGAATGACATCAATCATTGAACTGTCCCCTGTTTCTTGTCTTTTGTTCACGAGAGCATCATCTTTCCGCTTTGCGAATATCATTTCAAGTGGTCCACATCCTGGTATGAAATCACTTTGAAAGCAATCAATCAGTCTTACACACTAGCAGGAGCAATAGGAAATCGTCACCGGAAATATAGGTCAATTGAGGAATACATCTAATGTGATCTGAGTGGCATCAAGATGACGCAGATGCTCCATGGAACAGGACATCAGAGAAGTGTTTTGAATATTCCGAATGTGTTTTAAATGTGATAAAATTGAAATAAAATGTTTCAGATACTAAAAAGACATTCAGACAGAGTGAAGCATTACTCCCTTACAGTTAATTTAGATTCGTTTTCGAATTAAACACTTCTCCACACGTATGCTGTGATTCATGGACCTTTAGCATAGATTCATTTAAATGAATCTACAATAAAAAAATCACTCAAATCACGAATCGAATCGTGTAAGTGAGTGTAAAAGTATCTGATCAATAAGATTCAAGAATCTTGAGATCTTTCGATCTTGAATAATGAGAAAATCATCAAAGATGTCTGAATTTATAGATATAGTGAAAACCAAGTTACATAAATATCAAGATTCTTGAATCTAAAGGATTCATGAACACTCATCAATTGCTTGCTTATCGGGCGCTTCGCGGTCTTGGCCTGCTGCAACAGACTCATCAATAGCAAGATTCAAATAACCTTTCTGTCGAGAATCAGATTTATTGGTCCTGAGTTTTCTCAACACAGATCCGTAGATCTATTCTGAAATTATTACGTTAATATCTATACTTCTTATAATCTATCTTCTCCATTCCTTATTGGTAACATTGATAACCTGGAAGACGTGTTTCCTGCCATGTCAATTCCTTTCGGTAAAATGAAACCAATCTCATCCTCATCAAACCATATATATAATCAACATATACCAATGAACTATATTTAATGCATAGAATAAGACATTGTGCGAGAGTTTTACCGATTGAAAAGCATTTTACCTAACTTTTTATTAATCTTTTAAGTGCCCAAACTTAACTTTTCTTTGTGAGCTTGTGGGAACAACACACAAAACGATCATTTAGGCTTGTGTAGTTCGTCTTCCATCCATAAGTCAGGAAATTATTGTCCTCTTAGTGGAGTGAGATGCAACTCATTCAAATATCAGTTTGCCTTTTTAGTTAAACTGTTCATCTCAGTTTCGTGTTCTCATTTATACCCAGGAGTTCATTTCTACTGTGAACTGATTTTTGTTCGGAGCTCTGTGGAGCTCTTTGCTGCAGCCTGTTATTGATTGAAGTTTTTGGAGAACAATTTTTGTATATCGTAGGGATATTACAATACAAACGTAATCAATCTATAACAGTACCAATCAATCATGATTACGTCCCTAAGTAATGAACATGACTTTTTCCAGGAAATTTCAGGAACATGGTGTTACCGGCCGTTAATATTTAAACTGTTATAAAAGTCTTACTGTGAGTGGTATGCAGATATCATTCAAAATCTAGCTGATCGTTGTTAATTTTATGTTTCTTCTGTAAACGTAATGCAAGTAAAGATTCTAGAAACTTTTGGAACATTTTACCAAAACTATGGAGCTCTGTAGTGTTGAAGTGTCCACTAGGTTCTATGAGGCATCGCTATTCAGCTATATTTCAGCTCACTAGTCCTACACCTGTGGTCGCCTATTTCCCAATCAAAACGCTATTTCTACAAACAAACGCGACAGCTCAAACAGTGACATCCCAGCCAAAAGGGCAACACGGCACAGGTGGCTTCGAGCGGAACATGCGCCCGCTATCAAAATACTATTCCTTCCTCCATCTCGGTTGACACTTTGATGTCCGCTGACAGCTCACTGAATCTGATAGCAGTATGGGAGAGTCCCTCCCGCCTACAGTGGCAGACACACAAGACACACACCGCATGCCGCCACGTGCTACAGGGTGCAATAGCCCACCAGTGAGCACGTTATCAGTTGCGCACCAGTGAAGCAGGGCAAAGACGCAGGGCTGAAGAAATCTATCAACTCCTCAAAACGCGCACACAGCCACGCAACGTCTTAAAACCGGGGTCGGACCCTGTTCCCCGTTGTTTCGGAAGCGACAATCAATCATAATCGTAGCGTCATCGTGTGTTGCCGCGTGGTACTAGGAGAAGACACAGAGCGAGCTTCTTCACCCTCGAGCCTCACCCCGGACGCAGGCAGACAGGAAACATGGCCCTTCGGTTGATTTATTGACGAATAGGGCCGCCAAGCATAGATTATCGGAGCACACTTTTCTCTTCGTTTTTTCTTAGTCTACCGTAGTAGCCTTTTGTTTGGGAAGTGAATAAAATCACAGAGTCGGAAGGAAAATCTGCTGACAGAATCAAATATTTCCCTGCACCGCTGGCCCGCATGTAAAATGATCGATTCGCTGCTCCGGCCTTGTCTTCTTCAGCGTTTGTGATGTGTGCTACTGAAAGAGACCACAATTTGCACAAAAACACACACACACACACGCACACACAAAGAATGCATCTCATATTAATTTCCCCCCGTAGCGCCGTAAAGGGAAGGGATGCTAAAAGGGAAATGCAAATAAAATATTTTTCCCTTTATCCAGAAAATAGGGCACATGCGGCAGACAGTCGATGTAAATTGAGCTGAAATAGTGCTGACAATGCAACAGCTGGTGGTGCCCTGTTATGAGAGATATTATTGATACCTGGTGAATGCAAGATTATTGCATCGCGTAGGCAGAGCAGCCGGTGTGTGCTGTTGACGTTGCGAACGGTTGCAGACACGTTGGAAATGAATAATATATGCAGGCATTGGGCGTCGTCCTGCAGTGTAATACGGAGTATTCAATCTAGCGGCTATTGACTTTACAGAGTTTACCAAGTATGCAGTGCGGTGTTTGTGAAATAACTTGAGGCTTCTGAGCTGTATTTTATTTAGTTGCAACTGTATTTCAAGTTTTGAATGGTTCTAATATAATTTTACAGTCTATTAACATTGTTCACAACAGTTTGTCACTTGTACACAAATTAACCGGTCCTAGAAACGCTGTGCTTTTGACTAACACAATTTTCGTTTTTATTTGAACAAACGTCAAATTTAACAGCGCGATTATATTTTTCTTTTGTACAAGCGTTAGTATATACTGTTATACTTCACAAACTCTAGTTTATTTCACTTGGTTTTACAATAATTCGACGATGTTCCTACGTTGTGTCTTATTCTTACCACGATCCAAGCAGAAGAGAGAGAAAACAAAAATTTTCATTCTAACCTTTCATCCTAACGTCTTTCTCTTCCTGTCATCCAAACGTCTTACTCGGCCAGCCGTCTCTCGATCCTTAACCTTTCATATCTAGCTCTACATTTGATTTTACGATTGTTCAAATTAAAACGACAATTGTGGTACAAGTGGTAGACTGCTGTGTCATTCAAGCGAAACGATTGTGTTAATTATTCAGACAGTTGTGGTATACTGTGAACACCCATGTATTTAGACATGCCAAAACAGTTGTGTCATATCGTGAAAAATCCTGTATTTTAACAGAATAAACCAGTATAGTAAAATATTTATATCAAAGCGCTTCTTGCAGGATGGAATAATGATAAAAAAAGTCTTGATAGATATTTTTGGAAATCAATTTTAATACTATCGTTCATCTTATTGAAGTTTGAGAGAAACATTGCCTTAAGAAAGCACATCTTACTATCCACGAATTCCTTTGGTATACATTTCACACCACAATATTGTATGTAAATTTTGTTAAGAATTCCAAATTGATTAAATTTATTATAAAAAGCCTGATTGCATTGTAAATGACTTATCTCGTCCAACATTCGCGATATTTCGTTTGTTTCCAAACGCACTCGCTTTTTTTCTCTAAATTAAATGAATATAGGAAGAACAAAAGACCCTCTAGCAGGAAGCATATCGATTCACCTAAAAATTCATACTACATGATTAGTATAATAAGTGAAAAAATATTAAAACTGTAAGGTTCAATACACGTTGGAATTGAACGTACAGTTTTTTCAAGCCTTACTGTAAACGAACGTTTCAATAGTTAAAATATCTGCACGACTCTTTAACAACTTTAGCCTTGAGAATGTTCCACAAAGTTTGTTATGAAAAATAAAAACAACGTTTTTTTAAGTAATGTCACCCACTGCAATATGCCTATCGCCAGGTCAAAAACCATTTTGAGTGTTTAAAATCATATATTGAACAAGGTGAAACATTGCTATCCAATCACCCAATCAAAATACTACTCGAACTGCATTAAACTGACTCCTTACAAAATGAAACAGTACATCCTGTATTGTAGATGTTAGCTTAAAAACCTAACAAATTGAAATCGTACAAAAAACTCATTTAATATGTATTTTAGTACACCGAATCTTTAGTTTTCTCAACCCCCAGAGAATGGTTCAAAGCTTGATGTTTCATTATTGAGTTTTGTTGCACTTCCTGAAACGCCATTCAACAGTCTCCTCACCCATCTTCCAAAGAGAAACCGAGGTGCCGGATAACGAACAGCTGATAGCAGCTGTCGTCGATGTCACGCCGGGATGGCTGTCTGGCTGGCTGGCTGTTCTGTTTCTTTTCCTTTCCCTTTTCGAAACACCTTCACAAAGCAATAAACAGAAGCATCGAGGTTATGGTAAAAGAAAGGCCACGATAAGACCGAAGAGAAAGCGCGACGGAAGGCAGACAACCGTAAAGGAAGTTTTTATCACACTTTTGGTACTTAATAATTTGAAAACTAGTTTTTTTCAAGTAGGGTTTATCTGCGTTTTCCTTCAACAAAAAGAAAAACGTACATTAAGCTGCCCATGAATCAATCCATTCTTGCACATGTTTCACGAGCTTGTTCCCGAGCAATGCCCTGTTATCCATGTTTCTTCACCGGGTCTAACAGCTTGCGGCGCCACTTACACCTCGCCACTAAACATTGACCATGAACACACAGCTCCCCTTTCACCCTTTCAACCTCTACCATCCACATCTACCCACCCCTTTCTTACCGCCCAATCACTGACGTACGTGGTGTAGCATTAATTGAGTTTTCCTTCTCGATAGTGATCTTGACTAGACGCGACTGCACAAACCATTGTTCGATTGGGTGTAGCAGCAGCAGCAGCAGAAGAAAAGGTAAAAATAGACTCCCCCCCCCCTTCCCTCCCCTCGCGCGAAACACCTCAC
Source organism: Anopheles epiroticus (assembly GCA_000349105.1). NCBI lineage: Eukaryota > Metazoa > Arthropoda > Insecta > Diptera > Culicidae > Anopheles > Anopheles epiroticus. Next base: position 147,330 of record KB671541.1, on the reverse strand, counting down.
CCAGCAGTGGCCATGTCACGTCCGCGGACGCGAAGAAGATGGGTCGAACTGATCATGACAAACAGGAACATTGTTCGATTAGCATGGGAAAAGCCGGTGCAGGGAGGCCGGCCGCAAGAACGGCTCAGACGGTGCCACAGACACGGGGCACGGAATGTGCCATTTCCGTCCTGTGGGCGCGCTATCTGCCGTCCATTTTTCACCCGTTCCCGATAGGTCAGTAAAACAGTCAGGAAAAATGAAGCAATAACTAACGGCGGAGCGCTTTTGGTGTTGGCCGGGGGCGGCCATTTTTTTTGGCACCAAAGGAAAAGTAACAACAACAGCAACAAAGTTAAATAAAGAGTAAAAACAATTCACAAATGCCGATAGGTTTAAGGCGTATAATTACGCAAATAAAATGTTCTCAGCAGACAACAAAAGAGCAGCGGCGGCCACTTCGAATGGCGCGCGAAGTACAATAAATAACTACGGCAAAGCCATTACACTTGGAGGTTTATGACTGTGCCCGAAGCACATATATTTGATTGCGAATGCGTTCGAATTAGCTGGCTAGCCGGACATCCCCCCGTTACAACCAAGGTCCTCCCCAAAGTCGTACAATAAACATAATTTAATGGACGGCCGGTTTTGCGTAACGGCGGTCCGGTTCAACACAAAACGTAACTTTTCAGCAAAACGATCGCTACCATCACCACCCCCCCCAAAAAAATGGTTGTTTAGCATTATAAATCACAACAAATATTGGATAACCCGTGCACCTACTCTCTCTCTCTCTCTCTCTCTCTCTGCTGCTGCAGCTACTTCTCGAACGCGTTCTACGAGGGAGTGAGGTGGAAATTTTGAAAGGGAAGATTGAGATTGTTTTCCGCCCGCAGAGGGATGAAGTTTTTATCTGCCGTCTGTCCGGATCGCGATGACTTATGCGATGTGCTTAGCAAACATAACAAGACAGTGGGAAAGTTGTGAAAAATGGAACAAGGAAGTAGAATGTTAAGCTCAACGTTTAATTCAGTTTGAAGGAGATGTTGTATCTTGCATTTTGAGCAAAATTAAATCGATAAGAATTGTTTGCTATCGTAGCAGAGGGAACAAAGCAGTAGGAAGATGAACATGAGTTCAAGGCTGAAATAGATTTTTGATTTTTGAGATGAAAGAGAAGCAATGTCAAAGCAAGTCAATGCTGTATAAACAGCTGTAAGTGCTCGAGTAGGAGTAGACAATCAACACAAAAGGATGAAAGAATGTGAAATCAAGCTGTTGCTTAATTGTGCAAATTGCCTGACACATTCCTTGGAAGGCTTAACTGTATTTAGTAGCTCTCGCACTCTACTCTTTTAAGATGCCTCTTATCTTAATCTTCTACAAGATTAATGGGAGGCAGGTGCAAAATGATCTTATTAAGGATTTTAGTTGAATATCTTAAAATAATAAATCATAAAGCAATGGTTTTCAATTTTTTAACTTTAATATAAACAGCGATGATACAGTTCTCCTACGGCAACACAGACATGCGTTTGAGCTTAAGTAAAACAATTTTGAAGACTGTAGCAACTTTTTCCCACATTTTTATGGTAGTAATACTCCATTATCAAAAGATTTTTCTTCATATGGTTGAGTTGGTTTCTTCTTCTTCTTAGGTGGCCCAACAACCGTGTAGGGTCAAGGCCTAACCAGAGCACACAATGTGCTTTGGCTCTTTCTGTGACTGAGTGTACCAATCCATAGCAAGATTGTTAATCCTGCGTATGGGGGGCTGTGACTGAGAGTACCCATAACAGGTTAGTCAATCCTGCGAATGGGGGGGGGGGTAGGCATCGGTCCTATAAGATTCGAACTGGCGACGGGCCTTTTGACAGGCCTACGCCGTTACCACTAGACCATCGAGCCGGCCGGTTGAGTTAGTTTAATATTAGTAATTTTATTATGAAAAATACTTCTTACTGGATGTTGATTGTTTTTAGATTAGGAATGACTTTAGACACTGACCTAGCTAATTTGATCATAACGATACCTTTTTCGAAAGTGATCGTAACGATTAACCTGTTTCGTACTTTCAACCATGTAACTGACCTTTCCTATGTTGTTGAAACACTTGTTATAAATAGTTGAAGGTAGGACGTTAAATTCAAATTTTAAGTAAATCATAAGACAATATTGCAATCCAATCGTTGAGTGGCATTAGTGTCGGTTGAGCTTAGTGTCCTAAGGGTGTATACACTAAGTACTCAGAAAGCCATAAGTTAGGATATTAGTTGGTAAGATCCATTGACATCCATACAAATGATACCTCATAAAATAAAAATTCAATCTATCTTTCTGTCCTTATCAATATGTATGCAAAGCCTCATAATTAGTTTTGGTTAAAGTACATTTTTGTAGAAAAACTAACTAGACAAAATATGTTACATTTTACAGAATTTTTTTCTTGATAATATCGTGGCCTCACCGACAAGAATTAAAAACATCTTTCATTTATTTTAGGATACGGCTTTGAACAGAATTATTGAAAAACGGTCGTTAGTGCTAAGCACTTAGCTGAATCGAGCTGTAACATCCACAAGACCACATTGCCCCCACATTCCCAACACACAAGCAGCGCGGAAGTGATTGTTTTCTCACATTGCCCTAGCCCCACCGTCACCCGGTCTAAGCACTAGACAAAATAAGACACTTTAGCATTCACGCGTACCTTCACGCAGCTCTGACTGACTAGAAAACAGCTTCCCAACCGCCCGGTGGATGTTCGCGCACAGCCCGGTCCGATCAGCGGGTCCGTGATGCTGCGGTGGCTGTGTAATGAGCAAATTTATTCGACAGCTCACGACACGGCACGGTCGGGGCCGAACCACGGCAGGCAGATCACAAAGACGCCTCGCAAATGATGATGATGATGATGATGATGATGTTGACCCCTTACTCGGATCTCAAGCACCCTTGCGCCACCGTTTAATGCTTAATTTGTGCTTCGACAATTAAATCTCGCTCGAAGACATACGCACACACATACACACACACACACAACCGAACGCGATCACGCACTCACTGCTCTGTGGGATTCACGGGACGGACAATCTGCACAATCTGCACACCCTTCCAACCGACCCCAGGCGCGACAGCACGCACGTTGCGCACGACTGGCGATGCCGAGAAGACGAGGCGTAAATTGCCGGCAATTATTCATTCGCGGTACAGAAATAGCACTCGTGCCTGACCGTACACGCACACACCGGGAGAGGGGAAAGACGGAGCAAGGTACATCCAGAATTACGCAGTGGAGGAAATGCGGGAAAACTGTAGACGATTGACCGAATGCCGATGCGAGAAACGTCTTCACTGGCCGGGTTGGCGCACTTCAAACACAACCAACACGTGCATTCGGATGCACTCTGGAACGTACGCACTCCGAGAAGACACCCGAATAAACGGACACGGAACTGAGGACGGTAAGGCAATTAAATTAGGCAATTAAATTATGCACTGCGTATCATCGATAAATCTATTAATATAAATAAATAGCACGGCACGCAAGCCGGCGTCTTCACAACGGCGCATGCACACGGTGCAATTGCATTCCGCCTCGGGAAGTGCACTGCACTGCAACGGCACACACAAGCACACGCATGCACACTCACACAAATCCTCGTACCGGGATTTTGACCGGGGAATGCACCATTCAACATCAACAAACAGAAACACACTCCACGGTGCCCTTTCCCCGTTTCCAACACTTTGCTGCACTTTCTAGCGAAACAAGGGAGGATGCACTGGAGAAGCCGAATGACGTTTCAATTTCGACGACGACAGTGAGACGCAAAAGTCAATTGCGTGACGCTCCCTTCTTCCCTTTCGAATGCGTCCTAAAACGGACGCCGATGACGATGGGTTTGGTGTGCGTGAGCTTTTTCCGTTTTCTCGTGCCAATATCACAGCGCACCAATGGCTTTTCCCATTGTTTTTGCTACCTTCTGCCTATAGGAGGGGGGGGGGGACGGCCCAGACGACCGAACCGTAAAAAACCCGGAACCGCACGCACGCACCCGCGACACGTTCACCTTGACGCGTTTCGCAAAAGAGACTGCGTGAGCGAACCGTAACGCAGGCGAACCGATGCGGCATTTCGGATGGAAAGCGCATCAAGCCCTTTAGAGAGGGGTCGCTCTCCCGGTTCAATGGGGTTGAGAGTGAGAGAGAGTGAGAGTTGGTTTTCTTGGAAGCGAACGCGCGTATTCTCTTCGGTTTGCGCAGCATCCCTTTCTTGCTGCCGCGGGTTGCCAGGGGCGACAATCTTCGTCGGCTGGTGGTTTCGTTAAGTTTGTGCGTTCGCTCGGAGCGTGAGATGATGGAAGAGAGAAAGAATGGAGGGTGAGAGAGAAAGAGAGAGAAAGGGGATTTTGAGAGCGATTTCTTTGAAACATGAGCAAATGTTTATGTTGCACCGAGGATGTATGTTGCATGGGGAAAGTTTAAGGAGAAATTGTGTAACGCTTGGTTAACGCTTTAGTTTAAGGGAAATGTAACGCAGCGTTTGAATTTCTTGTGGTGGGGTTAAAAAAGAACTACAGGTTTTGAATTCGATTTGATTCTAGAAAACAGAGTGTATTCTTCTTAATGTATTGGGGAATGGCTCAGGGAATAGTGTTTAAGTCTCGTTAACATCTTTGTACGACTATTCAACAAATTATACGTCATCAGACTTTAGTGCCAAAAACCCCATTAGGGAGGTTTCAGGAATTAAAATAAAACCTTAACGAGATCTATTCGATTGGATAGTTCATGCTGGAAATAGGATTTGTTGCATTTTTTACCATTTATAGTAAAACCTGGAAAATGAAAACTAAAAGCATCGTAATTACCATACGCGAAAAGAAGATTTTCTCAGTTACAGGTTCATCATTCTGTTCAAAATATATTTTATTCCTGAAATATGTTTATTATTTATTCTTTTGTTAGAAAAAATTTGGAAGGTAATAAAATAAAGAAAATTAAACTTAATGTAATAATCTTTCTTGCAGCTTTCTGAAACACAGTTATTCGTCTCATATTTAAAAAAATACCACTTATAAGCTACATGCAACAGCGAAATGTTTGTTTTTATATAAACGTTGTTTCATTTGAACAATAGCAGCACTCTCAAGCTAGAATCTTTTGATATCAACTGTTAAAAAAATATAATAATGTGGTTTTTCCACTACAATTTTAGCTTCATAAGCTATACAAATTTCCTAATATGCCTAATGCATAAACCTAATTCAAAAAAATTAGGCAAAAATGCAAATTTTAACGATATACGTAATTTATAAGATTGACTTACTAAGTGATTAACTGATTCAATGCCAAAAATTTAATTAAACTAGCTTTTACTTAAAAATTGATCTAAGGAACTTCATCACAATCTTCTATGCTTTAAAGTATTTTAGCTGACGACATTTTAAATAATTTCTCGCATTGTATAAAATTTAAGCCTAAAAAAGCCTAAGCCTAAAGTTTAAGATTCCTTAGCCTCCAGGTTTTAAAATATTTCTTGCCGCTAATGAAAGACCTTCATTGTGGGTATCAGCCTCGGCGTGATGCCACCAAGCTAGCGGGTGTGCAGGTTACAGATGCGTTTAATCAAGTCCAGAGAATTGCCTACAATATAATATAAATGTAAAAACTAGAGCTTCTAATATTTTGACCTTTTTTACACAAATTTAGATCTCTTGAATTAATTGCTTTATGCAAGCTCATCAAAAACTTCATTACAATTTCTTTTAACATCAACTGCGCACCTTAACAAGAGTGTATTTCAAAGCTACGATATAGTTTCAATAATAAAAACCAGTAAGACTGATAAAGCACTCAATTTTTCTTCTTACATAAGATGGTCCTGATAAATTCTAAACTAACACAAAATTATACCGAATTTTTTATGAAAATACTCATTTTTTTCCACCGAAACAAAACGGCAGCGAGGAAGTAAGCTTTTGTTCAAAAGAAATACTTTCACATACTACAGATAAATACTTTTATTAATTTCCTTCAATTATTCCGCAATCTGCCCTACACAAATTCACTTTAAGCAACGCTTATAATGCCAGAAATAGGTTCAAACTTTAAATTTATCCAAATGTTTCCACTTTTAACTCGCTGCTAATCCTTCCAACCGCAAATGCAATCGTGCCTGCGGTTTTGCGACTAACGCAATCGGAACAATAGTGGTGCAGCTGCTGGGTGCACACGAACAAAAGAGTGGTGTTTAATTTGCTTTCATTAACTATCGCTCAAAAGCAAGCAGCAAACCTAATTGGCAAAGTTTTACTCATCCGTTCCAAACGTCATCTCAACCCCAGTGCCCTGGGATCGCAGTTCGACTTCGGCACCAGAACGAACGAAACGAATCACTGGGTTGTAAGCTTAATGTACTACAGATTGTGCACTTCAATGCAAATGGTTCATCCCATTCACCCTTCCCCACCTTATGGCCAAAGCTTCGGAATTGGTTTCATGGTTTAAAATGACTTTTTCATTGATCTTGAGTGTAAAGCCCTTGCCAGTTTGCATGAATATTAAGCACTCTAAAGTAAAAAAGCCACTCACCATCTTCCGTCCGCCACCTACCCTCTCCCACATCCCCAAACAGTCCTTCTGGCACAGTGAAAAGCCATCCAAATTAAAACTTGCTCCACGTAGTGCTGCCACCGTACAAAGTTTGAGGGGTGCCAATGATACTACCCTCCATCCGTTTTTACCCCATCGAGAGGACACCCGCGTACTCAAGTTTCGCACTAAAGAGGATCTTAACGATGAAACAATTATCACTCGATACACCCCTGTGAATGGAAAAGAGTGCTCATTACCAGATAACCACCACTTCGGTGGTGCAAATTACGTGCCTTTGTTTGACAAAAATGTCCATCGGTTTTTGTTTGAACCGGCCGCTCGTCTACGTTTTATAAATCGATATCAAAATTAGCTTCGAAAGTAAATCCCCCCCAGCCAGCAGAACAGGACATTGGTTAGCATTAAATCCGTATTAAACATTGTTTTTCTTTTCCACACTCTGCTTTGCTTTTTTTTTTTTTTTTTGTTGGTTCAGTCTGTTTCTTTACACACACACAACCATTTGCCGGTCAAAATGGTCAATAAATCGTGATGCTCATAACAACTGCCACGCGTTACGCTTCTCGGTACGCTACCGGTGTTGGGTCTTATTGGTTTGCTGTTTTATTCCGGCTCGCCAGCCTCACACGATGAGCCTCGCAAGCTGCAAAACAAGTATCGTAAGGGGGGGTTAAATACACACAGTACTGTGCGCAACTTTCGCGCAAATTTGTGTTTACAATGATTTTACCATATTTTCAACCTTAATGTGAGCTTTTGTTATATTAAACTTTTGAAACAGTGGTAGACATTAAATTATTAATTTATTTTATTCTTAATGTATTGATGTAAGTAAGTAAGTAACTTGTAAGATTTGTGTGATTGTTTATTTTATTCTATTCTGCTTTTAGTATTTTTATTCGTTTCTTTTTTATACAGTATTTTTAACGTCATTTTTCAATATTTTTATCTTCACCTGCTTTGTTTTTCTTTTTTTTAGTTAAAATTAGGTCAAGTTTAAAAATATTTTAACTTTCTGCAAATAATTTTTCCACCCTTTATTAATTTAACTTGTATCCCCTAATGATTAAATCGTGTGGAAAATGCTTTTAAACCAGGTTAATGGCTTTCATGATTTTGTAATTTGTAATTTGTAATTTTACAGAAATATTTTGCCTTAAACTCTCTTCATTTTCTATTCTCTCCTCAATTCCTTGAACATCTTCTTAATTATTCTGTTAGAACGATCTTGTTGTATTGCATCTTGAGATCCTCAAATATTGAAACTTTTAATGGAAAAGTATTCAGATGTTAATATTCAAATCTTGCCACATTTTCTTTTCGTTCGACAATTTGCTGGTGTTCATTACCAATAGAGAATTTTAACATTTTTTTTTATTTGCAAAATTAGTACATTAATCTTTACTTTTGAATTCACATTCAATTGCTTTTTGAAGAAAGAAAGTACATATTTTATCATGTACTCCAAAAGAATTGAGCAGAAAGAAAAAGAAATAATCTGTATCTTTAATATATGTTGCACGTACAGCTTCTTCGAGTGGTAATATAGTCAAAATAACATCGCTTGAATCTCTCAAAATAATTTTAACCTTAATTATGTTCTTTATAGTAAATATCTTATCAACAAGATTTTTGATACGATAACATCTAGGAATCATTTCATTCAATCATACGGCCTAGCAGTTACTATCGAATAAAAAAACCATTTCATTCAGTATAAATTACAAATCAGCATAAAAGTAGTGTACAGCAAATCCACAATATACGCTAATGTATAGGACCGTAAGTTTAACCGTATCTCAAGTTTTCGCGTACATCAAAATTTCATAGAAATATTTTTTTATTTTATTTTAAGTATCTTAGTAAAAAATCTCAAATGACTTTACCTGTTCTGTCCAATAGGTAATTGGAAGCTTTACTTGGTTTCAAAAATAAATTGTGCCAATCTTGTGTCACGAACTGTAGCCCACCCCCATACCCAACCCGACCCGACCAACGCTGCTGAGCATTAAAAACACAGACACACTTTACACTGCAAGCTGCACAATGGTTCGGGACAGGAATATGTTTCTCGCATGAAAGCATGGCAGCAAAAAAACACTGTTCTTTCACCCATCCCCACACCCATCCACCCAGCTGGTACGGTACGGAACAACAACGATGCAACGATGCGCCCGCTAAGTACACCCAGCATCATGTTCTGAACGAGTGGAGCCTTTAATGAACGCCGCGCGGCTACCTTGAAGCCTTGCGCGACCGCGCGCGGGTGCTGCCCGTTTGCGTACGGAAACACGATGTTACTGTATCGTAAATAGTGCTTCCCTTGCAACCCTCCCTGCCACCCCCTTTTCCTCCCTTTTTTCTCCGTCTGCTAAAGCAACAAATTTATGCTAGCTCCGATCCCGGGCCCAAACTTAAACACATGTAATGCGAAACGCGACCAGCGCGTATGAAGCAGAGGCGAGGGCGCGCGTGTGTACGCGCCAACCCTACAGAACTTGGCTTTATTTAACAGTGCCAATTCGAGCGAACGATTTTTTGCTCTGCTACGTTCTCGTATTTGCCACCCACCCAGAGCCAGCGAGCCCCATCCATCCATCCATCCTTCCTCACAGGGCTCTCTATTGTGATGCAAATGGCGGGTAAACCTTCAATCGTGCTGCAGAATTGCACAGAAGACGACGGATCGACGGGACGATTACTGCTGATTCATATCCTCCGTTCTTGCACAACCTAAGGAACACTTTTTAAACGATCGTTCACGGTTTTACTGTACCTGTGAACGAAACTTTCCATCCATCCCCTCCCCCCTCCCGTCCCCTTGCCAGCCACTGGGAAGGATCTTTCTCCAGACCTTCTCTCACACGCTGGAGGAAATCACCGTTCGGCACGCTGGCTGGCTTGTTAATAAATTTACAACTTTTTCATAGTAGTTTATCAACTTTCATGCATCGACGGCAACGATCAGGATGCACGGGGACGGGGATTAGCATTGGGGAAGGGCTGGAGGCGTGATGGGAGGGCAAGGATCGGTGAGAATTCGTCTAGGCCAGGGGCCGGCAAGCTTGTGAGTGCAATTCCAGCGAGTAGAATGGCAATACTAGTAGAACCTCATGCGAATAAAAAAGGTCATGCGGGCTGCAGTTTAAAAGAAATAATTGAAAAGAATTTCATAAGCTGGTGCTTAGCTACTTGCTCCTTAGTTTGTAAATAAATTGACTAAAAGCAAGGTTTAAAATACTAGAAATTAGGTAATGGAAAGGTCAGATAATCGTTACGTACCCATGACACAAAAATATCACACAATAATTTTAATATCTTGGAATAAACAAAACGAGTTCGAGAATGGTAAAAAACACTTATTGAATCTTTAATATAGTATATTTAAAATAAACTAGTATATTTATACATGTTTGTTTTATCTGGATCTGATAAAATGGGCTTAGAAACATGTTTTATTGTGCGATATTTAAGTGTCATGGGCATATTACGATTAACTGACCTTTCCAATACCTAACTTCTGGTATTTGAAACCTTGCTTTTTTATTAAAAAACGCATTTTTTGTTGGTTGTTTCCCGACGCACATTGCGATGCAAAAAATATGTAAAATAATTCCTTATTAGTACATTTTCAAAAAAGTGAACCTCAGCTTACCTAAGTAAGTAAATAAGAACCTCACCTTTTGGAATTAAGCCTCAACAAAAGGTTATGCCATTCAAAGCGATTTTAAAATACATCGCAACTACAACACTTTCCCTTTTCACTTTGATAATGCTGAACAATATCACGTGGCAAACAAATGAGCACTTTGTTTCACTATATTGCTATAATTTTCATCAGAAAAAAAATTTTAACGACTCCTCTCATGATGACTCGCTGTTAACATGTTACGGTGTACAACTACACTACTACAATAATTAAATTCAGTGTTTATGCAGCCACATTTGATTATCCAAATTTGCGACGCATTTGAAAAAGTTTTTAGGGTGCGTTGGGTGAATTTTAAAATAAACATGATCGTCGTTCTTTTTATCTCGATGCTGCAGATATTTTGGATTAGGCAATCGAATTATCAGTTTTTGAACTTTATTAATTTTCTTTATCGAGTTTTTGTTTTAATACTTTGAGAGACTCATACGTTCAGACGCATTAAAACAATTAAAATCATGAAAATATTGAAGGAGAATATCATTTTGAAAAAAAAAATATGAACAAAAAATTTGCTTTCCTTTCGAAAGCTCCAATAAACTTTGAATTTTTCTCGATTTGACTGTATTTTCGCTTGAACTTTGAAATTAATCGATTAATGAAATGATAGGTAATATCTTTTCCTTCATTTTCTTAGGGAATTTATTCTTATGTGGAATCGTCAAATTTAAAATACAACAGTTAAACATTTATCTCTATCTATCCTATTCACTATTTTCAAAATCAAAACACATTGTTGCGCTCTACATAAATTGTATAATTTCATAATGTATAATTTCAGGCGTACCGCGCGTCAAGCGTTTTTTTCTGCAATTTTAAATAAGGTTGTCATAGCAACGACATTCTACCATGGAGTTCCATGGTTCATTATGTCAAGCCCATACTTAATCTTTAATTTAAAGAAAAACTTCAAGCAAATTAATCAGCTAAACAAAAATGTTGTTTTAATACTCATCCCCATCCCCAACATCACGTTTATAAAATAACATATTTAACAAAAGAAGTATTGATATAGGGACTCAAACAAAAAAGGGATCACCTCTTTAACAACCCCTGACAATCACTACCCCCTCGAGGGATAAGGTTTATGTGCAATTAATTATGGAAATTCTGTACACCAGGAACAACCGTATACCACGGCTGGGAAAGAATTTACAAGCAGCGACGAGCAGTGATGACGATGGTGATGAACTTTGCAGACACTCGCCATCTCGAAAATTGCCTTCCGAAAAACTTCACCACTATCAAGGGTTTGTAACAACAGTTTGTCCGCTCCGGGTCCGCTCCGGTATCGGAGAGATTGTTCGGCGAAAGTTTAAACTATGGAGTGAGTTTTTATTACAATCGCTTCTAAATAACGCTCACATTTAGCTTCCTGTGAGCCGGGTGTTGGTGGCTGGCAGGATTTATTTTCCACACGCACAACATGTAAATCGATAGTGCCGTGTCGGCCTGCGCACATGTTTAAAGTGGCAGCGTTAGCAGTTCAATAAAATGTACAAATTTATGTGTATAGAAGATTAGAACAGTACCGTGGGTGGTCCCTAGTTTTTTTCTGCTTCGTTTTTAATGCCACCTCATCCCACAGGATCGATTCGGACAGGTGAAGTGAAGCCGCCTAATGGAAGGTGTGGCTGGATGGTGCAACAATTAGACTGTCGCGGTAAATGACATGACGCTTCCCCGACACACACACACCCCGGAAGTGTGTGATGTATTGGCAACAGGAAGATGGTTTGATGCGTGCTGGGCGTGCTGCCCGAATGGTTTCGCTTATTTATTACAGCGGCTGTTACAACGATCATTAAAAGTAATCTGTTATTTATTGAATAGAAGAGTTGGCGTAGAAAAAACAACTAGACAACACCTGTGTGACGAGAAGAGAAGGAAATCATTTCAATAGCGCGGTAACTCATAGCAATGGGTTCTAAAATAAATGAAAATTTATACCAAAAATGACACTTGAGACAATTATCCTCTCGCTTGGGTGTGTTGGTCCTCCTCTGCCAGACACTTTTCACCGCGAGACGTGTACGGGCCCGGCTTAAGTAAGTTCCTGTCTGTGTTTTACATCCATTTCGGGCTTCCCACGGGCACTCCACGGCCAGTGCATTTAATTATCCACCAAGGAACGGGACATAACCATAAACAAACGCTTAGGCAGCCCACGCCGCGATCGTCTGCCGCCGCCAGCCGTCTGCTAAGGTAAGGTCATGGTGGGCCGGCGAAGGTGCGAAGGCGCGAAAATTGTCGCACCACCACCACATGTCGCCTCACTCATAGCTCAGATCGCGTAGCCCACAAGCTAGCGGACTTCCCGTACTGTACTGTCCTCCCGTGAGTGGAGTGTGGGATGCTGTTCGTGCTTGGAGTTTCGTTCGCTTGCGTTACTACGTCTTGAATTTATTTCTTTTGCATATAATACGAGCGGTTCATATACTTTTTTCTTGTGGAGGTTTTATTGTTTCACATAGAGGGGTGCCTTTTTGTTTCCCGTTCCTAGTGTGATTCAGCAGGGGTTTCGCTTTTATTCTTCTGGTGTTCTCTACCCTAATGAATGTCTGTTATGTTCTTTTAAATTATTTTAATCTACAGTCCAATATTAAACGGGCTTTAATTGTTTGTTAAAGTACTGTTTCTCTTATCTTATTTTTCTAGACTCTAGTCAATTCATCATCATCAGATGCCAAATCAAAAACTGTCTGATTTTAGGGTAGAATTGTCTAAACAAATCAATCAAATAAAATAATGAAAAGCTGATGGTGCCTTGGACCATTATAAAACAATATGAGAAAATTAAATTAAAGACTTGAAACAACCTTCATGGTTCATGGAGATGGAAATTTTAGGACTGTAATTAAAACTTTTAAAATTCAGCTTTTGACGACATTTTGTAGAATTCTTAAAACGGTCTCTTTAAAAAGAATTTTTGTGTCTCTATAATTCCTCCATTTCAAACAATTTACTCTTATCACGACATCTCTAAAAGAATTTTAAAAGTAGCTACTTGGAAAAAATGAACTTGGAAAAGCTTTCAAGTGTATTGCAAAGCCAAATAAAGTAAAATTGTACTTAGCTAAAATGAATTGTAGAAAACTTCAAGTAGTGTTACTCAATATTCAATGAAATGAAAAAATAGAAAAGTGGATGAGAAAAACGTAGCGATTACTGAAAAAAGAAAGTAAAACCGAAGCAAATAAAAAATAAAAAAATAATAACAATAATAAACATTCTTTTGAAAGAAATTCAATAAAATAAGAACGAAAGTGTTCAAGCGATTCAGGAGAATGAGAAACACTTAAAAAAAGCAAATTAAATCTGATAAGTTTCAAAGAAAAAGACTAACTTAGCACAGTAAATGGATAATGAAAGAAAGTTTGAAAACAATTATAATTAACGTCAAAATAAACACGTCAAGATTGACAGAGAAACAGAGCGTTACCTTTGAACAAGAAACAATAAACCCATCACTTGGAAAAGTAAATAATAACCGTTCCCATCAAACAGCAAAAGCTCTCAACCTGCCCCAAGTGATTCTACCGCCTTAATGAACCTAACAAGCACTTGAAATTGAAAGATTCCCAGCAAAGAAATGCTGCATCCTAGAGTCCTGCGAGACTGCTGCTTCAATTGCTGTGACGAAGTGATTCATTTTTCATTCCACCATCGGGAGCAGCGTCCTGTTTGGTCCTGTTTGGGGAGCAGCATGCCGTGCCGGTGCTCGGTGAAAGTTTCCAGTGAGCGAACAATGCCACTGCACGGGGAAGTACTATTTCTCCCAAAGGACTGAATGTTGCATCGTTCCGTTGCAGTGGCCGGAAAGTCTGGGTCTCGTTCGCAGACGGTTCGGTGGCATTATGGGCGGCGCATAGTGCCGCCCGCTGGTGGGAAATGGTGCAACTAATCCACCGGGGAGCAAAGAAGTTGAAGCATGAATCCGTTTTGCATTCGGAATTAGTTCATAAACGGCACAAAGAATTGCCGCAGTGATTGAGCAGTTCGTGTGGGGGCAGGGGCAGGTTTTGAGCTGTAGTAAGTAGAACAATGGTTTGAAAAACTAAACAGAGAGCGAGAAAGAATTAGAGAAGGAACGGTTTTGATGTGGTTGAAAAGATGCTTAAGCGTGCCTTTGAAATAAGTGACATAAATCGTTTATCGTTAACAGAGTTTAAAATTGTGTTTGGAGTGAATGAACTGAATGAATAATTATTTATACAAAAGGTTAAGATTTAACAATCTAAATTAGCTATCCGACCATATTGTACCATAAGGTGAATGCCACTTTGTTCTGCACGCTCTACAGTTGGGAGCTAAGGCACATGGAACGTTATTCATTAGCGTGATTTCAATCAACACTATCCACACTTTGCATCGTCCAATGGTTAAACCATATTGCATTGTTTAGCGTAAAACTCTTAACTTTTCATCAAAGAAGACTGCAAAAGCCTAGAATTCTTAAAATTAACAACAATTAGAATGAACCAATGTTTAAAAAATCTTTTACTAGTTCTCAACAGATGGCACTAGTGTAAAACGAAATTAAGCCAGTGAATTACGCTCCATGTCCACTGGCTTTAACTAACGCAAAGGTGCAAGAAAATGCCTGATTCATCATGAGGATGATGATCGAAGAAAAATGTTCTGAATTATGCTAGGGCATTACGGAAATGACTGATTTTCTTTTTTTCATCAAAAACAATCAAAGAGAAAAAATCATAAACGTGGAAATTATAAAAGGAGAAAACACCTGGCTCTGTAAATAAATCGATAATTTTGATGGAACGATTTATGTGTCAAATAATGCGTCCATTTGGACAATTTTGGCTTTAGAGAAGAATTATAATGAGCTTAGGGTAAAATGGATGCTGTAAATCTAGAATCAGTCTTAGGAATCGAAATTGGTCCCGATATTGGATATATAGTTCCCTGAATTGAAATTTATTCCAACAACTGGTAGAAGAACCTTAATTTGAAGCCGATTATATGCTTAAAGTTTGTTTAGAAAAGCTAATAAAACGCAGCTAATACATAGCAATGCTAAACAATAGAACATGGAACACAGAAAATCGCATTACAATGTAAATTAAAAAATAACAAATGCCATCTAACCGAAACGCCCTAACGCTATTTTAGAGCATTTTTTTTTCAATGAGGATAGAGACACGTTAAAATCCAATTTATGCGAGTGCATATTGAAGGAGCGTATCATGGCCTTCAGGGGGGGCATTGTGGCCATGCAAAGTACGGAATCGTGATACATATAACAACTGTTGACGCCTAGCAGTTAGTCTGGGTGTTATAAAATGGAGCTCACCTAGTATATAAGGGTCGGCTATGGTTCCTAAAAGCAGTCCCGCTACGAACAAAGCCTGATTTTTGTGTCGTCTATTTCCGAGAGATTCTAGGCCTAACTTTTGACAGCGCACATCGTAGGGCGGTAAGTTAGTTCCGTTGATCCACCTAAATTTGCGAATAGCGTAACGAGTAAATTTTATATGTATCGCCTCGAGGCCGTTTATCCACTCGGATGTATAAGGGCAGCATGCCGTGCAACAATATTCTTACAGTGGAATGAAAATCTTTGAAGTTTCGTGTTAATCTTAATATCAAGCCTAGACGTCTGTTGGTAAGGTTAATAATATTTTCGAAATGAAGTGATAACGTCAAATTATGGTCAAACAGTACTCCTAATGGTTAGATTAGGCAGCGCTCTGGCAGCAATTAGACAAGACAAACACACTAGACCCTTTCTCATTGGTGCTCTGTCATTAGTCCGATGTCCGATTGGATTTTCAAACGGTGTGGCAAAAAAAAAACGTTACAACAAGCACGTCATTTTTATTGTTTTAATGTTGAGCAACCGCCAGTAGTCAAATATTTATTGCCGACACTGTTTTCAGTTTGAAACATGGAGTTCCTTGAAGAGTATGCGTCAAACTCAGCAATGTTTGCAGTGCTACAAATGCTGCTGAAATGCAGAAGAGTTGGTTATTTATCTATTTTTTTAATTTTTGCCATAAAACTCAACGGAGGCAATTGCCGAGCCATCAAAAGTAAACAAACCAAACCACACAACACACGGCGCCTACGTTTGACGCGTTGGACATCATTGAATACAAGGTATACACACATCACAGGTGTGAATCAGACATGTCAGACAAAATCAAACTATTTTGTTTTAGAAGCTGTCTGTCTTGTTTGTCTGAAAGTGTCTGACAGTGCACCTTCATATAACTCCATACGTTTGTTTGAGTCTTATGTCTTGTCTGACTGCTGCCAGAGCGCTGCCTTAGTTGAAATAAAAAAGTTAATATGTACTAATGTTCTAATTTTTATGATAAAATTGTGTACGAATAACAATTCTGCTAACGTAATGTGCGCTGCTACGTGAATCGTATTCTGTTGAGTCATTTCTAAATGGCATCAGATTCAGCTATAGTGACGCGTTGGACATCATTGAATACAAGGTATACACACATCACATGTGTGAATCAGACATGTCAGACAAAATCAAACTATTTTGTTTTAGAAGCTGTCTGTCTTGTTTGTCTGAAAGTGTCTGACAGTGCACCTTCATATAACTCCATACGTTTGTTTGAGTCTTATGTCTTGTCTGACTGCTGCCAGAGCGCTGCCTTAGTTGAAATAAAAAAGTTAATATGTACTAATGTTCTAATTTTTATGATAAAATTGTGTACGAATAACAATTCTGCTAACGTAATGTGCGCTGCTACGTGAATCGTATTCTGTTGAGTCATTTCTAAATGGCATCAGATTCAGCTATAGAATTGATAAGAGGATCTGAATTAATTGTTAGAACAAAATCGAATTCTGACAGTCTCGTTCTTTCTGACTCACCTATATCTTAGTTTTCAGGTCTCCAAGACGTTCAAAGCATCAGAAAGAAGTTTCTTATCTTTATTGACACATTGACACTGTACTTCATACACTAGTACAAATTGTCATTCTAATTCATCTCGCTAACAATAAAACTCTACCGGCATATCTTGCTAGAACTAGAAATCAACTCAACTCGAAACTCACGCGTTTCTTTCAAGCTCCATCTTCAAGGACAGAGAATGTTCTTCTTTCAGCACATCCAAAGCCCACAATGGATAAAGTTTAACAAACTACACCAGCCTAGCGAAGAATCAATTACTTGTTTCCACCGACTGCTAAAGCCCGCTGCTTGTTATACTGGTTGAATCCCATTAGCAGTGCCAAAGCTAATGCTGCTACCGATAATTGGAATGGCCCCGGGGAAACTTATTCCATCAGCGAGCCTACCCATCCTCCTTCACACTCGAGACCTTAATTAAATGTGAAGCAGCAGCAACTATCGTGAAGGCAGTGGTGGCCTTTGCAATGCTAATGTCGCATGTGTCCTGAAGCGGTTGGCATGATAAGACTCGGTCGGGTGCATTGTTTTCGTTCGGTGCCATCGAATCGAATGTTGTGACCGAAAGTTTTCCAGCACCAGCACACACGGAAGAGCAACATTAAATTAATTCATTTCACTCAGCGCATTATTGTGACGTTTGGTGTGCTTTTACGCTATAGGCATCCTGGAGGCGGTAGCGCGGATGCGTTTATACTTCCTCTATGTGGAATGGAGATAACTTTCAGCGTGTTGTTTCGAGCACAATGTAAATCACATTTAAACGGTGGTAATTAATGTACATTGATGCGATGCTATTATTGCAATTGATTTAAAGTTTGCTATCTTACATGCCACACAGCTGTCATATTCCATTGAGAAGTACTTACTAGTGCCAGTGCGGTTTCTTTCCGCAAGAGGGTTTTGCTAGTGATAGTGCTTTCTAAGTCATAATGCGATTAGCTTGACATAATTTGCGGCTCGAGGGAGAATTTTTACTCTGCAAAATGTTGTCTATTCTACATGATTTTGGACATGAACATAAGACCAATCTGTATAGTTGTATAATGTTCGCTTAAAATCAATTAACAACAATTGAGTTATACAAGCAATACGGCCTGGCCGTCACTACCAAAATTTTAAAAAAATGTGTTAAACCAATATTTCAAATCGAGTTCAGTCGTGGATAATCGGCCGCAAAATTCTATTCCACCCAATCGCCATAATTAGAACTGGCTGTCCAACTGCGTGGCTCAAATGTCTAATAAAACCTGCAATTGCCGGCATGATCTAGGAGGCCGACAAAAAGAATTTTCACTTATATCGTTTAAGAAGTGTTTATAATCTTTATTGTTTTTTTAACTGACCAAGAAAAGTATTAATATCTATCCCCTGACAGATGCTTGTACGTAATTCGATAAATAAATTTAATTTATTGCTAGCCCTTAACTACTCTCAGCTAGCTGAATCTCACAAAGATAATTTTATGTCCGGTACATTATAATAATTTTAACACAAAACTATACAAAAATGAAGAATGCTTCAAATGTACAAAAAACAATGGTGTCCAGTTGTGAAGTACAGGCTCCGCTAGATGGAGCTAGTGTATTAAACTATTAAATAATACTCCGCCATTCACGACGCGATTTGGTTGGGTAAAATTGATCTAAACTGGTGCCATCTATTGGCAGTTATTAGTAGATGTCTAAATAAGTTTGGGATTATTACCCTGTATTCGATGTAATTTATCGTTTTGGAAGGCTAAAACTTATGTATGTAAGATCAATGCATCAATTTCGAAAGTTTTAATAAAATAATTAAATAAAAAATATTAAAAAGTTTTTTGAAGACTTATTTACACGGTAAAGGATTTACATGGAGTTTGTTGCAGTAGCACAGGACCGCTCCTAAACATTGCTGTTAAAAAAAGCATACCATAACTACTAGAGCTGTTGACCAGACTGGTACAGAAAAACAATTTTGTAAAACCTGCGTTTTACAATATCAATTCAATAGTGGCCTGTAGATATCTTGTGTAATAGCTGTTGTGAATGATTAGTTGTAATCTGAATGGTACATATGAGTATCGTTACAATTTTTGGACAATTTTTGGAAAAGGGTACTGTTTTGCTACAATCCTAAACTTTGTTTTTAACTAGTTTGACTTTTATTAATTGAACAAGAGTTTGTGGGTCAGTATTTTACGTAAAATTAAAAATAAAGTAGCTTTATAATTATGAAAGGAAAAACGATGTAGAAACCAAAAACCTGCTACTTCTATTGCTTTCATTTGTGGTAATTAGTCAAAAAGTTATTTCACTGTTATCTATGTAAAAGTTTCCTCCTGTTTACTGTGCCTGTTGCCTTGCCGAAATGCATATTGGATGGCTTAAATTACATTGTGCAAAGCAACAATTTGAATTATATTTGTAACACATTTCAGTAGCTTTTAAGTAAACTTACACACTTACACACAAAAACATAAGAAGTATAGTTTTGTTTGGTTTTGATACATTAATTTTACAATCAACATTATTTTATTTATTTCATAGTAAACACTACACCGTATTGGTGGCAATACGGTCAACAAAATAAAAGATTAAAAAATTAACCGATACTGATAAGAATCTTCATTGTAAGTCTTCTTTACACGACTATTTTATATTTATTCCCGCACTGAGCTCACTCATTGTCGCATTTTATTTTTACCAAGCAAAAAATAAACCAACAACTAATGATCTCATCTTCCCTCAACTCCCCTCAACGGGGGGGGGTCTCCCTCAACGATAACACACACCCCAAAAGTAACGCAATCTGGCAAACATTTAAATTTAAGTTGCTTTCATTTTTCGCTAACCACATTTCGATGTGCAGGAAGGATTAGTATACAAACAAAAAAAAATCCCTTCAACCCGGCGCGTCGACTATTGTTATCTTAATCGCTCACATCGCACAGTAATTTGTGCTGAATTATCACCTTCTACAATCGATTTGCGCTGCGGAGCGACGTTTGATCGTGCTCGATTTTGTACACATGAGCACCAAATACTGTAGGTTGAGTCGGGGTTGTGAAAAAAAGAAGGAAGCGGTTGAGTCATCGGCAGAAGCACGGGATCGTCTCGAGGAAGACGACCCACGGGACACTCGGTAGCTCATAAAGTACGGTTGATCGTTGCAATCAAACGGTTGTTTTTTTTTTGTGTGCGTCCGTTGGTGCGCCTTTGACACGCCCGGTGACACAATATTGACGGTGTGACATGACAGTAAAAATAAACAGTTTTTACGTGTGGACAGCGCAGCTTCTGATGGTTGGCACCTTTCGCTTCGCTGGGTTGAACAAAGCAAGGTTGGAAGAAAATGTGGGTGAAACATTACGGTAATGGAGGTGTCATATAAAATTAAAATAATAATTATTGAGAGGGTTAAAAACGGTCGAAAACGGTGCCGTCAGCGCGCCGTGGGACCTTCAAAAGGAATTATTCTGAAACAACCTACGAAATCCCCATCGATTAAAACCTGAACTGAAAAGGTAGGCAAGAAATTGGTATTGATGCCTAACGATGGTTATTGGGCGTTCTTTGATGGTGGGAAAACGCGTGATAATGATAAGCAGAATTGACATTTTTTTCTCCTGCTAGGCCTCTTGCTCTTCTGCCCATCTGGAAGGTGTGGGCTGTTGGCAGCTTTTTCCTTTCACCTTGGGACGAAATTTCATCATCATTCCCCTAACGATGTCGCCCATTACAAAGGCCTGTACGAACGATGAACGGAATTTGGGATACCATGAAGGAAGGTGGAATGTCTACCATGCGCAAAAGCACGTGATAATGACGGCACGTGATGATTGCAATTAGAGGAAAGGAATGAATCTGGACCGGACGGAAGATGGGAAGCTTCGTCGAGCAGGAAGGGCTCTTGATTCGAGCTCAGAGGGGAGCTACCGGAAACGGTGCCGGGGGTAATGGTTTAATAATTTTTAATTCCAACGCTTTTATGCTGATTTTTAATCACAAATATTTGCTTTTTATTAAAAAATATATATATTTAAGCTTATGAGGAATGTGAAACATCTCCCGACGTACTGGTGATAAATGCACTTTGGAAAATATGTCTTTATGTAACAATCATTAAAAATTATGTTTGATGGCTGGTAAGCAAGTTTTCAATTTCAATTGATCCAATATAGAATATTTACAAATTTTGAGTGACTATTCTTAATCTAAAAAAGAGCTGTTTTTACATGAAAGGGTAAATACAACCTTTTAGAAGTTAATTTATCACAAGTTATATTAATGAGAAAAGTTGTGTTTAAGCTTGAGCTAGATGCATTGTAATTTTTAATCCATGGATGTTAAAATCTTGTAAAAGAATTACTGTCTCTCTACGTATTGAACTTTTTAGTGTGAAAAAATGTGTTTGCTGTTTGGAACGCAGAATGCATTGGTGGGTGGGTTCATTCATTAAAAATGAGTTTAAAAATCAAACGATGTAAGAACGAAGGAAAACTAGAGGGATAGCACACTATATTTTCACAATGTTGTTGAATAACGAAAAACCTCTAACTTTTTAGTTCATATAAGAGTACTTACAGGAATGTAGCTGTGTGCAATTCAGATGTACTGTGTTTAATGCCTTTTATAAAAATGTATGATGCCTACTGTAAGCTTAAATCTTTAGTAGATTTCTAAGCTTATAAATAATAAAAAACGGGCTAGAGCCGTAACCCTTGACGCGCGGTCCTGTGCTGCTGGTCTTCAACTCGAGACTCTGATCATCTGCCAGTCCGCTTCGACCTAGTCAAGACACCATACTCGTTGCGCACCTCTCCTCATCGTGCTTGTTGGGTACCTTTCAATTGGGTAACCTGGGTAACCTGGGTAACCTAGCTGGGTAGCTAAATAGGCCTCCTCGCGATATGTCCCAGCCGTCTTAGTCTACCGATTTTCACCAGGATCGGAGGTTCGGAGGTTCACCGAGGAGCTTGTACACCTCGTACACCCTTCATGTAAGGTCCATGTCTCATGTCCGTGGAGCACAACGGGCCTTACTAGAGTTAGGTAGAGCATCAGTTTGGTTCGTTTGGAGACTCGACTGGATCGCCACTTGCATAGACCATAACAGGTCCGTCTTCTCCTGCATCCATGACAGAATAAAGTTCCTGCTAGTATGTACTGTACTACAGTACAATACAGTACAGTACAGTACAGTACAGAAGGTCGATTATCCGGAGGCTGATTAATCGGAGGGGTCGGATTATCCGTGACCCAGCAATTTGACAGCTTCAGAAGAAAAATGCCCATTACCACATGGTTAATAAATCAAAAGTTAATACCACATGGTTAAAGCAAATTATTTTTTTTATATCCAAAATTAAAATTAAAGCAAATTAATTTTTTATATTTTTTATATCCAAGGATTTGTAAACTCTATTTCATCGAAACACATATAATTGAATTTACAATTGACTTAATCCTATCAAGTCCACGCTAGGATTCAAAATGCAATAGAACGTCGATTATCCGGGGTAGTTGGGACCGGACACATACCGGATAATTGATTTCCACAGATTATTATCCGTGTCAATATAAAAGCTTATATTTGAAGTCTACTATCGTTTTATTTGTTTTATTGATGGAAACTATCATATTGTTGGGCCACGGATAATCCGCCCCCCGGTTAATCAGGCCCCGGAAAATCGATGCAGAGATTATTGCAAAGATTGCAGATTATCGCACTTGAATATTATTGCAGAGATTTCTTACATTTACATAAGATTTAATCCCTTCACAACTCCCAAACTTCTTGTAAATTCTCGAATTTCTCCACAAAACTCAAAATGGTCGCTTATAACCTTCTTCCTTAGTTTTTATCTTTTAAAATCCCTTTGAAATTCATACAATTTTATTATTGTTTCTGTACAATTCTTGTTACTATTCCGAGTTATCTATTTAGACACCTAAATCTTTTTCCTTCGAAAACAAGAATTGTTCGTGTCGTGTGCGGTTTTTTTAAACCTCTCAAAATTATACTACTGGATGCATTTCAATAAGCCCTTCTGGGAACCTACTCACACCCCATGGGGCAACGTTATCGTTCACCTTAGGCAACACAATTTTTAAATCCTTTTCCGGGAGCTGGCAACACAAAGCACAATAGAGCAAAATGATCGATATTCTGTGGACGCTTTTCTTCCGGCAGGTGTTACTGTGCGACCTGCTGCTTCTATTGCTGCCCAATGGCAACAGGATGGCAAACTTTGCCACCGGCCAGGCAGCAAACCTTAAGTGGAATGCAACATTTTCCGGATGCAATTTGCATATTTCTCTCCTTTGCCCGGGGACATACACCCCTCCGGGGGTCTTGAAAGGGGATGACTGTTTTTTTTCGCCCTCTCCTTTGCAGCATCACTACAATGAAAACTAACGCTGCAGTGCACCCCGCCGTGAGCGGGGGAAGGATTTAAATTGTTCTTCTCCTATCCTGCCAGCCAGGTCAACAGGGAGACATTTTTGCATTAAGCACCTGCTGGACCAAGCAACATAAACGATCCCCTGCCCCTTCCCCAAACACGCAGAGAAGCTTTCTGCGTCAGCACCTGGTGAAGTTTTAAATTGCATTATTATTGCTGCCGTTTGTGGGTGCTGAAATCACCCTCCCATCCACTCAGCCACCCAGGCCCCTGTCCGAAAACGACGACTTGTGTGGAGAATCCCTTAAGCTGCTGCCGGCTGATGGTATGATTCTTCCAGTTTTGCGTGTCGGCTTTTAAGCCTTATTTCTCCTTAAAGAGTTCAGGTGAGAGCTTGCTTAAAGGATCAGATCTACGGGCGTTGATAAAACCTCAGTTTTTGGTGCTTACTGGTGATAATCCCTTTTATTTGGGTGGGTTTTTGGTCAACCAAAACGGGAACCGAATGCAAGTAGTTTGTGGAAGGAAAGGAAAGTTGAATATAAATTTGAATACTTTTACAATCTGCTGTTGGGCGGAAAATATTTATGACGTGTTACTGCACTGCAATGAAATCTGGGTGAGTGAGATTCCTTCAGTCGGATCTTCAGTCGGGGTCTGAACAGGTTTGCGTTGAAGCTCGGAAGATACAGGGTAAGAAAACCTTATTTATAAGGTTTAATTTTAGCTATTTCAAAAATTTAAGCTCTAGGCCAGTGTTTGAAGCAAAACTGTATCACAGCTAGCAAATAGCATTTTTGCTTTGAATGAAAAGACCGCCATTTCCTGAAGCTTTCTAGGAAAAGAGTTACAATTATGTGAAGTAAATAATTTTATTGAAATATTGTTTGCAAGTAGTAAAAACTAAATTTCATTTTAATTTTATATTAATCCACTAAGAAAATATGTTTCAATTATTGGAGTATTGGAGGCTTATTCTAAAAAAATCTCTAGAAAATAGGTCAATATTTTAAAAATAGATTAAAAAAAATAAAAATAGATTAGAAAATAAATTTTACATCAAACTGTATCAAACGACCAGCTCTATAAAAAATACTTTAGCTGGCCAATTATAAACATTTGAACAATTCAATTTCGCTCATCTGTGAACCGTTGCCCCATTGCTATTAACTTCTCTAGGTACAGTTCCTCAGGTATTTGTTTCTTAAATCATATATTTTAGACTGTCTCATATGACTCCTGTGTTTAAGATAGTTCTATGTTTAAGACAGTCTGGAGCGTTAAGGAAATGCAAATTGGGTTTTTACTGCTACATAACAATATTTAAGTATTTAGCAATGCTTGATCTCATCAGACTGGCTGCAAAGCTTTTACAGACATTCTTTGAAAGAATTTCTTTAACCTTAACAATTGGGACACAATATTCCCGGTAGCACTTCCAGAACTTAAATTTGTCTAGCCTTTTTTTTAACTGCATCATTATCAGCTAAATATTTAACAGTTTTAAGACAGCTTTCATCCTGTTTACTAACTATGAGAACACATCCTCAACGTGCTGCGAAAAAAACGTAAGCTAAGGCAACTCATTTCATGGGGGATCATGAGCATAACGAGAGTTTTCTGCGCAAACATTACAAGAAAGTCACAGAGTTTTATTTTAATTGAAAAATCCTACCTAAGACAATGGTTTTGTATGTTGCTAGTGCTCTCTTGAATGGTTCCAAGTTTTAGCCTTTAAAAATATTAGTTTCCCATTTAAAAGTCAACTTTAATGAAGAAAATGTCATTTTATTTTCAATTCAATTAATTTTGAATTAATTGCTCATTAGCGAAATAGATCAGAATAAAAAGAATAACGTTCATTTCACTGCTTTGATTATTCTATAAACAAGAAAAATTATTATTCTTTTGTCTGACACTAGCCAATCGTAAATGGAACGGTCACTTTCATCCTCTCTGCTGGACTTATCGCAAGAATTAAATCCCCCCGATCCTTTCCTACTCTTTAACGAATTGAATCTTTCAACTCCTTAACGACTCTTTGCGGTATTATATCCAACGACTCCATAGCAACTCTTTCCATAATTGATTCTCCTGACTTGTACCAACTCTTTACAGCATTAAATCCTTTAATTCCGTAGCGACTACAAAGTAATCGGGCCAAATTCATGTAAAATAAAAAAATCGCAAAATCTGGACTACTTTGATGGTCCGGAATTTGAATTAGATTTGAAGCTAGCTGTAGAGTTTTAATTCTAAAAGTGTAGCTTCTTGGATACTGTAAAATCTTATTGGTATCTTATTGATTCAGCATAAAGAATAAGTTAGAACGTTGTCCTTAAATAATATACCAAATTTTATATTGATACATGTAAAACAAAGGGCATACAAGATATTTCATACTAATTCGATTAACCCGTCCCCAAATTTAGTTTTCCTTTTTTCAAATCGATTTTCCAACCGAAACCTCCACCCGGAAGGTAAAACATCCTAATAACACAGCGACATAATGCTGACCGATTGGTGGATGTTGTTAAACAAATACTTTGGCTCCATGCCCGCTCCAAAAACTCAGGGAGATTCTATACACAAACAGCATCCAGACTAGGGGTTTCCTCCTCGGAATTCCTGCCGCGAAACACACGTCCACAGCCACAAATTCGCTATTTTGCCATTTATTCCTAGCGTGATTACACTACACGACGCCGCGCGCACTGTTTTGTCCCTGCATTATTGAATTACACGTCCGTAAATCATAAATTTTGCATGACACAGCAGCACCGCAGCGATGACTTTTCCCGGGAATGGGGCGGTACGTGTAACGGGCACGACCGGGTGTCCTTTTTCCAGCTTGTCCGGCAGACTAGCGGAGTGAACGTAGCGGCATACGTGCAAAGGAAGGGGTTTCCGACGGGTTTATTGGTACTTAGGAGTAACGCCCTGGATCAACTCCATCTACCTCATAATAAGTACGAACTGCTGCTGGACTCATTCGGCCATAAAACCTGCCGGACCGTACTCGTTTATGTGTTTTCTTGGGTAACAAAAGGTGTGTGGAAAGTAAGTACAAATTTCCTTTTTCTGCACACAGTTTCTGTACCAATTCGTAATTCAAACTGAACAGTGATAAATTCTCTCACTAATAGGCACGTTCCACAATCCCTTTAATCTCATTCGGTTCGTTTTGTTTTTGCATATTCTTAAAGGTAATATTCTCCACTAAACCAACAAACTTCCTACAGGGAGCTACAGTGAGGGAAAGTTCATTACACAAGCCTGTTTAAGAGGAAGAGTAAGAGACGATGGGGTTCTCTCGATTGCAATCCTGGAAAATTTATACCCTTCCAAAAGGAGCCTCCGGTCACCGGTCGGTCTAAGAGGGTCGACGTCCAAGCAGTCCCGCAGGTCCAATCCTTTCCAGCACCGGACACTAATGTGTCTCTACATGTGCTCGGCTACGGTCGCACCATGTAACCACCGGGCACGATATTCACAGCACGTTTACACTCCACCACTCCCGCTCCGCCCTTTGCCTTCATCCATTTTCCATCGCCAATTTTCCAGCACAACATAGCCACCGTGACTGTGTACCTTGGCCTTGGGTTGGTTTTGATACGTTGATTATTTGTTTACAACGTGCCGGGCCGTCCCGTCCGGACCTGTGGCCTCTGGACTGTGTGCCCAGGCGGGCGAGCCGAGCAGCACAATCAATTCGGGATGTCTTTACCAGTTCGATCGATACCGATATTGCGACCGAGTGGAAAGGAAAAATCCTTCCTTTGGCAGTGTGCATAGCAATTGCGCATGATTCCATCGGCGGTCCTGTGTTTGTGTGTAGGGGGGAGAGGGGTTGCTCGTAAAGAATTAATCAGCTGGTCCGGCCGAGCCAGTGGAATATTAATGGCATAATCTTCGGGAATGCCGAGCATAATTGGTATCGATGTCGGTTATGTGGTGCTGAAATGAGCATATTTGTGTGGTCATTTAGGCAGTGGCCGGTAGCCGGTTATTTACCTTTCATACCAGGTTCCTGGTGCGGGTGCTTGATTATGATGGGGCTGTTTACGATCGTGACGATATGATTGCCATAACCCCGAGAATAGCCGAGAGGGTTGAATTAGTTACAATGATAGTGAGAGAGAGAGAGATGGAAGAGTTCTTTAAAAGGTTAGGCTAATATTTATTTAAGATCAAGTACATGAAACGTATTTTTCAGATTATTTTTTTTAAACCAGAGAATCTACGAATCGTAAAAAATAATGAAATTTTCTTACTCTTGTCCCGTCTAGTTATTTATCTGGTATTTTATCTCCTAATCCTTCTAATGTATACGGGCATGACAGACATTTACTGGGAGATAAGGGGAGAAAGAAAATTGTGAAGCTTCATAGGCACATTGTAGCGATTTTATCCTTGATTTGTAAAGAAAAATATTCAACACCTAACGCTGCGTTCATTTCAATAACTGATATAAACTGATACTTCACAATGATACAAACATTCTAAAGATTCGAGATTTGTGTTGCATTAGATATGTATAAAGTGAACTCAGTATTGGCTCAACATGTTTCACTTAAATCTGTTACTCGACGAGTTTCCAACCAGCAGGAGGGCCACATGCGGTGGCCCCAAAGCAAACGGCATTGATGATTTTTTATAACCTGTTTGGAATGCCAATCACGAGAATGGAGTAATTTTCACTATCAGCACTAACCGCACTATCAAAACTGTTGAAAGTATGGTTTAATCATTAGAAAGGAGTCAAAAGAATTCAAAAAAAAAATATATGTCCATCCATCCTAACTAAACATGACAATGCCCTCTAAATATCTCATTTAGATAGATAGGAGAACTCTTTCTTCGTTGAATTCCTGCAAATGAATTTAAGTACTGTAAAAAGTAAATAAGATTTTAAGGTGGCTTGAACTTACACTGCTTTCTTTCAGAGTTATAGAATAATTAATGAATCGCTGTCATCCTTTTTTGTATAGAAAGGAAGATCAAGCAAAGCGAGAAAAATACAGGATCTCTATTGTTCATTATTCGCTTAATTAATTGTTAAGGATCTTTTGTAAACTTTAAATGATTACGGAACAAAATTCTTCCCGAACCATCTTCCCGGCACACGCGATAGTTTTAGAACTGTTTGTTTTATAGTCATCTACCGCGTATCATGGAATTACTATCGATTTTTTTTAATTTTAAAGTTTTTTCAATAAAATGTACAATGACAATGAACTAGAATTTAAAATGCCCGTTGGAGCTACTAACGTGCATTTTTAAAAACATAACTTTAATTTAAAAGTGCTAACAACACTATTTATTTAATTGACCGTAAAGTAATAAAAAAATAATTTACTTTTAATTTTAAATCGAATCAGAAACCCTGCTCTTAGATCTCGTCACAATGTCCTAAATCGTTTAGATAGCGCGTGAGTGAGAAAATCATCCTCCATTATCGGATGCTCTCTTGTTCCCTAGCGTCTAAATATTAGAACGATCGAGAAAGATTTGATAACATCCATCTGTGTTGTGTACCCAGCATCCTGATAACGTGATCGAGAGAGAGAGAGAGCGAGAATAATAAATAATATTTAGTTACACATATACCATCGATCACCTTCCCCTCCGTGAGTGTTTTGTTATCACATACTAACACACTTGTACGTGTTCATGCAGCCTCCTTGTTTTTTACGTTTCCTGGTATTTCAAGGTTACCTACTGGTTTGCATGCTACCCTGCTACTGATTTGCCAAATTTGATAACGATAGAGAACAAACGGCGCGACCCTCAGCATCCTAATCAACGAGTGAAAGAGAGATAGGAAAAAAATCTATCTCCGAACACTTACTCCTCCGTGCTAAGCGTAGGATACCAAATACTAACACAGAATTAGATCCAACGAAAGCGAAGGAGATGTAATCCACGCACACACATCGGATTTATTTTCCCTCCGTGATAAGCGTAGGATACTAAACACTAACACAGAACGTGAGATCCAACATATACGAGTGAAGGAGAAAAACAGTGTCGCGGGGCCTGCAGAGTCACTCACGCATACGCATCAGATCAACTTCCCCTCCGTGATAAGAGTGTGTGATAACACATCGAAGATCAGCTTCCAATACAGATCGATCCGAAGCGAGCAGAAAAAGGGGGCGTGGCCGTGTTATCAACTACTAACGCAACGCAGTTAGACCGATGATACCGCTTCTTTCGCATGCTCTCCTGTTATCAGATTTTGGCAACGGGGCCGAATTGCTCTGGAGAAAAAAGTGACCGGCCTGGACGAAACATGTTACCTCTTGATTTGGATGCTCTCCTGTTACTTAAGCTCGAGTACGAAAAACCAACCCGGCTCGGTCGGCTTGGCGGCGAAATTGTTTTTCAAAACGACGGTTATTTCAGATTCAGACGGTCATTCGGACGAACTATTCAGGTGAAGCGTTCTACTTCCCTAAGTCTACTAAGTAAGATAATTAACGTGTTAAATGTACGTCATATTAATTAATTTCTTTGCAATACTTAAAAAGATGATATAATTAACAAGATATATATGATTTTTCAAATTAAAAAGGTAGAAGAACGGTGGCATAAGGCAACCATTTAAAATGGCAATTTCAGAACAAAGCGATTTAATACAAATTTTAAAATAAGAAACTAAAATACGAGAAATGTTAATTCGTATTTAAGAATATAAATAATAAAGGCGAAATATTTAAGGCATTTTCAGATTCTCATTTTTATACAATATAAAATATTGAATAATTGATGAATATATTGTTAACTATAGTTGACAAGCTAAGTTAATGCAGTTAACATGCGAAATTGATAAAAGATGGAAGAAGTATTAAATATGTAGTAGGTTCAATGCAAGGTGAATGTGATATTATTTAAAAAATAATTTTAATTTTCATTTTTAGGTAATTGAGTGTTAGTAATTGTTATCTGTTAGTTGAGCTATTTAGTTTCAGATTGAAAGCCATTAAGCGATAATTTATCACTGCTATATGGGTTTCTTTTGGTAGCATTCTTTTAATATAAAATGATTTATGATATTAAATTTTCTCAATGAACATATAAAATAAAATTTTATTCAAAATTATTTACATAGACTTTGGCGATGTTTATTTTGTGTTTCATTGTGCCATTGTGGAACTTTACTATTTTTCATTGTGCCTTATTGCATCACAGTCTAATGAGTTTTATGTAAACTAAAAATGCAACCTACTTCAGAAAACCTACTTTACTTGACTTATTGTTAAAATTAAGCCTCTTACTAGGAACATACACTGGAAGCACTAAAGCAACATAGTATCTACTCGTACAATGCAGCCATGCACACAATGTACGGAATGTACAGAAACTAACCTACAGAAAGCTTCCGATCTTTTACAGTGATCGTCTTAGTGAATCGTTTGCCCGTACAACAAGTAGCAATACTTTTTTTCCCATGGACAATTTCTCTCAGAATAAGTAATCCTGGCGCTTTTCTTCTTTTCTCCTACTAAAAGTCCATTTTCCTTTTTCCCCCCTATTCGTACACACATAATATGTGGGCCGGCTATTGTGTGAGCGATTGTTGCTTTGTATTGCTGCTCTTGCATAAAGGTATTGTGTGTCACAGATACCGGTAGAAAAAGCAGAAAAGGACTACAACTAAAGCTTACTATCCCTCCACTGGCGCCACCATGACCATTCCGGTAGATATTGCTCATGCGGGCTTTGCATCACATTATTGTTTAAAGGCTGCGAGGAGTATGATACTCCTTTCAGCTTGCTTGCTTCTGTCCACTGCGATATGTTGTAGACGAGCAAAGTGGGCTCTCCTTTTTTGCAGGCTCGTTATTTGCTGTTTACTGTAAGCGTATTTAGATCAGTGTTTCTTCGACAGCTTTTTTCTTCTTACTGTCCTGTCCTACTTTTCCTGTACATGTTTGTATGTTTTGTCTGTCAGTGTACTACATTTGATGCGGTGAAAGCTTTAAGCGAGACAATAGCACGAGTGGTGCCATACAAAAGGGAAGGATTTGATTGGCTTGATGCAATGGAAGGAGGCCTGTTTTTAAAGGAAGCTTTAACGTGCCTAACGTGAATCCAGCGCATCTGTAGGTTGGTGTATTGTGCTTTGTGATGTGCTTATTTATGGTTACTTTGGCAATAGAACGATTGAAAGGAAGCATTCAGTACAAAGAAATAATGGAAAACTTCTACTACCTTATAGAAGTTGACGACGCCTTCTAAAATTATAGAAGAACTACTTTACAACTATACTACTTTAAAAGTTATAAAATAACAGAAGAACTGAACTGGGCAAATTTAACTACTCACTACTTGACTGCTTGGTTACTCGACTACTTAAAATACCCTAAAAATAATCCTACTAAAATCATAGTAATGCAAAAAGAAATTACTGCCCTGCTCTACGCTAAGTACAAAGAAATACCTTGTTGCAGTGCAATTTTATGACACTTTCACATTATTGCCTCAGTCTCTTCTGCACGTTCGGTCCACTGACTTCAGTAAATTCATTTATGATCTGCCTGTTTTTTGACGTGGAAAATAATTACTAGAAAAATGCTTGAAAGGCCGAAACTGAGTGAAAAACGATAGCGGAAGGATCTTTTTGTGATGATGCTGGATGCTGGAACTGTCCATTCTTTGACCGTGTCGTTTTGGCGTCTTCTGTGACAATACAACGCGCCGGGATAGATGGCAAATAATCAGACATCATCAGACTGTTTCTGAAAGTAAAATAAATACTTTGTTTAGTGAGAATCGTAAAACCATAATGGCTATGAATAGCAAAAGAATCTTTTTTGGGCTCATAAAAATCAACAACCGTAAAACTTTTTGCGCTGAAAAGGGAAATGGTTGACTCGGTACTGAATGAGTAAAACATAAATCTTAAATTAACTTGAAACAAGTTTGAAAATGTAATCATAGATATGTATAAACATTTTCTTTGCAATTTTCGCAACTCAACAATTACGGCAAAGGAAAGGATATAGTAATTGAAAAATTTCTTAAAAATACTCTGTTACACCAGGAGTCGAAAACTCGACTCTTCTATTTAAGAGTTACAAAAACTCTTAAATAGAAGGGTTAAGTTTAAGAAATTCTTAGCAATTCCCATATAGAAATCAGATAATGGGCAAGCAACTGAGAAACCAGGTAAAAAAATTAAGTAGTAAGATATCCTTGACTAAGAATGGATGTCTTTAGAAAAAATATATTTATAAGATCATGTCTTTCTAAAAACATTGCAAAAAAAAAACAGAAAAAGTGGTGTGGCTTTATTATTATAATTATTTCAATTAATTTTTATTTTGTAGCAGTAGAAAAAATATATTTATTGTGAATTGAAAACAAAAAACTAAACATTTTATCTTGCATTTCGCAACCTGTTCAAAATGTGTTCACAAAAACTCTTTCCTCAATGAAACGGAAAAATGCATGTGTAGCATAGCACTGTGAACTTTTCTGGGTAAGTTGTTACGATTTGAAAAATGAGACAAAGGGCAAGAAATAAATCAAACAATAATCTACCAAATCTTTAAATTATTTTTGATTGCATGCTTGACAGACAGGACAGAAATTTGGTTTAATTAACTAGGTTAGCAAATTTGCTACTTGTCTAGATGCTAGAATTTTCTTCTTCAAATATTTTCAAGTGTCCTTAAATATGATCTAGGATTTTCTTACGCAAAAGAGTCTTCAAATTCCCATTGT
>KB671541.1:45347-93933 GCA_000349105.1 Anopheles epiroticus | reverse complement strand
CTTTTGAAACATCATTTTTTGTAACAAGAATAACAATCCCACTTCTTATAATCTCTTACTTCTTCAGCAGTATAGAAGCACAATTCTGTTGAAAATTTAACCACATACTTCTCGCACAAAACAGCTTTAGGGATACATCGAACAACTCGAATCTCATAACAACAGCGGTCACTTAGGGGACAGCAGCGAAAGATTACAGTCCCTGAAGACTGAATTCTTAATCAGTGTAAAGAGGGATTTGTATCCGTGAGGATTGGACGGTGCATATAAATTTATTGTGTAGCTAATTCAAAGTAACTCCATGCGATTCCGATGATTTTGGCTTGACATATTGATTCCATTTCATTGAAGTCGAAATTAGAATCACAATAATTAGAACTTCAGTGTTACTCCGAATGTGCTCTGGAGTGTTTTTCGCTATTTATTTAGCTTAAAGGCCAATTATTTGGCTGAAATTGTAAATTTACAGAGTGCAAGGAAGTACGGAATGTAATTACTTTAGTTTCATCATTTTCCGGTGCCTAAGCTATTTAAATTTATTCTTGTACTGTATATCTAAGATATGGGTTTTGAAGAAATTAATTTGCTTTAAGTGTATAAGAAAAAAACAGTTTAAAAGGAATATAAGAAAATATTGAGCAAAAACAAAGGCATTTTTATTATAAATTCTCTTCAAAAATCAAGTGCCTTTGATATCCAACAAATAGCGTATCAAATTTGATAAGTTTAAAGGAAAGTCCGATATTTATGATTAAGTCACAGGGCCACAAGGTGACTCTGAATACGACATAGTAACGTACAATATGTTGGTATTGATGCTACAAAGGACATTAAAGATTCACAGCGGCAAGAGAAAGCTGACGATGACTACTACATCTGTTCGGCTCTGAGTGTCGCCTGATCCACTGTCAGGTGGGTTTATTTACAGGCTACGATTGCGACGCCTCAACAGATGCGTGTGAGATATCGCACGTGAATATAAATCAAACACAGGCACAACACACTCCTATCAGCATTGACTGCTATTCCAACAGCTCTATTTCGTGTTCTAACGCCTCTTAGGTTCTTCCGGGCCCAGGACATCATTCCAACTCTCCGCGTTACTGGACACGGATTATAGAAGAAAATCAAACACTGCCCTGAGGCACAGTTGCAGGCTACGCTGGCATGT
The DNA here is from genome assembly GCA_000349105.1 of Anopheles epiroticus. Classification (NCBI taxonomy): domain Eukaryota; kingdom Metazoa; phylum Arthropoda; class Insecta; order Diptera; family Culicidae; genus Anopheles; species Anopheles epiroticus. The sequence goes on along the minus strand of KB671541.1, from coordinate 92,762 downwards.
CGTGCTAGCAGCGCCGATAATCCGACGTCCAACATTTCGCTGCGAATGAAAAATGCGACCGATATCAACCTTTCCGGCGGTAACGAGCGCTTTTCAATCATCCCGCGCGGTGGCATGCTAAGAATTGATGGTAAGCATAAGCTTTCTCTCCCGGGCGGAGGAAAAGATTGTCGTTCAACACGAAACACACACAAGAGAAGAGCCGTTTTGCGTTTGCAACTCCTTGTGGGACATTAGACCAAGTATCGTAATTGAAATACAACAAACGAGCAGATTGTTTGGCTATGCTTTATAAAGTTCACCATTTACTTTACATCAAACGGGGTAAGCGCTTGCACCCAGTGCGGTTGGGTTCTAATCTACATGTACAATGCTAAGCTGGAATGTAAAAATAATTTCTAAAGTGCGTGTTCGGTGAAAAAACCCCTGGCACAAGTTGACAGTTGCAGGAACAATTATTCAGCAGGTAATTGATTTTGAATGTGTAATTTAGTTGATTAGGTACGGGGCTAGGAAAAGCTGTCTTGGGATAGTAGTTTATGAAAGCTATTTCCTTCGATAGCGTGACCGGCGCTTGAGGGTGCCCCTTCGCTTTGTCGTGTTTGTTTCTATTTTGCTAAACCCGCTCATTACAATGCGAGGATTATATTTCATATAATAGGAGCAATTTTGAGTGGTTGAGCAAATAATACGCTTTAAACGGCATAATGAGCAACCTCTAAGCAATTTATAACTGCGAAATAAACATTAAACACTCCTAAAATCAAGCTTAAAAAATTGCTTTAGTAAAATAAATAAACAGCTATGTTGGGTGAAATATTTATCACGATAAACTGTCGAGAAGGCAATTTCTTAAACCCTTCAAACGGGCTAGATGAGGTAAATAAAAACATAACTCCCGAACAAGGAATCTCGAATGGCGCCGAATCATTAACGAATAATGCGATGGCTGTAGGCTAAGAAAACACGGGCTCCAAACCCAGCAGCATAAGCAAGATTAATTACAAACATTATTTCTCAAGAGTAAACCTTCCCATCCCTCGCCAGGCGGCAGCAAGATAACGTTTTAATCGTTCTCTTTCTATGAAGTCTGAAGCCTCAATTTCGTAAAGCAGCCGGGTGTGGAAGACTGCAATAAGATGTTTTGATTAAAAATACGTTTCATTTCTTAGCCAAACAGTACAGCGTGGGTGAAAGAGCGAGGATGTGAAATAATAATTATGATAAGTTTCAGTTCTGCCGGTGGGCAGGGGAACCCCGGTACGGGATTCCAGTTGCAAAGGAAGCCTCAATTTATCAAAATAAAATTGCGATCCACTCGATTTTTGCAGAATGGAAATAATCGTTCGAGCAAACTAGACACACAGCAGAAAGCGAACCAAACATATTCAATATCCATTTTCAAACCATTTTCTTCGAGATGCGATTTTTGAATATTCTTTTTTCTTCAATCATCATTCGATTTTTTGAAGAAAAACTGTTTTGCAGGGTTTGCCTTCTAATTTTTGTGGAGTGTGAAGATATTGATTGCTTCCTAGATGTTTTGCATTACCCTTTAAAATATATGTTTTAATAATCCGATATGATTTTTGTCATGCTTGCTGACGCTTACCGGAGCAAGCTACCTAAGACAGGAGCGATGCGCTCCAACCTAGACACTATACAAGAGACTTGTCTAGATCGAATACGAATTTTTATTAAAATTTATCCTCTTATATACTAATTTTATGCTGACCAAATCGTCAGCATAAATTCCTTAAGTCTAGAATTTAGGATTGTATCGTGGGAACGGCGCAACTTGGCGCTGATTCCCACAACGTGTCGTGTACGCATCGTCATCGCTTCCGACAGACGTTTCTGATTACACTCACGTTGTGGTGTTGAATTAATCGGCGACAATCGCTCGGCGACACTTGCAAAAGGCAAAGCAGATAGGTTAAAAGAAATGTAAAACTACAAGATTTTCTCAAAATCATAGTTTGAAGAAGAAGATGAAAGCGACTGTTGAGTCAGTTGAGTATTTCAAAACGCAAAAAATGTCAGAATTAATAAAGTTTTGTGCAAAAACGCTTGAACATATCTGTTTCATAACATTTTCAGAAATTTCTTGAAATAATCCAATTGTAAAATAATTTTTTTCTGCAAAAATATGCTGAAAAATCGAGTTTCTAAGCCAAAAAATCTGTGAAACCCCAATAACAAGTCAATTCTATGCGCACATGGTCACTACAAAGATAAAATTTTTTTTTTTTGAAAATTTACCAAATTATGAGTTGATGTGCATTTTTCATGATCTTTAGCATAAAACTATATAAATTGGAAATAAATGTAATAAAAAAGTAAATAAATTGAAATTCAAAATAACGTCTCTTTGATTACAACGAGATTATTGCGCCAAAGCTGCAAAATGTGTTGCTACTTAACCGATATTTAGTAACTGTTCGTATAGTGAAGTGTAACAATTAATTTCAGATAAATTTGCCAATGCGCTAAAAATGATTTTCACTAAATATTGTACCTAAATTGCTACTCATATGTTCATTCTATAAGCTCAAAATTAAAGCAATACGGCCGTTACTACCGAATAAAAAAAGATCAAAATTAGCTCAAAAAACTATAAAGGCATGTCTTTGGAAACAAAATTATGTTGATGGCTCTGATGACATGTTGAAAACCTGTTGTTTTTTCTATATTTTTACAGACTTTGGGCCGTCTGGTTAAATATTACTTCTTACGGGGAAAAACATATGGGATGACTGTAAACTAGTTTTAAACCACCGAAATACTGAGCAGTAAGGGAAATACTTCTCAGAATCCACCAATGCTTCTACCGTTAAATGACCTGGTAAACCCTGCCTTTATCTCGATGAACTGTCGCGATTGCTTTCCCTTCAAAATGCAATTCCTCCAAATTGCCCTAGGAGATGGGATTTCGACGATTGATTGATTCGTTCCGAAATTTTTTGATATTTTTTGTCCCTTCTTGCTTCAAACAGATTCATTGCTTACCTCCCCACAATAAGTTATTGATTTGCATGAATCTTTACTCTACTCAAGCAGTTCACTCGAACACGGTTTCCAAGACTTTTTAAAGCACTCTCAACTGAAAGCAAATATTCAAGAAATGCTTTCCGCTCCTCCATTTCTCGTCCCACCTCTCTCACGGAATCACGTCGGTCGCCGCATGTTGCGCAGAGATCGTGACACGGGGCCAACTGGGACAGCATGCAAAAGCTTGCGTTGAAACTAATCGAAATTAATTAATCGTGTTGAACCCGGGCGGATTGTCGCCGGTTCCAATCACCCGGCCGGCTAGGCGGGAGCGCGAATGGGGATGGGGTTGGTTCGGTTTGTCGGTACACGATAAGCGCTCGGACACATACTCATTTGTGGCTCGTGAGGCACAGCACTTCCCTTTTCCCGAGCCGGCACAGAGATTGAGCGAGGAAAGCTATTTCGTGCAACATGCGAACTATCTGCACGAAACAATTCCTTGTTGGAATTCCGTGAGTGGCGCTGGCAAAAACCAGGAATCCAGACGTTTAAGGAGACAGGAAGCGTTGAGGGTTTTTTTTTACTTGCTGCGTGGCGTTAAGCGCTTTTGACCCTTTGAGCTAGAGGAGCGCTCAGCGTCTTGTAAATTGTTTCGGACCGGACAATCTTGTTCGCATAGACAACGTGCTTTCTGAGACAGATAGAGAGAGAAAATGGGGATGGGTGGGTAGAGAAAGAGAGATAGAGATAGATGATGCTACCATCCGAGCATGGTTGGTAGGAAGTGTCATGTTCAGGTGGAACTAACGATCGAGAGATTGTTGTTTTACTTGGAAGCTTGAATTTACACCGATAAATAATCAATTGTTAATGTAATGCTTCCGATTAACGGAGAATTTTAGAACAAAGAAATTATTTTCTTAATTTAAAATAAATATCAATTAAAACATATTTTACTCAGCTTAGCAACGTACCGTAGTAACGGTAGTAACAATGGTAGTTTCAGTATTTTTATTTATTGAAAGGCACACCTGAAGTAGTAATCATTCATAGCCATTCACATTATAGTCATTGCACTATTCGTTTATGATATTTTTTAGTATCTAAGTTGACTTTATGCTCAAATGAAAAATATCGGATGCTTGAGTCAGGCTGTGTAAACGATACCTGCAACATACACCGTTTGTCCAAGTGAACATCAAAACATTTATAAAAGATTGATAAAACCTTCTGCCCTTTTTCCATCAACGAAATATACAAATTCGTTGTTACTGTTGATACTGGTAAAATTTGATACATACTTTTTTTTATTTGTTTGATCCAATAATTATATATAAATAACATAGTTAAAGCAGTTGAGAAAAGTAAACAAATTAAGTTATAAAAACTACGTTAGAAGTTCCGATATAAGGTTTCTTTGTTGTCCTTATAGGTCTGATGTTCCATTTAGCACAAGATGCCTATTGCTTGGAATAGAAATCTGTCCAACAGGTATAGTGAGTTAGTGCGCTTTGTTGTTTATTAGTGTTTTATGATGGTAGAAAGTTTTTTCCAGTTTATAGTCATTCCATTGTGAAATTTAATACCGCACAACAATAGTATAATTCGAATAAAAAAAATCGGGAATTGAAGAAATTAATAAAAAACCAAATAAACTGTTAAATAAATAACTAAATTTACAATAAATTATTGCCCTAACAATCAAGTACAAGTTTGCTAGTTGGTGCACATTCAAACCCCATTCAGTTCGGCTGTATGTATTATGTTGCTAACTTAGTTCATATTTCTAACACTAAAAACGTTCGTGTTGCTCATTTTCACATTGTACTTTAAATTGTAAAACCAATTAAAGCGATATTTTAAGTCCAATGTTGACTTGTCTCACGTGTAAAAAAATAGGCATGGTTATTTTTTCTGCCTTCTACCCAATCCCCATATATCCTGTTGCCAACGAAAACAGTACGCACAAAGGCATTTCTATAAATCATTTTTACAATAGCAACGTTTTCCCATTTTTTTTGGTGTATTTTCACAACACCAATGCGCACACAAAGAAGCGTTTTCTCGACCCGAGAAGAGCTAAAACATCCGTAAAAAAAAGACAATCGTTTAAACATTTCCATGCCTACCTGGCCATCGGTGTGGGGCGATATTTCATGCTCCTACACGCGTCGGGAGGCACCCAGGGACATCCGAAGCGCACACACGCACACAAAACCCAGTAGCAGGGAGAGCCCGAAACCGGAATGCCATGAATTATGCAGCATATCCCGAATTAACGCAGATAAACGGCCTACTACGGATGGGAGAATCCGTGCGCGTAATTAAAATTATACGCGATCATGCCATGCCTCCTCTCCACTTCCAACTGGTCACAGTTTTGCCCTTCTCTCTCTCTCTCTCCATTGCCGGTCTTGTGACAATTTCATTTTCACGCGAACGAGTTGGTTTTTTTTTTATTTTTGCCAGCAAATGGCAATTTTGCACCGAACCGGACAAATGTGTCAGAGACCCCAGCTCGAACCAGGGACAGGACCATTTTCGCTTCCGTACCGGAATCCCTGCCGACCTATAGTTAGGGGCAGCGCATTTTATACGCTTGCTGCTGCTACATTTTTCAGCAATTTTATGTCGATTTTCACTCGAAACGCAATCATTTGCAATTCCGATGATTATCCATAGTTTAATGTGCTGGCAGGGAGCGTGAACGCATTCCATTAATCGGCCCCCTTCTTTCTTCCTCGTGCGTGTGTCGACGACACCCTTAAAGTGCAGCACCAATGGCACCCTCGCGTGGGGGTCCTCTTAGTGAGGATGCAAATTGTGTGGAAAATTAATTGGCCTTGCCTAGTGTAGTGTAGTTTGTGCGCGTGAAGGTTGAACGGATTGACAATTATTTCATACTCTATTGTTGTTAAGTGAAGAATGGTTGGCAGTGCGCTCTTGTGAAGTGCACATCCAAGTATAATCACACTGTATCTCGAGGTACATTTGACAGCTTTTATAATGCAATATCAGCAAACGAAATTTGATTTGGCAGAAAGACGTATTAAAAAGCTTTAACTACACTGTATTTTCTTGTCTCAAACGAATGTTTGATGGTTGATATGATGTTTTGAGATTCATTCTTAGTTAGAATTTTCATTTCAATACCTAAGGGTAAATGCAGTGTAAAATATCGTGAAGAACCGCAACAGCCACGTGTCAAATGTTTGTTTATTAGAATATTTAATTCATTTGCTTTATTTAATTATTCAGGTGGCTGTTACTCCAGTCAATATTTATTTTAATTTTTTTCTAAAAAAGTGTTGGATATGTCCGTTCGATGCTGTTAGATTTATCAAAAATCGATTGCTGATAAAAATACACGGATTTTTAATCTACTTGGTAGTACTTGTTTACAAGTTATCAAACATTTAAAATATTACCCCTTTCAAATTTTATGCTTTGACATGTTTCAATCGCAAAACTGGGTGATTTATTAACGATTTGAAGAAACAGTCACGCTGAAAGGGAAATGACGAATATTTATGGGCTGCTTTGTATATGTTGTCAAAGTTTCTTAATTTTCATTCTAACTAGTGCTATGTTTGAAAATTTTTCCCCATTTTGTTCACTACTGGTCAGCTTATGTTAAAAACTAATACGAAAACTCCTGTACCAATAGATCCTAAATATCGTAATAAAAAGGTGTACGTCAGTGAAGAGAATAAACAATTTTCGAATGGTGAGAATAAACAATTTTATGCATTGCTTTTGAGGAAAGTCTTTAGAAAAATGTTGAAATATTATTTCTAAAAGAAATTTGCATTGAAGCATACATAATGAACGACAAATAGGACGGACTTAAAACATATTGCCAAAGAAAAGGTGTTAGTTTCTACAGCCACAAAATTTCATAAATTTTCTCCATTTCACAGATGGTGCATTGACACAATAAGTCTGCAAAAACGCATACTCTCGAAACATAATCCTAAGTACGTGTTGCTTCCACCAATGAAGATTTCTGTAACGAAATCTAGATGTGATACACCAAGGTAGTAGAATTCGCAGATAATAAAAAAAGTAAGAAAAAGACGAATGTAAAAATAAAATTAAAGAAACACTAAAATAAAATTACTTTCACAAGCAATTCACCTCACAAAACCTGTCGCGAAGGACGAAGCTGGAGCTATATTGTACCTATAAAGTCCCAGTACTCACGTATGCCTCTGAGACATGGACGCTGTCCAAAACTGACGAAACCTTCTTAGCCGCGTTCGAGAGGAAGGTGTTCTATGAAGAGTACGATCGTGTCTCCTGTTTGTTCGACGCATAAAATTACCTGCAACAGAAGGAGGCACATCTCAACAAAAGCAACTTTTCATTTTCATGGATTACGGGGTTTTGCACTTTTCGCACACGAAAAGCTATAAAGTCAATCAATAAACAACAAAAGATGAAAAACATCATCCACCACAGACCTTTGGCCAGTTTGAACGTGTCCCACGACCTCCAGATTCCCCTGCTCCTTACAAACCATCCTAGCACCCAATCAAGCAACTCAATATTCGGCCAATGACCACAATTTTCGGCCAACAGGACCTCTTGTGCCAAACTTTCGGCAAGCTCGTGGGGGGGGGGGGGAAACACCCTGCCTGATGGCAATTTAGTGATGCGTATCGGAAAGTTCACTAGCGATAACTTTTCCCCTTTTTTTCGAGCTATTCAACGTCACACCACCACCGTCACGAAGTCCTTTATCTTGCTACCTAGAACAAGGGTCTATTCCTCGGTGGCATGTCGTTTTCGGTGCAAAAGAAAGAACAACGAAGCACCAGGCAAAAAGGGGCAAAAGAAACGGAAAATCCTGTTTGCAAAACTTTAAATCTTGCATATTTATGAACCAACTTCTACGGTTGAAATATTCATAAAACAAACGGTGGTCTCCCCGTAGGGGTGTGAGCAGGATAAAGCTCGAGGACGTGATCCTTTCGCTGCCGTTCCACGCGTCTCCCTTCCAATAGTGTTTGCACGTGCCCCACCAAACACAGGAGGCTAGAATCACTTCAATTGCCTTCCTTTCCTATTGCCCAAACGAAGGGGCAAAAGACAGTAGAATGGGAGGAAAAAGTTTCCTTTCGATACGGAAAATATACTCCCCCTCCCCCCCTCTCTAACGTGCAAAAGGTAAAATCAGTTGAGTGGAAGAAGCATTTGCATTACATGAAGTGTAACAGCTTGTGAAGCCGAGCGGTGGCGGATGTGGAGGTAAAAGGTAGCGAAAGTCCACCAAGAAATGCCCCCAAAGAAGACGAAAAAAAGGGACATCTACACACCTACCAACCAACAGAAGCAATCGTGCGCAACGGATCGAATTTTTACAAAATCTTTCTCGCTCCCGGTGTTTCTTTTTCGATGGGAAAAAAAAATTGGGAACATTTTGACTTTTGATTTTCTTTCCAAACTTTGGCTTCTGCTAAAAGTAGCAAGCGTAAAGTGGCAAAGGTTTGACTTTTTGCGCTCTCGTTCTTTCTCTTTATTTTTACTTTTGTGTTAAAACACAGCCCGCTACATTCGCGGTGTAACATTTGCCCCGACATGGGCCAATTCGGAAGCAAAGTTTCAAGCAAGCAAATGGCAAAGATGCGACGTGTTTTCTGCGTTCGCATGTTCAAGTGGTTAAAAGAATAAGCTTTAGTTCATAATGTATTCGGGAAAATGGAAAGGAATGTGAAAGTTTATTCAATGGTCAAAAAATAACAGGTTTTGCAATTTTTGTGTTTTACTAGTTTTACAGAACTGTTAAAACATTTATAAATCCACATGAGTGCCCTAAGAAAATGACTAACTCAACATAGACACAATTTGTTTTTATATAAGTGAATTGAAAAAATCGAACGCTTTATTTTTACACTAAACCCAACAAATAGTCGATAAAATGTACAAATTACGCTCAATAGCTAGACATGAATTACTTGTAGGACGGTAAATATTACAGCATTAGTTCATGTCATTCTCCCGAATTCAACAGGATCATGGCAAAACATTAAATACAAATAAGAAATTAAGAAATAAAATAATAAGAATAATACTAATAATAAAGTAATTGATTTTCTTTTATTTTAGAAGTGACGACCAGGTCGTATTGCTGAAGAGATGAAAAATGACAAACGCCTTATGTTTGGCGGAAGTTATTATTAAAATAAATAGTTGCATTAAAACAATAGCTGAAAAATGATAAACGCAAAAAATGGAAATGGAATTTATTATTAAAACTAAATTCATGTAATTCACTGTATGACTCCTTAATTTACGCTTAAGGGTTTGTTGAATGTTCCGTGAAGCTTATATATGCTTATAAGACTTTGCATGCGCATCAATGAGCAAAAATGCGTTCAAACTTGTTTTTTTTTTTGTGTTTTCAGAAACATGTGTAAAAAATGCACAAGAATTTCACTATGTTTGTATTATCAGAAGTGAACAATTTAAAAATGAAAGACTATGTTCAGCGATACCGAGTATGACATCAAACGTACAAAGAACGTCAAATAGCATCAAATTTCAGTACAAAAAATCATTCCAAATGATGAATTAAGCCTTATTTTACCATACAGCAAAAACATACAAAAAAGCAAAATATGTTTAAATCTCTTTCCTCCATCCACCGCTCAATGAAACCATGATGGAAAGTTGATTTTTTTTTTGACACGCTTCTCTGCACCCGGAACCACCACCATCTGTGCCAGGTGCGGGTAAAGAGTAGACCAAAGTCATAATTCATCGACAAATTTTCATACCTTTTCCCGCAACGAAGTGGAGCTCTCAGTCACAGACCGACGCCGTACTTTGGGGTGAAGTGTGCAAAGCCTTTGTGGGAACAAAAACAGAAATGGCGGTAAAGTCTCATTCATCTCATTCAACACGTAAGCCTCTTCCCCCCAGGCCAGCTCTCTCGGAAAACGGACCACCGCATAAAGGGCTGGATGGAGTGTTCGCTGATACTGATCTAGGGGAAGCATTCCGGTGGAAAAGGGCAAACTCGGAATGCTTCTTTCTGTAAGGTAAAGGCTCCCTTTCAGTGTTCCGAATCATTGGAATACAACATCTGCATAGACCAACGAGTCTGGGCAAGCCTAAAGCAGCACCGTATGAGTGATAGAAGTAAGCACACGAAGAAACTAGCACAGGAGTGTATCGTGCAAAAAAAAAGGAAAAAGGTACCAAACTTTCATCACATGCGCGCAAAAATGATGTGGTTATGTGCGAGAGGATGGCATTTATTTCCATTATTTCAATTTCTCCTCGATGCTTACGGCAAGATCTTATCACACAACTAAACGACCGCACAAACGGCAGCCAGAGCCCACATTGTGAAGGGAAGGAATTGCTGGCTTTGAAGCCGGAAGCACGGGAAGAAGATCTCTTTGACATTACAGGCATCGCAGGGGCAAGCGGGAACAAAAGGGACCCCTTGGAGTGAAGCCCACTTTGGCACGGGGCACAAGAGGTCTCGTGATGATTTTAGCTGGAGATTTTTGTAATAACGAACCATCATCACGGACCACAGCACACCGATCAAGATATTAAAAATGTTGTACACATTGGTTGTTGAAGTGTAGTAGTGATGCTCTTTATGCGATAAGTTATTTTGCAAAAAGGTTTTTGCAAGAGAAATCTTCATTTATAACTTGGTTTTCAATTGAGCCATCTGGTCTTCAACACACAACGAAACCGAATGAATAGTTTTTTTTATCTGGCTCACCTTTCTAGAGGAACCTGGAAGCGACATAGTGAGTTCTGTAAAGATACAAACATTCGTACAAAACATTATTACATTTTTGCTTTAGATACATACAACTTTATATATTTGGATTTGGAACTCCTTGTGAACCTGGCACGATGGAGCTACCTGGTGTTTTCCTTGTTAGCCGTATATGATTTTCCTTCATTTTCGCTCCAGAATTCAGCGCACCAAGCCACTACATGCCACAATTCATTCGATTATGGATTTGTGATTAGAAGAGTGAGATAGAGAGATTGTCTTACCTTCAGCTAGCAGTAAAGTGTTCTGCTTTTCCCGGTACGCTTTCTTCATCTGGTTTTGTCTATAAAGTGCCCCAGCTTCTGGCAGTTCGTGAGCACTTTCTTGATTACATTTGCCCCTGTACGGTATGTGCAAAGCATTGAAGAAAATCCGCACACCTTTTACTGGTGATCGTAAATCCGTCTCCAGTCCAGAAGTTAGGTAAAGTCAACTCCAACACAACGAAGCTGAAGCTGAAGAATGAGATGGATTGGAAATCTGCTAGGGAAGGGATACACAGCAGAATAATCTGTATATCTGGAGCATGCTAAAGTGATGCTGAAAATACTTGAAGAAAACGTGAGGTGAAAAAAGGCATATTAGGGTTTTGAAGAACTAAATAATAACTAATGAAGGACAAAATTGGATTAAAAAAATTCTTGAAAAATGAAATATTTGTCAAATTAAATTCCATAATACAAATCAATTTCCGTGATACATGGTTTGCTAAATCATTTTGCGATGTTTCTAACACAATGTGGTGTGTTTCGGTTCCTGTCCAACACATCACTTTTTCCATTATAGTTTTCCAGCCATCGAACATTATTTTCGTTGCTTCAACAAATCTTATTAGCAACAATTCCACAATCACATTTGCACATTATTTAAAAAAACAGATACTTGTGCAAAATTATTTGTTGAAAACATATTAATTTAGACATTCTTATAAAGCATTTAATGCTTTTCATATAGCCAACATTAAATTTTCTCTTAACTAACTCATGTTTTCGTTAAGCAATACGGCCTGGCCGTTTCTACCGAATAAAAAAAAAACTCATGTTTACGTGACAACTTCAAGCACTTTACAGGGACTGTGGAAAACCATATTGGATGGCTGAAAAATTGAATTAGAACCAGAGAAATAATGGACACCAATTGTGCTGCACACATCGCAAAATGTCGTGGTCCTGTTATCATGAAAAGAATTTCCCATTGTCATTAAAAAGAAACAATATTTTCATTTGATTAAATTAGAAAAAAAAACTATACTAAGCTACACTATACTAAATGTATTGACATAGACTACAATTACTAACGATCTAACCGTGTTTAACAGCTTTTCTTCTCAATATTTTGAACGCCTGTTAACAAGTTAAAAAATATCACTTTATGATTTAATATTTTATTTACAGCTCATCCGCAATTCTCCGCACAATTCCTACATTCCCACCGGTAATCAACCGAAAATCCCCATCTTGTTGCTGACACCATCCAAAGGATGTCGTCCGCTTGTAACCTTCTTCTCATCAAATCAACACACGTAAACTGTGGATTTTAATTATTTCCCAACAATCAATTTCCTTTCGTTTTTTTTCCTGTTCCACTCAGAATATGACATTCCTACCTAGTTTTTTAGCTGCGCTACTACTGAGGCAAGCCCAATTCGCTCCTAAAATGTCGGGGGGGCCAAAAATATGTTTCGTAAAAAACACGGTAGAAAAATCATGCAGTAAAAGAAGTAAGTCAAGTGTAATACGTCCTGCCGTGGTTTTGTTTTCATTTCATTTGTTTGTTTTCCTGTTTCAATGTTTCGCTTAAAAGCTACTCTCGCTACTACGAGTCGATTGCCGTTTTTTGAAAAACGTTTAGCTCTTTTGTGGTTTTTCTTGCGTTTACTGGTGAGTTTACTATTTGCTGATACAAGTTGTGTGTGGCTGTATGTGTGTTTTACTAGTCGCATCAATCCTACATTTATTAAGCAAGCGTCGTTTTGTGACTACTAGAAAAGCTTTTGCTTTTTCTTCCGTTTTGAAAGTAGAACAAGGAAAGAAGGGGGTGTGCCACACACCACCGGTAGTAACGACGCACTTCATTTAAGTCAGTATAGTTTGTTTAATGTTGAATACTAGGGTAGTAAGATTGCTTTCAAGCGTTTACATGAGTCGTCACAGCGGTGGTGCTGTTAAGGTTGCGATTTAATAGTTGAATGTCAGCGAGATTCTTAAGACCTTCGATCTCTTCCATTCTACTAGACGCTGTTACACGATACGTTGCTAGAGAACGTATCATACTTTCTGCGTCTCGCCTTATGATGGGAAGTTTGCTAACTTGCAAACGATTTAAATAATATCATTTTTTGTGCTTTTCACATGTCGCAGCCGTGTTACTCATTCAGCGCATAACAAATGCAGTACACACGCAGCATTGCTTCTTCCTCATACATGTTCAATACGTGATACAGAAACATGTATCCATATTTTTACACAACTTAATTTTGTTACGCTTTCCTACCTTTTCTTTACTGTAAATTCTCTTCGTCAATTCTCACTGCTCATGAGCGAAAAATATTGCTATTTGTGTAATTATTCTGTGTGTTATGGCGGTATGTTCATTTCGTTTTTTTTTCACAAACGATACAATAATAATAGGCTTACGATATTAAACTTTCAATTAGTCCTGTACACAGTATGCTTGTTTTGTCTTACGCGCTACCAAAATCGTCGATATCATAGGATAAGGGTAATATACCACACTACTTCAAAGGAGAGAGTCTCGACTATTAGCAGTAGATGTATAATAAATGACAAACAAAAAAGACTTTTTGATTCCTGTGAAATTAATAAGCAACTTGAAAAAAGATGAACGTAAAAAAAAGACATACTCGTTACCGAGATTCAGATAGAGAGAAAAAAAATAAGAGAGAGAGGAAGAGTATTTGCTTATCACATTAAATAATATCACAGGTACAATACAACACACACACACATCGTAAATTTGTTGCTTGCCTTTCAATAAATGTAGGTTGTCCCTTTTTTTTAATAGGATCGGAGGGCGATAATCAAAACAACATGCTGAACTGATCGCTTTCCACGTCATTTTTCCTCTATTTTCATCCATCAACTGAAAGTCATACAGTTGATGAAAACAAAATGCCTGCCTCTCCTCTATACTAGCTATACACACTTTCCTATCATCGACTATCGATTCGATCGTGATTTCCCTATGCTGCGGTGTTGTTGCACTGGTATTTAAACGTTTGTTACAGGGGGGGTTGTTTTATCAGTAAATTAAGGTTGTGCTGCTGATTGCCTCACTCTTGTCGTTGCGCATTAATTAAATTTTGATTATGATAAATTGATATTGCTCCGTTACGTGGGACACAGTTTGATGGGAAGCAGCATAACAGCGACGGCTCAACAAAATAACTAAAGCTCGGCGTGATGGTTGAGATTAGCGTAATTTGAAAATTATTTTCTTCTTTTTCGTGTCAACTCGATTTCACATCATGATGAAGAAAAATGTATAAAAAACAATAAAAAGAGTGCAAAAGATTAATCGAAATTGTAAACAAAAAACTTCTTAAAAATGAGAATTCCAAGCAAATTCGTTTGCATTTCGTTCCATGGTGAAGAAAAATATTTTGCATTTTAATGTAAAATTCAAATAAAATAAATCTATACACTCAGTTCTACACCACCATTACTTTCCATTTTTCATCAAATTCCAACAGTTCGGTGTTCGCACTCCCATGAAGAATTTCGCTTGAAGCATTTCTTCCCATGCTCCCTCTGGTTCAAATGTTCCACCTCATGAGGAACGTTAATGGCGACAATTATGATGAACATTAAGACCATTTTTATGGCGCCCAATAACAATAAACATCTACTAGCAAAGCAAGGGAGCGCTATGCTGGTAGCAATTCGCTACCGGCGAAAAACAAGCCATTTTTCCTCCGTCCTTGTGAGGCGAATCCTCACGGAAATTAAAGTATAAGCTTTCCTTCCGACAACGAGCCTGGCAGGGTGATGAATAACCTACTCATAAACCGGGAAGGCTTTCTTTATTTGAGTAGCAATGAAATGAATATGTATATGTGTGGATGGGTGCCAAAAGGATACACCCACAACGCCGAGAACACAAAGAAAACGAGGGAGGATTAAAAACGGGAATGAAATATTATTTCCCTTCCCAAAGATATTTGTGACTTACGTACACACAAGCATCGGTTTCAACATTTCATTTACTGATGACTTAAATATTTCACACAAAGGACAAAATTTCTCGCACCACAAGCGAGTCTGAGCTGACTAAAAAGTTGAAAAATTAAAATGAAAAAGAAAAAACCACTAGACAACCATAACCAGCCACAACGCTCCGCCAGAGACCGTCTAATCCCCGGACGTGAACAAGTGGGGGGTTTTATCGAAACACGCTGACTCGCACATTCAAAATTCTTCCCCTGCCCCCCGTATCTCATTCCGAGCCAGACAAATTGGCGAATCATGTTCGATGGAATTTTGCATCGCATTCCAAAATTTCCACACATCAACGTCTGTGTTTGAGTGCGCGGTTCCCGACTTGCAAGCCCTTCCATCCAGTCTGATGAACTGCAGACATGACCCAAAACCCATAGCGCGCTCAACACCAGACACAGGCACGCTGGTCTTCATTATTGAACAATATTTCAGACAGACACACACCGTTCGTGCACCTACGTCAACCCTTCTCAGCCCTGCCAAACCATCCTGTCCAACAGGGAGATAGTAAACATTTTTGACATGATCCCGGGCTCTTTCCCTGGTTTCGGCGGATGCACTACTGCCAAAGGTTAAGTACATTTCACACAGGACCTGGGCAAGATCTGGCCCGTATGAGAGAACGTTGCCGCCCGACGTACAACACCGTCGAAGGCAGCATTCAATGCAGACTCTTCACCACAGTGCTTCTACTGCTAAATATAAATTATGAACCAATGTACAGCGCGTTCGTCGCGCTCCTACTAGACGAACGGCGCGCGTTTACTTGTCATCGAACGAGGTAGAGAATGCACAACAGCACACTTTCGGCCCGCTGGACGGGTAACATGCAACGGAAGTGTGTTGTCATATTAAGTTTGTGTGTACGCTCGCTCTCTACCACCGTTCCCAGACTCCCAACCCTCAAGAACAGCACAGGAAGAAGGTGAAATTAATCATGGTCGTGCGGTGTTGGAATCGTTTTCTTTTAGTCAGCACAATTCTTCGCTAAGTATGATAAATCGTGGCGTATTTTTATGGTAGGAAAGAGGGATGAGAATAATTCTTAATTTGCTGTTTTGTTTCAACATCAAAGTGAGATACCCCCAGAAGAAGAAAATCGTTTTGTAAATGGCGTTGCTAAACCTAAACCACCAAACCGAATAGTGATTGGGAAGTTTCAACCAGTACCGAAAAAAACCGTTTCTTAAATAAATTATTACTTTCCTAGGGACTCTGCGTATCTTTTGGTATGAAAACGGTTCACCACGCGCGCTTAACCCTATGGGTGGTACGCTTAACCTGTGGACCATTTGTAAGCATTTTCTATGCACCATTTTTTCCCCATTGCTCCGGATCCTTTCGGCGGAAATGATTTCTGAGTGCCCGCCAAACCATATCAAACGGCACACCAATTTGTGCGCGACAAAATCTACTGCCTTAAGCGTTCGTCTACTTACGTGCCCGTGACAAGCACCAACTGTAGAGCTGACTATTTTTACGACGCTTGATGCACCGGTTCCTCATACACCGGACAGATGGAGACACCGTCCTCGCAGCTACCGCCGTTGGTAAGCTTCGTCTTCATCAGCTCGTCATGCGTGTCCGAGTCTGGGCCGGAACACCCGTTGCTAACCGTGTGGTCCTCGTTTTCGCTGTAACTACTGCCACCGCCGGTCAGCATTTTGTCTGTTTCAGTCTCTTCATGTTCGCTGATCGGTTCCTGCTGGTGCTGCTGGTGCTGTTGCTGCTGTTGATTGTACACGTACGGATGCTGATTATGATGATGGCCATTGGTGATGAGCATGGGCTGCTGCTGCGTTTGATCTCGGTGCATTAGCTGATGGTGGTGGTGATAGTTGCCGTTGATGGCGTTTTCGATGTTTACGTGCACCGTTTTCACAAACTTCGGGTGCATGCGGAAGCCGCCGCTGCCGCTGCTACTGCTCGCACCGGACGCGTCCGAGTAGTTGGTGAAGTAGGTGCAGTTTTCGTGCTCAGTTCTGCCACCGCCCGGTTCGCCGGGGTTGTGACCGCTGTCATCTAGCATCTGATACTGTTCGCTGAATGATACCACCTTCGACGGGGTAAGCCCATCGTAGCTGCCTATACCATTAAGCCTAGGGAGAGGAAAATGGGAAATAATGCACATGGCGGATGCGTTTCGTCTTATTATTCATTCGACAACCAATCATAATGGTGCATAAGAGATTGTTAGAATTTATAGCTAGAGATACTTAAGATAAAATTAAATGCTTCATGCAGGGTTTATACAGTCTGTTTCCGATTTGTGTTGTATAATTTGTGACCTCGTTTTGTGTCTGATGTTTTGATTTTCTCCATATAATTTCCCAACTATTAAATACGCAATACGCGAACTGGGAAAGCAAACAAAAAACTCTTACTTGGGACTTTAACCCGACTGTCATAGCAATTTATCAAATTATTATGGTAAAGATTCGTACCGGTAACATCATTTTTTAAGTTAATTGATTTTTTATTTTATTGTTTTAATATCAAACCAATCCAATGAAAACCCTGTTACATAGAAAACTTCAATTTTTTAACAAATAGCTTAAGACGTATAATTAAGATAGCGTTAGCGTCCTCTATTTCAGATCTAATTCCAGGTTCAACTTATTACTGGGGGACTGAGGGTCCATCAATTACGTAATGCTCGTTGGGATAGGGGTATACTCAAACGTTACGATGTGTTACATAGGGGAGAAAGGAGGTATAATTTAGTTATGTAACGTAAGAATATGGGGCAAATGTTGGGGAATCGATTATACGTTAGGTTTCGTTACACTAGGGGGAAGAGGATCCAAAAATTCAAATTTTGGCGTTACGTAATTGATGGATGGCGCCTAATTAAAATAGTAAAATTAAAGGGTTCAAGCGTAAATCAGTCCAACTACTTACTTATTCATGTGATGATGTGGTAACATCATATTGCTGTGAAGCTGCTGCTGATGTTGCAGGTGAGCGTGCTGCTGCTGCTGCTGCTGGTCTAGAAATTCGTGATTTTTCGAGCCCGCCGAATGGCTGCTCCGGGAATGATTTGACTGGCAGCATGATATGGAAGATGCCGACGACGAGTTGGGCATCCGATACGGATGATAGTTGACGTCTCCATTCTTCACCGGGCTGTTGTACACATCGTCGTTGAAGTAGGGTACCTGCTCCGCCGACCCGGGCGTACCGTTCAGGTACGGCAGAAAGTGTGGCGGCGGCGGTTGCTGATGCTGCTGGACCGACTGCTGGTTTGGGAGCGGAAGCGGCGGTACGTTGCGCATGGTGCACTCGTTCGAGCTGCTCCTAGACGAGCCGCGTCCTAGCAGGGATGGATCTACATATTGATATGAATGTTGAGCGCTGCCACTACTTTATATACACAATTTAATGGAGTGTGTGTGCGATTAATCGATGATGTTAGTACACACGATGAAGAGCGGGCAAGCGGGGTGGGACGGATAGTAGAAAAGCAGTATTAGTATCCAAAAACAAGAGGTCCACCGAAACGGGGATGGAAAAGTAGTAGAGAGACTGGCGCTACTTACTTATAACTACCGGATTGTGCCGATCCACAACGTGCGGATGATCCCTGGGAACCGATCGCAGCGGCAGCAGTGGGGCCACCAACAACTCCACCACCCCCACCGCCACCAGGACCGCCGATCAGTTCCGAGGGATACACATGATTTAGATGTATGTGGTGGTCTAAAGCTTGTGGTATCGGTGGTGGATGCTCCGGCGGAGGAGGAAGGAAATCAATCCAGTTTGCAGGAGCTGGAGAGAACGTGTGGAGTTGGTGGGTTTTATTAGTATAGCAAAACATTTGAGATTTGTTAATGGTAATTAAAATGTTAGTATTTCAGCTGACAGACAAGGCTACATAATTAAATTGAGAAATGCTTACCTTGGTTGTACGGAACCGGAGTGAAAACCTTCGGATGTCCAGCAAGATAAGCGGCGGGATCTGAACGATTGGTTGAGGCACCTGATATGTACCCGTCTAGGCCTTGGTAGCTCATCTTTCCGTTGTCGTTTCCATTCACCAATACAGTCGTCGCGTAGGGTGATGGATTATCTGGAGACTGTTGAAACCCAAAACGAATGAAACCATTGAATAAGGCACGAGGTTGTCATGTCTATTGCGATCAAGAACCTTACCTTGCGACTGTTGTAAAAGGAAGTGATGCTTCTCGGATCCACCTCCGCATAGTCCGTGCTGCCATCCGCATAGTTGCCTGTGTTTTGCGAGCTTTCCAGCAGCTTCGCCTCGCTCAGCCCCGAATCCTTGTCCGTGTCCGTCGATCGCCATCCACGATCGATCCACAGGCAGTCGCGGCGCGAAACCACCATCGGCCGTCGACTCGGATCTGTCGCCGGTCCGGCATTTACTGCCACCGTAGCGCTTATCATTTCCTTGCTCACCTTCGCCCGGTTGCGGAAGAAGAACACTGCCACGACGATGCCGGACGACAGCAGGAACATTAGCACCAGCACCATCACCACCATGAACCAGGTTTCGTGCAGTATGCTGTGCTGCCGGTAGCCCTCGATATCGCTCAGCGAGTTGTGCGCCCTTGGCGGTGCTATCACGTGCGCCGGATCCATGATAAGGTAGGCCGGTTTGGAGTACGGACCCGCGCCCACCCGATTGAAGGCGACCACGCGCACCGTGTACGTCATGCCGGTCGTCAGGCTGTGGAACACGATCGACGTCGTGGTGGCGTTCAGCGTGATCTGGGCCAACACTTTCGACGAATTGGCCGCACGCAGCTGCACCTTGTAGCCGAGCAGAACACCGTTCAGGTGGCTGTCGAGCGGGGGCAACCAATTGACCAGCCCGGTCGTTAAGTTGAACATCCCGGTCTGCACGTTCATCGGGGCGCCCGTGGGGAAATCCTCCAGCGTTTGCACCACCTTCGAGCTGGTCGGTTGTCCCTCGACCGTTTTGAAGTAGGGCGTAAGGAAAAACTCGTACCGGGTGAACTTTTCCAGCCCGGTTATGACATACGTCTCGGAGGGATTCATCGGTATGGTGAGCATGTGGTAGCTTTGCACGTCCGTCGCGGAAAGGTTCCGGTACCGCACGTACAAACCTTCGACGTACTCCTCCGTGTTGCTGATGTGCAGCTGCCATTCTAGGCGGATGGTCGTCGAGTTGATTGCTACTGCGTCAACCAATTCCAGGATCTGGTCATTAAAATGGGTACAAAGAAACACGCGATTTTATGCAACAGAAATTATGGTGCTTTATGGTGCGATAAGACGCTGTTAAATGAACAAAATATGAGCTACTAACCTGTCCGCTTAGAAGCAAACGAGCTGTTTCTATTTCCTCCGGCATGGTTACGCCATCGTTCGCTGAAAGCGTGCGGATGATGACGGACGTTGGGGAAGGTGCCGAATAGCCGTAACCGTTCTCCGCACGGATGATGAACATGTACGAGGTGGACGGTGACAGGTTTGTTATCTGCGCAGGATATTCCCAACAAACGAAAAAATACACATACATTACAGAGGATTACACTCATTTCTTGCCCTTCCCCCCAGACTTACCGTTGCCGTATAGCCCGGTACACGACTCATCGCCTTAATCCAACCTGCCTTTTCCTCCGGGCTGTAGTACTCGATCGTATACCCATCGGTAACGGAGTTCATCTGCAGCTCGTCCTGACCCCTGGTCCAGGTCAGCGTAATGTTGCTGTTAGTGATATTAACCGCCTTCGGCATGCCCGGTGCCGATGGTAGCAGATCCGCATTATGTGACCGGTGCTGCATGGACGAAAGGTTACTTTCAACCTGCGGAGAGCGAGCAAGAAATGTGGCTTAGTTCCCCCTCTCCTCTATCAGGTGTGGCGAGATCTCAAAATATTCAATTTAAAAAATTTGCATTATGTGCACTATGGGGCCGGCTTGAGCCTCCTTTTAGCGAAAGCATACAAACGACAACGCAAAACTTACCGTTAAGTGTGCACTCCATGAGGTTTCACCTTTCTCAGAAAACGCCACACATCGATACCAGCCGCTGTCCTCATTTCGCAAATCTGCAAATGTGGATTAAAAAGCCGTGGTTAGGGAAAGGCAACACAACAATTCCGCCTGTGACTGTGACTGCGGCCAAGAAATGAAAGAAAATGTCCCGCCGCGACCCACCACAAGATCCAGTGCGGGTACTACCCGCCTTTTGCTGATGATGCTGCTGCTGCTTGGGAAAATGTCAGATTTATCACCCGATCAAGCCGATAGGAATGCGCCAAGTGCCCCCTCTTTATGACTGATGCGGTGGTCTTCCTGGAGGAGGGGAGATACGATGAGGATAAACTAGCGGTGCGGAACCACAAGGCACCTTTCTACGTTCTTTTGCTTGTTTATATGCAAGCAGAGCACACCAGAGGCAAGCAGGAACAGTGTAAGTTGTCTGCTGCAGTGAAAGAATTGGCACTGGGACATACCCACACGTAACGCCAACAACTGCTGCATCATGCACTTCCCGCTGGGAAATAGAGATTTGCCATACGGTACCACCACACCGCTGAGGAGGAAAGGAAACCGATTCAACGACTGCATCGAGTGCGGATCTTTCAAGCTCGGCTTGGGGAAACACACTGACTCGACAATCGTTTGCCTTATTTATGAATACCATTTGAAGCGCCGGAGCACACAGAAATCGTCTGTAACAATCGAGATTGTGCAGTGGTGCAGTGGATACATCAAGACCGAAACCTTTGGGGGTAAGGTTTCTCAGAAAATGAGCTCGCTTCCTATTATGGTACCTTATGAGGTCTTTAAGCAGATCGTTAGGTTTGGATACGTCAAGGAAAAACGAGGGTTTACTACAAGAGAAGTGAAACGAAGGTTACAATGCAAGGTCTGATGTACTTTCAGCACATACACGAAAGGTTTAGAAGTATAATAATAGGAGGAATCCGATTGCTTTATTACGTTGCACTCGGCGTAATTGAACAGATTAAAAAAAACCTAATTAATTACCTTGCCCGGAGAGTCACAGCGGCAATGAATTAACTTTTAGTTTTTCCACTCTCGTAAGATGCTTACAATGGGGCGTAATAGGGCAGAAAATGTACCGAGTCTTTCGTGGAAAAGTTTTCCTTCTTAGACAATTCCCCAAGACGAGCCGAGACAGAGCAGAGTATCCCATCCCAAAAGTCTGTTTGATGCAACTCGTAAAAGAATTCTCCCTGAAACCTCCTCCACCAAACCATCGTTTCCCCCCAACACAGGTTGAAGGACGGGTAACGACAGGTATTAAAATAAAATCCCTTTCCACAATGATAAAGACGTAGCACAACGCGCTGGACGATCGTTTGCTTCCGTTTGACGTATTTCGTCTGCATCCGTCCTCGCTTTGTGCAACATTTTTCTCCAGTGTTGTGGTTTTTCCTGGTGCTGCTGCTCCTACTACTGCTGTGTAAGGAGCGCTCTTATCATTTCACCATTTTTCAACTCGCATTAGAAGTAATCCGCATTGTTAGCTGTAATTATATTTTTCACCAAGTCAACTCATCTGCTGCTACTGCCCCGCCGCTGCTTTATCGTTTCCATCACCTCTTGGTGCGGGATGAAGCCATTTCCGCAACGCAGCGCTACCAATCCCGAGACGTACGCTTTATTTTGCCACTTTTCATGTGGCAGGAAGCCTGACAATTAAATCCCACTGTTATCAAGGCATTGGACTTCGGTTCGGTTGGTTTCGTGGCGAAGGCGAGGGAGGTTGGAAGAGAAAAAGTCCTTTTTCGAAAGCGGTTTTTATATTTTGCACGGAAGCATCTATCTTCATCTTGTTGTGGTTGGAGCTTGTGCTTTGTAAGGAAAGAAAGTAAGATAAGCCAATGACAGGTCTTGACTGTTTTAAAAATTTTCGTCAAGGCACTCTGTCTAATAAAAACAGACAATGAAAGCGTGATAGACTATTTTCTTGTTTCTTGAAAAGATTAAAGAGCAAAAAGCTTTCAGAGAGTAAAGATAAAAATATTTAAATAATACTAGTTAAACAAAACTACTACCCAAGCTTTAAATTTACAAGCAAACTCGTTAAAATTATTCTACTCAAACCTCCCACAAAAGTCAACCAAAGCAAAACACAACAAATCGTGGGACATTAACAACATTGTTTGCGACAATTGTGTGCGTACGGCTTTTTGCTTGACGTCGACAAGGCTTTCACCCGAATGAAATATACCAATTATCTCGAACATTAACAATTGTGCACAATTAAACAATGTTGCATGTACACAACTTTCCACCAAGCGAGCTCCTTTGTGCCAAAAGAAAATACGGCCCAGACACGCGCGCGCCTTTGACCGTACCGTGGTAATCCATCGTTCGCACGCACTTGGGAAATTATTTTTACGTTTCAGCTTAGCATTGTAAACAAAGATTACCGCTCACGACACGTTACTTAGAAACGCAACCGTCGTCGTCGTCAAGTTTCGCAAAAAATGGTCGTACTGTTGGGGCTGCGGTGACAGGACGACGTCTAGCGGCAATGCTTTATCAAGCGTATCAGCCCTCGGCGGAAGTAGTATAAATCGGCATGCAAACGTAGCACGGCTCCAAGCCACTGCGAAAAAGCTTTAGCTTAAGCCGTTCCAAGTCATTTTGTTGTATTTCAATTACTATATTTCTAGCCTCGTCGCCGTTGTTGCCCACGGAGAAGAGGAGTGTGAGAGCACAACACGGAACAGCTCCCTTTACGCGGCCACCCAGGCCCTTCCGCGCGGCCACCAGCCTCAAGCTTATGCTTACCATCAATTCTTAGCGTGCCACCCTGGATGATTGAGAAGCGCCCGTTACCGCCGGAAAGGTTGATATCGGTCGCATTTTTCATCCAGCGAATCATGGGCGTCGGATTACCGCTGGCACGACACGGCAGCGTGGCAACAGTGCCGCGGGGCAGCGTTTGATTCGCTGGTACGATCTGCAGTATCGGGGGTGGATTGCTGTCCTCCGCCGTCAGAACCTGTGGGGAGAAAGCAGAACGAAGGCGTTAGAACACGGGCAAGAGCTGTTGGAAGATAGCGCACGTCAATACTGATACGGGAGGATATGCAAGTCTTGTGTGTGATTCATATTCAAGCGCAGCTATCTTTCCTCTATTATCAGCATCAATCGTACCTGTAAATAAGCCCTGCTCGCGGTGGACCCGGCAACGCTCAGCGCCGAACAGATGTAGTAACCATCGTCATCTTTCTGGACGCCGCGTATCTGCAGTGTCCCCTGTACCGATACCTGCATATTGTCGTACGTATTGTTCGGGAACATGAGCGTCTGGGAGCCTTCCTTCGTCCAGAAGACGGACGGTTGCGGGTTGCCCGACGCGGTGCACTTGAACGATGCCACCCCGTTCAGGGCCGTCTTCTGATCCTGCGGCTTAATCAGGAATGTCGGTGGAGCTGAAATGAAACGAGATCAAACGAGGTCGGTTATACGCAATCGAAATGGTCAGTTTCGGCAGATGGCAGATGATGGAAATGTTGTCTGAAGATCAAAGGCGGGCTTTGGTTTTTCGGAGGGAAAAGCTTCCCCAGCAAACGTTTATCAGAAGATGCATCATCACTGTTGAAAGTTCAAGCAAAGGCGAAGAGAAAGAGGTCGATTGTTTCAACTCCAAAAAAGGGTTTTTTTTATTTCGTCTGGTACGGTCAGAAGAAATGGCTCTGACGATAAAGTTGGTTTAGTTTAAACGCTACATTACTTTCATATTTTACGGCATTTGTGTTGCGTTGATCCAAGAGCAAAGAGTATCACCTGAAATATGGCGCTCATAATCCCTCACCTTAGCGCTAAAAATCACACGCAAACTATAAACAACAGTTAACAATCCGTGGCATCAGCGTTGGACACATAAATTTATCGAGAAGGCTTTACAACGGGCAACACACCGCAGTTGTTCAAAAGCGTTTGATAAAACCATGAGTTCCGGACCCGGTGTAAGCGTCTGGGGTTTAGAACCAAAATGATACACATACATTCGAGAGATACTTTAAAACGTATATATTATGCTGCATGAAATGTACAAAAACAAGGCAGAAAACTCCTACCGAGAAAGTGCCATGAAACATTTAACCAGCCAAATGGTAGCGTGGCGGTGTGCTCACTCCCTTCACATGGTAGCGGAAAAGTAAAGGATGTACGGGGTCGTAAATCTTGGACGTTAATTCTTATCGGACTTTCGTTGATGCCATTTAGTTGCGCGGGTGGAGTAGTAGGTGGGTAACACGTTCAGCTGGATAAAATTTACTTCCCTTATACGGGCGACGAATGAACTAACACTACCGGATAGGGTAGACCATACCTACAACACACACACACACACTACTGTAGCAAGAGTGAGTTGGAGGAAAAGCTCGATGGCTGAAAAAGCTACCAACTCATCCCACCCGTCAGGCTAATGATTAATGATAATGCAACAACTGTGTGGCAGGTGTTTAAGTAGTCGGTGAAATATGATGGTATCGAATGCAAGCTACTAACCGAACAAAGGCTGTGCTAGAAGTTAGCTCCACTACTGCTTTAAATTCACATTTTTCGTACAAAACAACTTTGTAACTGTTGGCGAAAAATACTTACAGTTCACGATGAGCTGCGCTTTGGCGCTGATTTGGCCGATCGCATTGTGCGCCTCGCAGATGTACATGCCCTGGTCGGTGGGTACGACACTGCGAATAACCAGACTGCGGTCCTCTTCCTCCTGAATTTCCGCCCTTCCCACCGGGATGTGACCGTTCTCCTTGCTCCACAGGATCTGCGGCGTTGGATCGCCGTCCACGGCGCAGCGGAACTGTACCCGCTGGCCCACCAGCGCTGTCGTGTCCATTGGTTCTAGCTTAAAATATGGTTTTACTGAAATGAGAAAATGAGAACAATTTTAATGGTTTTGCTTGACTCGTAAGGGTGACGAAGCAATAATATTAGAAATAATAAAGTGAGAACTTGAGAACTTGCTTTACAATTAGGCAGTAGTAACAGTTAGACCCTATTGACTTACTTTAAAAAACCTGCCCCAAAAAATATGCGAAAATCCATTCCATGTTTTTAAAACACCTTTTAATGTTATTTTAATGTTATAAACGTTATTCATCAAAACATCTAACTAGTATTATAAACCGGAAGTTACTAAGTACAGTACAGAGTCCATAGAATTTAACGATAAGTTACACAAACAATTGTAACACTGCTCTACTATCCTGAAAGCAAATGTTGATTTAAGCTTTAAAAATGTTATATTCTTCATCGTCCAGCTCTATCAACGTACAGATGTTCAGATCTTTATTGAAGTTACACCCAATAGAGTTCTGGACAAAAATAGTTTGGAGAAAATTGGTCTAAAACTTTACTAAAATCATATTATCTATGAAATAGGTCCAGCGAGCCTTTGATAAATATGACATAATCGTATTTTTTAAATTCAACTGCAACTTCAGACGTGACCGATTGATCTTTGAACTTCTAAGAAATTAGGGTCATGAATAATGAGTGTGATAAAGGAATATTTTGGATCATTGAAGCGCATGTAAAACCTTTGAAAAAAAAAGAAAAGAACCAAATCAGAATCAAATAAGGTGAGTCTTTTTGTCTATTTGAAGGAATTTCACATCGAAAATGGACGTGCTGTCAGATCGATAACTGACTTTACATAGAAAATAGATTTTTCTGCCTGATTGCTCGAAAAAAAAAAACGTATTTACACATTTTTTATATATTAAAGCTTATATAATAGTTTACGATAGTACGACAGAAGTAATAAATAACACACTTGGTAATCACAAAACTAACAACTGAAATTAGGTACTTTATTAACCTTTCAGTTTATTTTAAAGATAAAATGATGACAAGTTATCATACAATTATTTTCAATAAAGAATTGGAGTGTTATGTAACTTATAAAACGAAAAATTGGAACAAATTTCAAAACCAACTCATTAGAGCCATATTTCTGCATTTCATCTTCCTGTTTGTAATTATTTTAAAACATAAAGGAAAGAAGATTCATACGACGATTTATTTCTACCATCAATTAAGTAAGATGTTAAACGAAACGCCTCTCATGCAATTAAGGAACAATTAACTAAAATCAAATTTTAAATTGCAAACAGCTTGGGCCTCAAAACTAAAACACAATTTAAACAGTTTACATAGGTTTACACCAGCTTGTGTGAGATTAATATTCAACCATACGTGTATCTCTTGGAACATCATCAGTTAAACCCAGTCCCTTCGAACCCTGCACAACAGTCAGCACCACACGTTAGCGTTGCCTGCAACCTGCCCCCAAAAAGTGCAAGATAAAAATTTACCCAAAACAAAACACTAATCAATCATTAAGAGGCGTAAAACATTGTAACGCCCCTCGCCGCGGCTAATAAAGACGGGGAGGAGGTGATTCGCCGAACGAAGCCAAATTTCGGAACATTGCTACATTAGCCCCTTTCGCAACGGCATTTAAACTACAGCGTTGCCTTGGTGGATGCATCCATACAGGACGCAGAGCCCTTAAGGGAGGAACCGTCAGAAACCGAAATTTAACGGCAGCCGGTCAACGATACATCGGGACCGCGAGGCACACCGCACGTTTTGATGAGACGCGCGATATTGATGGTCACCGGACGTCGACGTCGGTGCGTCGTCACGCTTTAAAAGGCAAGAAGAGGAGACCTCGGTGATCCTGGCGCGCGTAGAAACAACTATCAAATTACGCCTTCTGCGCCCGCAGATTTACCGATATCAATCAATCAAAAGTAAAACTTTACGAAAAACGGGTTGGAAAAAGATGCGATTTTTTTGTTGTTGCTTTTGTCTGATGTCCGGAGCGGTTGCTTTCGTTATCTGTATATCTCCCGGAGGCGGTGACGTTAACGAAAACGCAACAGTCGACCGACCGAAACTCGTCGCTGTCGTCCCTTTTCTGTTGTCGGCACGCCACACGGCTGAAATATTTTTAAGCACACACAGGAGAGGAACGGAACGGAACGGTTCCAGTAAAAAGCGTTTAAACGTTCCGTGTGGAAAGCACGAAAGCTCCTGGGGACTAAAGCAGCAGTCCTCGGACAGACTGATCGACCCGATCCGCGCGGCGAAGGTAAGTAACGAAGGACACAGAGGAGGGCTACCCTCAGGACACACCGTCACAGAAAGGGAATTTATCTTTCACCATGCTCGTCGTTGTGAGAGGCAGTTGTTAAGGCTCCCAGGGACAGGATGGGATGCGAGTGCACAAGGATGCAGAATAAATAACATCTCGGGGAAGACATTGAGTTATTGATTTACGATATAAATCACTGAAACAGTTTTATTGTAATTGCAGATAATTCGCCACCGTATGCTGGCGCAACGTTTTCCAAAGGTGAACCAACAAATGGGATGCACTTCATTATGCGTGAAGAATTATGAGTTTTCTATGATAAATAGTTGCAATATGTTAATTGTGCGAGCGGATGGAAACTTTACTGTCTCATAAAACAATGAAATTGTTTAATATTTATACAACAATCTTCAGTCAGCCAGGATGAACTACGCATGATGTATAACTGTTAGCAATTTACTCAATTTACTCCATATGTTTGTAGATTTAATATGTCCATCACCAGTTTTTAGCGAGCGTCTTTGTTTTCGACAGGATTTAAGTTTGTATTAGCGTTATAAGCTAATGTATAAAATTAAAGCCAGGCGAAATGGAGCGTAATTAAGTAGCGTGAACTTGTTCCATAAAAGCGCCACCTTTTGACAACTAGCGGAAGTAAAAGCTTTCATATTATTAAGGCCAAGATCGACGAGGCGTAATCAGACGTTGAATATTGATTTAGACAGACGCCATCTAATAGATGATTAGCAGATCCAAGCTATGCCAAATATTTTATTTTATCCCATTTTCCTTAACATGATTTCCAAGACCTAGCTGAATTTGTTCACGACAATGCTCGTATGCTATCTCAACTATTGGCATGACGTATTAACGTATTAACCATGGAATATCGACAGCTGGGAGAATAATCCATCAACTTCAAGGCAAATAAATTATCAAACTATGAGTTGCTGAAACCAGCATCAGTTGGCTTCTTGTAGTATTTACATTTACTGGATAACCGACGTAGCGGTTTGTGTCTATCGCTATCGTCCACTAATGGCGCTTATGTCATTCAATATAACACACCCGAATATGCTTGGTCGACGGACGTTAATATACAAAGTATAAACTTAAGTATAGATTTTTTAAAAAAGTTTTTTATGATAGTTTCAACGCAAAAAAAAGGGAAAATATGTCAGTGTAGAGTCCCGAAACGTTATGTTACATAGATTTGCTTGCCGCCATTTAAGACGAAGTGAAATTCATTAGCCTAGCCTTGTCCTATCTAGTATAGAAGAGCTAGCAGAAACAGTCAAACATAAGTTTATATCTCAAACGCATCGTCATATTTAACTTATTCATCATTACTATGTCAAGCGGAAACATGAGAAATATTCAAAATACATCGTATTTAATCGATAACACCCTTTAACCTTTCACGGAGCGAAAACGATTCGTAATGATAAAGGATTCCTCCAAATATCGCAAGATGACCCTAGCGAATTACGCTCCATATACTATGACTTTTATTATAAAGCATACCAGCATTGTGTTACAAATAATTTTCCCAAAAAGAAGCTTTAAAGGACCTCCAATAAACTGTAAGTATGGCAAAAAAAAACAAATCCGATATTCATCGTTTATGGTAGCCTACTTCAAACCACCACGAACCACATAAATTCACACATCCTGAAATCGTTTCACCTTTGGTACACGATAAACGATCCATCTATCTCACCACCTTCACATAATGGCAACGACCGGCAAGAAATATGCAAGCAGATCCCATTTGTCAGCAAAAATAGACCCGTTTTTGCACTATTCAACAATTCCTTTCAGCCGACGCGCCCAAATCGCTTCACACCGGTTTGACCATTAGGCACCCGCCACGGTCTGGCTCCAGGTTCGGGGCCGTTGATACAACAACACAGCCCACATCATGACCCACCAGAAATACGGCTCTAGGAGGAAGCGATTTTCAACACCGCACAACCCCCCACCCCTCGGGGGAAAACTCCCCGGTTTAGGTGCTATCATTAGAATGAATCGGACCAAAGCGTTTGAATTGATTTATGACTAGGCACAATGTTCCAATTTTCTCACCCAAGAATGGCCAATTTTTTGCGGTCGTCCCGCTCCCTGGGTGCTACTGCTTTTCGCCACAACGCCAAAAATATGCAAAAGTGAAGGTAGTGTGAGCGAGAATGTGCTTTCCGACGGGGTAAGGAGAAAAAAGGTCGACTTTAGTGCAGCTTTAAGATTGTGTTTTTACTGCGGTGCTTGTGATGGAAAACAGAGGGCGGACTTCGGGAATTGCTTCGTTTCCTTCCACAAAGACAAGGACTTTCCCTTCACAATCCTTGCAGCGAAAAAAAAGGCCCCGAAACAATCTAACAAACTCTCAATCACCATTGGCCGCGGTTGGGGCAGCAGCATGAGTTGTGCATTTGCGCGTTGCTCAATACCCTCTTCCCCTCCCTCCGGAAGTCAGCAATAATCAACTGACATCAAGCGGAACACTGCAGGCGTGACCGGAAAACCGGCAAATGGCAAAAGAATAAATTCCAGAAACGAGAAATCTGCCCCGCAAACAATAAGCGCGCGTTAGGGAGGTATTAGAAACCCAAACCGTTCGTTTCCCTTTTTTTCCTCGACTTTCCCTCCAGAACTCGTTTGATTAGTTTATGGATTCCCGTCACAGAAGGTGTGCGAGACCCACCACATCCCGAATCCGTCGGGCTTTGGTGTGTTTCATTTCACTTTCATCATTTGGGGGTGGTTGGAGAAATTCTTGCCAATCGTCTGCTGCTCCCCTCTCTTTCTGTTTAAGGCCGTTTAGGCGTGCGACTGTTACGGGGGGGATGACGCCTTCCTTTTGAGCCACAACACCAAAGAGGACCGGTGGGCGTAAAGCAAAGAAAGTAATATAAAAATTTATGAGCAGGATAAAACCAATCGAATGGAAAACAAAGCCAAGGAGCTGCTTTCTTTGTGCCCTGGTGTGACATCCGAGAAGAATGATATTGGCCCAGCTGCTAATTTACAATTCGATTACGCATCAATTCCAGGGCAGCTAGTAGGATCAGCACTTTGTGCATTGTGGATCAGCTAGTGCATTGATCAGCACTTTTGGCATTGGCCGAGACTGGAGAAAGTCAATGTGAAGAAGCAAGGGATTTACCATTGCAAAACATTCTCGTTTGCAAAATGCTTAACGAAAGTTCGGGGAGAAGCATCTGCCTTTGTGCTCAGAGACGGAAAGCAATGAAGGTTCAATAATTTAATTAATTATTGAGATACAATTCAATGAACGGCATCATTTTAAAGGTTTGTGTCACAAACTTCACTAAATGCATTTAAACATATTGCAAACATAAATGGTTTTCAATTTACAAGAAGATAATAGAATGATCGCTAAGTTTCATTTCTATTCTGTAGAATCAGATGAAACAAGTTAGTAGTTATGGATCCATTTTATTACTGAAAAGCAAATATTACAACAAAAACTATTTAAATATGAACGGTATTCTCTAAGTATAACAAAAAAAAATCATGTAGAATGTGTACTCAATAAACAAGTTTTGAAACGCCCGTTTAAAAAATGTGACATTTTAAATTTTATATATATATTTAATATTTTAGGCTAAAAATTCAAAGAATATTGTTGCATAATATTGTCGTAGATTTTTTTTTTGCATCGTTTGGAAGCAGCGCAACTCGTAGCTAATGTGTTAGTTTATCTTTGCTGCGAACTTCTAGAATCGCAGAGACAGATACATTTTAGGTGTTTTGTTCACTTAATACTATCATTTTTTATAAATACACTTTAGGCTTTGGTAAGATTAGTATAAAACCTACATTGTAGTAAATATAATTTAAATACCGTTATGTTTCCCAATGCATTTCAAATTAAATACAGTCATAGTTTTGTTATGGTTAATTAATCCAGCAAAAGAAAACATTTATCAAAAATGTATACATTAGTGAACACTCCCACGAGTTTAAATCATTTTAGTGATTATCTCGTTGCACGAATTCTCGTTACACGGGAAACTCTTTTCCATAGAAAGTCTATGACAAATACATCGTTTCAGTACTGAAAACTTGCTAGTATCAAGTTTTTATTACTTTCTTTATGAATAATTCTATAAAAAATGAAAAAAGTAAATTTCGAACTAGTTTTCTGATAATCTGCTTATTTAATATAATTTCTTGGCTTAATACGGGAATATTTTTAAAACAACTATCAAGAGTTTCCCATTGATATGAGTGTGTGATCACTTACAAAAACAAAATTTGTTTTGATTAGGTGTGAAAAATTATGTACTACTGGTTAAAATAAGCAGATGGATATTTAATTACATTACATTCACGATAAATGTTTCGATAAGTATCGGAATCGATTTTACTAGGCAAATGATTTACTTGCTACTCCAGTTGATTTAGTTCCAGATTTTTAAACGATTTTGGATGAAATTTAATTAAGCTTAAGAACGTTATTAAAAATGAATCACAAAATTCTCTGGAATATGGACAATGTTCAACATATTGGTCTATTTTTGTGTTTGATAGAAGGGTTTTTTTGTGTTTGATAGAAGTGCTATTTATTCACACTAAAAATTATCACAGTACGAAAAACGAAACGCAAAACGAATGTTCTATTTAAAATTCTCATAATTCTTAATCCACGTCTATTCGAGTACAGCAAAACTTTGGAAAAGATTAAAACGAGCCGCTCACTCGTACATCGAATCGTAAATCGTAAATCGGGATTCTTTAACCTATTTTGTTTGTTGGCAAATAATTACCAACCAGTTGTAATAATGGATCGAACAGCAACAAAGTAAGTAATTAACTGTTTTAATTCGCTGCGTGTACCATCCTTTTCACGATTTGCAAGTCAAACCAAGTGTACCTCTCTCTCTCACTCACTCACTAAGTATAACGCATTATTAAGTTAACCACACATCCATCGCACGTCAAACACAATAAGCAGCGAAAATGGCTTACATCTTACTAGTGCAAAAAAGGCTAGGTGCCCCGCGCGTGTGCTTCATTATCATGTCCATGCACCACTTACCTTGCACAGTCAGCCGGGCGATGGAGCTCTCGCGCGTACCGACCACATTGTACGCCACGCACTGGTACCGACCACCGTCCGACGGCCGAACGTCGCTGATGAGCAGATTGCCACCGTCCACGATCCGGATGCGGCCGATTTCCTTGGCGGAGCGCAGATGCTCGTCCAGCACCAGCCGCACGTCGTCCTTCATCCAGCGGATCGACGGTTCGGGGCTGCCTTTCGGGGCGCCACACTCGAGCAGGGCCGTTTCACCGGCGGCCACCCGCGTATCCTTCGGTTCCACCCGAAAGTCGTCGCGCAGCACTGAGGACGAAAAGTGAAGGGGGAGAAGAAAACTAAGCGTCAGAAAATTATCCAGGTGACAGGCAGGGCTTTGCAGTTGCGCCTAAGAAAATCCTGTTAGTTGCTGTCATTAGTGACTATCATTATCATCGAATTGACACCATTTTACAAGGTGCTTAGCTCGGTCCGCTGGCGAAAACATGGCGCGTCAGACGCTAGTGCCGTCTCCAACAGCTTCATCGAGCGCATGTTTTGCCGCAGTGAGATGTTGACGCAGCGAGCGGAGAGCGGTCGGCGCGAAATTGGCCGCACCAACCAAGGATCGATGGTGCATCCGCAGCCCCGGGTAATTATACCGGGCTCAGGTGAACGGAACAGTAGCTCAATTATAAAGGTTAGTTGAGATGCAACAGCGCCCATCGGTGGGTGCCTAATGGTTATGTTGAAACGGTCGTCGATGAACCGTAGGAAAGTCAACCTCCTGCAACCAACAACCTGTTCCTGCGCGACAACGTATAGCGCGGTATGCGCAATTACAAGCATCAGGTGACACACACGGAGTATGCAGAAAACGTAACATACACACACACACGATGCATTAGCCCCCAACCACCCATGGACTGCGCTGCTGGACGGAATAATGTACCCCGCTCGTTCCGGGTGCGATGCATGTCAAGTATGTCATTATCCAGTGTCATTACAACGGTGGGTTTCTGTCGGCTTTCTGCACTTCACCACGGTTTTGTTAATCAACATTTTGACGGGGGCCACCAGTTCCCGCGTTCCGGGCGTGCAGAACACCTTCCATTGTCTTAAGTGTTGATGGACAAGTGGAAAGGAGGGTAAAGGGGAAGGAAAGGAGGGGCGGCATAATTTATGCAGATTTGTTTTCATTAGCGGACGAGACACCGTACATATCAAAACTCGCGCAAACCTGTCGAACAAATAATGCCATCACGGGCAAGCCGTGTAGCTTCAGGCAAATGTTCTAATTAGACATTGTATTAATATTCATGTGGGAGTATCGTGTGTAAGAAGGGGGAGGAGGGGGGGGGGACGTAGAAAGAAGGGTACGGAAAGTTAAGTAATACGAATCGACTATTTGCTGCTTTGTGTCATTGTTATATCGATGACGACCATATATTCAACACAAGCATTTGGATAAAAATAGGAGAAGTTATCTTTTTTTTTGCTCAGATTTTTAATAATAGAATTTAATAATTAGAATTATTTGAGGTAAAATTGTAACTAATGAAGGTAATTAAAATTGAAACAATATGTTTGATTGAAAAATGTTTACAAAAATCATTTCTGTTTTTATTTAGTCCTAGTCATATTCCCAGTGACAAAATCTGTCTAGGTATTTAAGCCAAAAGCAAGTAAGAAACAAAAATCATTACTGTTTTTATTTAGTCCTAGTCATATTTTCAGTGATAAAATCTGTCTAGGTATTAAAGCAAAAAACAAGTAAGATAAGAGTAAGAGTAAGATAAAATTCAATATTAATATTATTTCATATATTGTAACCTAAAGGTAGCTAATTTATCAACATGTTTTTTAAATGCCTTTACTTAAAACACATTACATTGTTCATGTGCCTAAATGCAATATTTAAATTTTGCATAGTTATCTTTACATCACACGGAAATTGATTGCTTCGAGAATTAACATAATAAAAATAATAGTTTAAAAATTTAATATCCTAACACACCAATTTAAAAATCATTCTTAAAATGAAGTAAATTGATGGGAAAATTTCGTAACAATTACTGTACGATGTTAATAGAATCTAGTTGAGATACCATGATTTTCTTTTTCTTATTTTGGTAGTAACGGCCGTGTCATATTGCACCGATAGATACCTCGATTAGAACCGTGTGAATAAATTTATACTACATGAGTGTACAATAGTTTCATCCTACAGGCTATATTGATCCCGTATTTGTAATACATCATAGCACACTTGGTTCTTTCTTCGATTACGTAAAATGTTACAGAAGTTACGATAAGATATTTATTAAAAACGTAACACAGATACAAAAAATGTGAAGTTAAAAAATACGGAAGATTTTATGTGTACATTTTATAGTGTTTGTATTGTGGACCGCATGGAATAATATCATAGTAAAATGAATTATATTTTATTATTATAAAATAACCTTCTTTACTGAGCCAACATTGTGACGTTTAATCTTTTTAGTGGATATTTTTATTGGTAAGATAAAATATTTGTTTTGAGAAAATCAGTAAAATATCATTTGAAAAAGTATGTAAGTCTTGAAATCTTCATGACATCATCTGGTAAAATCTTTATAGACAATACCAGGTGATGCATTGCGACATCAAGCTGATAGGACTTTCGAAAGGTCTATTTTTCATCGACCGAAGTACTTAGCAGCTTTCTCATCTTGAACACCGAAAACAAAACCACATAAAACTGACGAAACTTCTCAAACAGCAGTAAAGAAACCATTATAAAGATATCCATAAGTATGTTACATCGCCCAAACCAAACACGCCACTACCAACTGCCCTTTGTTCAACGGCGTATCCGCGTAATTCAATCTGCATAGGCTTCTTCTGCTGCTGATGCTGCTGCTGCTGCCAGAGATTTATCACCGGCTGCCTGAACGCGCGGAGCGCCAAATCGAATATCATCAATCGTTCGGGCGACACCTCTCAGGCCTATTTATAAAAGTGACAAAGCATCAATTTCAATGTGACACAACATCACTCCACCTGAGGGAGAGCGCACAGGAAGCACTAACCATTAGCGAAATGGGATAAACAAAGAAGAACACACGGTGGACGGCGAACCACCACAAAGCCCTCACACCGCCAGCTAT
The DNA here is from genome assembly GCA_000349105.1 of Anopheles epiroticus. Taxonomy (NCBI): domain Eukaryota; kingdom Metazoa; phylum Arthropoda; class Insecta; order Diptera; family Culicidae; genus Anopheles; species Anopheles epiroticus. The sequence continues at coordinate 56,440 of KB671541.1, read as the reverse complement.
CGATGCTGATGCCCGGAGATGCCGGTTAGTGGTATCATTTAATTTCCTGTGCCTTTCTTCCATTATCATCATTACTCTCGGCCCAGAACCGATATGCAGGATGGGGATGAGATGTGAGGCCGTGAGGCCCTTGGATGGAGCGAGTGTAAGTTCAGCTGGGTCATATAATGGAGAGCCGATGGAGAGGATATCATGTACCGCGTCACTGGCAACAGAGTCTGCAGCAAAAGGGGAAACGGCTAGGAGCGGCAATCTCCCGGCAGAGATAGAAGACAAAGTGGTTTCGAACGGAATAGCCGTTTGAGGCCGCATGAAAGCGCGCTGTTCCGATCAGGTAGGATTATTGTTGTAATAAATAATTATGCAAATCAGCGCGCACCAGCATAGATGTGCTGCACCTTGTGACAGTCGAGCGTGAGGCTCTACGCAACGGAGCGGAAAACGGTAATGCTGTGGCTTGACGATGGCGCCAAGGTATACCCCTCCTTCCCTGGTTAGGTGAAACTTATCTGCATATATGGGATGGGAAGAGCCACATTTTCGACATCGACAGGCGCTAGGATAGGAAAATTGAAGTGAAGAAGGAAGATGTTGCAGTCGCGGACACCAGAGAGTACATTATACCGAGCTCCACTAGCGAGAGATTGATGCACCGTAGGGGTCATCGATGTGCATGCAACTTCTACAAATTGGAAAGGGGTTCCAAAGGAATTGTTTTGGGCTACACAATTTGCCTATCTTCTAAAGTGCTTTGTATCGTAAATTATTGAACACTGTGTCACACGGATAGCAGGAGAGTTTTTGGAGGTGTGACTGCTAAGCTGCCCTCTTTATCCCACGTCTGTAGATTACATGAATTACATGAGAGTGAGAAGTGTAAGGCAACACATGGAATAAAATTAGAATATTAATACAAACACTAGTAATATTTTAATTCCATTAAATCAGAGAATCTTTCAAGAGGGACGTTAACCTCTTCCCAGCATGAGAAGGAGCCCTCCGTCGACAGGAGCAGCAGACGAAGTTATTGTTGGGCATGTTAGTGTCACCTGCTTTTAAAAATCAATTTAACCTACTCCACAGATCCATGCGCCTGTCAGGACCGTTTAGAAAATCAATTTCCTCTCTACGGGGCCACCACTACAACAGCAGTTCCGTTGAAACTTACATGCAATCTGGAGCGTCGCATTACGGCTCTCGGCAATTCCGGCAATGTTCGAGGCGACACACCGATAGACGCCGGCATCGTTCTCCTTCTTACTGTGCAGCGTCCGCAGAAAGAACAGCGAGCCCGACGGCAGCAGGACGTGGTTGGACGTTAGCTTTACCGGTTCGCCGTCCTTGTACCAGTGGATGGCCGGTTCCGGCTTTCCGTCCGCCTTGCAGTTCAGCGTCACGGGATCGTTCTTCGGTACGATCTGGTTGTTGGGATGTTCGACGATCCGTGGTGCACGGTACTGGCCTGGAAGGGAGAAACGAGAGGGAAGAGGAAACCGATCGATTAATACTTTTCTTCCATTTGCTAAGCAGAAAAAGCACAACCCATTGCCTAACGATTGCCTACTCCCAGGGCTGCCTCAACTCATTCCCTAAGATATTAGGCACGCCTCACGAGTTAACAGTGCAAAATCCGGATCATTGTCAAATATGCAAATTTTGTACCCAACCCGCACACACCCCATCGCTCCACACTTTCCGGTCCAACCAAACGGTTATAATCCGGTGCAAAAACCCCCTTTTCCGGAGCCCAAAAGGGTTCCCAGGGGAGACATTAAAAACCCAAAGACCATGGGACGCACAAAATGGCAGCAAGTTGATAAAGTTATAATTTAAAGTTACTCCCAGTGTACCGGAGCGTCGGTTGTATCTTCTCCGTTCGGGCTTCTACGCCAACTAATCCCCTAAAGCCTGTATGAGGACTGTGAAGCTGTTGATAGCGCCAGGTTCACGTAATGATTTCAAATGACTCACAAGCCTTAAACACTGGGGCCGCCCAAGCCGAAGGAGCCTTCCAAAGCTAGCTTCAGAATCGACAGCACACGGGCTCGCCAGCAGGGGCAGCTGTAATAACAAGCTCTCATTTTCATGATCCCAATATCTTAGGCACAAACTCGCTTGTACAACAAGCAAGCCAACCAACGCCCCTCTCTTTGGCAACATTGGCAAAGGCAGTGAGACGGAGAGGGCTCCGGATAAGAAAACGACCGGAAGGATGATAGGCAAGGAAAGCCCGATCCGTCTGCAATGGATGGCCCATGCAAATGGAAGCCGTTTAATATACACTCAATTTGACAGCTTCATTTAATCAACGCTAGAGCTAGGGCGAGTGTCATCGTGCTGCAGCGTCTCCCCCAGAGTGGGCCTGCTGGCGTAGCTCAAGTAGCGCTGCACTTTCTCGAAGCCACGAAGACCCTAGGCAACTGTGCACTGCAAGGAGCTAGTGGTGCATATTTGTCTCACGCGCACGAACCCAAGGACCCACACACAAACACACCAAACTGGTTCGGTTCGGCTGCAGTGAGTTGCTTCTTATTCCTTTTTGCTTTTATTGCAAGCGGATTAAGGCTCCGCCGGCTGGCGTCGTCTGCAACCTGTCGTCATAAAGTTTGCTCAATTGCGCGCCTGCAGCGAAAGTGCATCTGACAGGGGAGGCCACCGGTCGGCTGGGGCTAGGCCACACCACAGAAAGATGATGGCATTGATGATAATGATGTTGAACCTTGCCGGGCAGACAAATATGCAAAATTCGAAGGACCTGCAAGCGACTTGCTTGCTGGGAGGGGAAGTCTTTGGTAGATTATAGCTTTCCAAAACATTTATTTAATTATAAAATTAATTTGAAGTGAAGACTGGCTGACGTGTCAGCTTGGGTGGAACAGACACTAGCGAATCAACTTTGAAACAAAAATGAGTCGTTGTGATCAGAAGATTATTTCTTGTCTAAGTAAAATTTTAGTCTCGAAAAACCCAAGTTAAGCTTGGACGTGGATTTATCATCATTAGAAATACCAAGCCCAAACCCAGAAGAGTTTTAAAAAGCAAGTCTTTGATCATATACTAAATACACACTACGTAAACAAGATGAATTTGTTGATGATCTTGCCATATATTTTTGTATTTAATACTTTAATAATTTATAACTTAAATGCTTATATATAACTACATAAGCATATGCGAAAGAAATGACAATGAAATCAAAAATAAATTTAGCAGATTTACGAGTTCTCATTGTCCCTGCAAAACAAAATGTAATGGAAAAATCATACTGGTTTGAACACCTGACGTGATTGGATAGTTCACCTGTCGTGATTGGATAGCTACATTCAGGTTGGATAGTTGAAAAAATGTTTTCGGAATCGAAAAATTGAAAGCTCCAAATTAATACTGCAGACACTTCTTGCAACGTGTCTTCAGAAATAATGTAATTTACATAGACATCTTCTTGTCACTTAACTAAGTCTCTTGTAAAAAGCTTTAATTTATATGCTATATTGCGTTAAAACCTTTCAATACATTTATTCAAGACTTGTAATAGCCATGCTCTCTTATATGCATAAAAAATGTTACATGATATGTTCTCAGTTAAAAGAATATGGAAACCAAAATAATTTGGCTTTAAAATGTGTTAAGACTAAGACGCATAATAAACGTTAAGGCTTACATTCTTTTATTTTTTATAGTAATGGACAGGCCTTACTGATTGTTTAGAACTTCATATTCGAGGAAGTTGTAAAGAATAAATTACTTCATAATACCTGTTCCGTAAATAGTCATGAAATAAGCTTAAATTTTTATATTTCACGGACTTTTTGTAAGGAATAATACACATTTTTTTCTTAAAAAACGTCTTGTATTCTTTTTCGTCCAGGTCTGTACGCCTCGAATATTCAAGTTCTTATTAAAATTTTTCCAAAAAGAATGTTCTACCACTTCCCATACATGAGACTCTCATATCCTGCTTTCCCTGCAATACATACGATTCTGCAGATTTCAGATAGTCAAAACTAGGAGGGCAATAACCCGAAAGCATACGCCCAAGTTTAGCATACAGCGATGGTTAAGAAACGTATGCAAAAGCAAAACCAGCAATAATTGAGGGCACTGGCAAGTGTGTCTCTCCATCAATGTGCTTTAGGTCTAAAATAGTGCCTGCATATGAAAAAGCCTACACGAACCAAGTGTAGCGCACTTCCACCCGCCCACTCTATTCCCGAGTGCAATTGTCAATGTGCTTTCACCCCCGCACAGCAGCATAAATATGCCGCCTGTCGCTGGCTTTGACGCACCAAAAAGGAAACACGATACGCACGAACTACGAGCTCGCGCGCGCAACAAAACGGCTAGTGCAAAGATGGCGCTAGCTGAGGACCAAACTGTATGGTAGGAGCGTGAGCAGAGATCGAAGATCAATCAGGTGAACCTCGGTATTATCGCCTCGCCAATATAAAACCTTCAGCTTGGTTGCCAATTTCTGCCACGTTTTATGCACGCTGCACGCAACTAAACCCTCTTACACACTTCAATCGAGCTTACCACGTGGGATGGAGTACCGCCTAGAGCCACACACCGTACCATAATTGCACATTTATTAGCCATTGTCTCGGTGGAAATGTCATTTGTGTGCGTGGTATGAAAATGCACCATAATCGGTCGGAGGTTCCTCCTTCTTCTGCTGCTGTTGCATCGACGTGTGTCTTGCTCCACAGCCTGCAGGGCCCCTACATAAGACGAACCGGCCACAGCTGAACGTATAAAACCGCTTTAATCGTGCCTTAACTAAGACGATGTGTAGAAGTTGACGGTGCAGGTAAAGCAATCGGGCCTTACTTTACTACATCCTGCAGGCATCGTTTTTATGGGCACACTTGCACAACAACAGCAACAACGAAAACTAAAAAAATAATCTGCACATACAACTAGCTCCCACCAGAAAGGGCTGAAAGGAAGTTCGAGCAAACTACCTTCAACAAACTCAGCAGATGGTGGCTAGGTTAAAGAGCTTTTGCTGCAGTGTGATGGTTTTATGCTTCCCGGGCTATGAATCGGTCGGTACCTACTTCAGAAAGTGGTAAAGATATATGCTAGTCCCAATTAGTCAAGCATTAAGAAAGGGTAGCCTTAAGCGAGACACTGCTGCTTGCGTCATACGTTACACAGATATTGATATTTTATTATTGAAACGATACGAAACATTTGATGATTTCATGTGTGTTTATTTGTAGGAAAAAAATAAAAAATAAATAATAATAATAAATAACAAAATAAATTCTAATTTCTATGCTATTGTAACATTTATATTCCCGTTTCTTTTTGGTACTTTTAATTTTAACTTTTTTTTAATTCATGCTTATATGTTTTCAGCGTTTTGCACAAACATTTTGTACTGTTTTCTTACCAACGTTTAAACTTTTTAACATATTTTTTCTGCTTGTTTTTGTTAAAAAGTAATGGCTTGATCTGTTTTGACGTTTTTATTTTTGAATTCTAATTCAGACTCGTTTCATGCACTTTACTTCAGAATTTGAAAACTTTGGATAACTATTTTCTCTTGAATATTTTCGCTTTTGAGTATTTTTACTTTGAGTTTTTTTTTCTTAAGACGTTTCTGCACTTGAATTTTTTCTTTTTTATTTTACTGTTTGTTTTTCACTTGTAGGTTTTATACTTTTACTTCATTTCTTCTTTGCCGTATTGATGAATGCTTTGTTGTTTTACTCCTTAAAGTTTCCACATTTCATTTTTATCTTTTTACTACATGTTACAGTCATATTTCGTACTGTTTTATTTATGTAATTCATAGCCATATCTTTCATCAAATAAAAATTGCACAACTAAGCGTTCACACCTTGTTTCCACATCATTTTACCATTACTGTTCAAATCATGTCCAGACGAAAAAAAAACTTTATCTTCTATACCATATGACAAACATGGAACTGTGCATGTTTTCACCATTTTCATAACTTACAAACAAATATTTCGAAACAGCTAAAAAAACATGTCTCGCTATAACACACCAAACGAAATGAAGCAACTGTGATGACATTTGCAAATTATTTTCCCCAAACGCAGTGCAGAACCCTTTGGGTGAAAAATCTTGTCTCACGATTTCGATGACATGCGAGTTACACAAAAAAATGCAACATGCGTCCCCCTACCGCCGGAATGCTACAGCTCTCTGTTGCCACTCCATTGAAACGATCAAAACACGATCCCGTTTTTTGTTATAGGTGCCAACGAAATACTTCTGGATTCCAACTTCTGCTACTTTCGTGCAAACGATGAATGGCACCACCACTGAAGAAGAGCAGCGCCTGATGAAGAAATTTCTGACAGCTTCATCCTTTAGCATACAGGGCCGCCGCCGCCGCCGCCACAAAATCGAGTCGGCACAGTCGGAACAGACGACCAGTTGGAGAAGAGTGTTCGCGCAGTCTGTTTTGATTTTTCACCAGCCCACCCATCGCTCACACAACCTGCACGACGAAATGACTACTTTCCATTTTCAAACGCACTAACAAAGTGAGAAAATCGGGAGAAAATGATGATGCCGTAAAGGGTGCGGGCCAGAGTCGCCGACTCTGGGCGATGAGTAAATATTTTCCTTTCCACAAGCTGTTCAAGCTGTCGACTGCTGACTGGTCCTTTCCGTTCCCCCGCGGCGGCGTACACGTTCAGCTTTTTCACTTGACATAATAGTTCGAAATTCCACAGTTAGTATTGCAGCCGCCAGGGAGGTTGGTTATGCGGTACGGTAGGGGGTGGAGACGCACCAAATCCAGCGGCAAGCGGAAAGCGACTCTTGCGCGCGCCTTCCATAAATAAATCAACGCCAATCATCATGCAAAAACACAAGCAAAACGGTGATCCCATCGTTGTCGTGTACTGCATTTTATTTTTTCCGACACGCACACACACACACACCCAGATGATGTGATGATCGCACTGATGGTGACCATTCATCATCCAGTTAAGTAGGAAATTATGGTAAGCGGAACAACATGATGGCAGCCACGCAACAGCAGCAGCTAGCATTTGTCAAAACTGTGGGGTTCTCCCACGATGGTTATTGGGTGATATAATGTTTTCCTCCAATTTAAAACGGTACCGCCACACCATAATATTCAAACCAAATTTAATTAAAACCGTTATCAACGAGCGTCGTGCAGTTCACCTAATCAGCAACACCCCTGGTCACGCCAAAACGGGTCAACAACGGAAGACAACAACTTCGACTTTGACGAAGTCTTGAGTACGTGTGAGAGACGGCGTGTTTGGTGTCATCCAGCGGGTTTATGCGTGAGACACATTCCAGAGGCGCCACTGGCCCCAATATAAACTACACCACAAACATTCTCGCTGGCTGCTGTGCACGTGCACATCTTCCTCACCGCTGTTGATGCTTCTCGAGTCGTCATCTTCTCTCGCACGCAAGATCTAGCCAGGGTCTTCTGGACCGTGTTTTGCATCCGAAAATTTATGAGCTGTGCAGTGAGAGAAATGTGTTGGTCCCCCTATCCATACCCAAAGCTGTTGGTGAGGATGCATGTGACGAACTTCCTATACGATGCTTCAGTGCAGTCGACTTGGAAATACCCTGTCCCCTGGTGACGGCAGTAGCTCCAAAAACCTATATCATTCGCACGAGGATCTAAGGATTACAGTCGCCGCATCATCCCGTACGATTCTCCAGAGACGATACTGCCTTCTGCACATTTATTGCATCCCGTATCCGCCCGGACGGATTGGAACACAGGAAACCATCGTCCCAACCAACACCAACAGGCACATAGACACAGCAGAGAGTTGTTTTCCCTTGCTTGGAGGAATTAGACGGCGGCCTCTTTTTTTTTTGCGCCCCGCGACAGAGCGCGTCACCGACCACACTAGCTTTTATTGAGAAATTTTATTGATATAGTTTTTAATGGCGGTGCCTTTGACAAATTTAACGACCAGTCTAACACTCCACCGGGGGGGACGGAGGGTGTGCAAGAACAAAAACCGACCCTTAAAGCCGTATCATTGCCAGTTCCGATGCGACCTGATTCACTCGCCCGCCCCAATTTAGATTGCCGTGGCGTTGCTGTTAGAAATTGTGTGGAACACTCGAGAGAGTTGGTCATTTTTTTTATGACGGTAAAGATGTGATGGAGCGGCCTCTGGAAAGATGAACTCCCGTGCACATTTATATGCAACCGTAAACATAACGGGGGGGGGGGGGGGGGCACAGCATACACACATCACCAGACAAGGGGAGCGCAATAAAATTGAAAAACTTTGGAACGTAAGGTTTTCCACGTTGGGATGTCTCGAGCATACAAAGCGAGGTAGTCAAGGATAAAGTTTAGCGTTAGTTTATGTGTGTGATGAGGTGACAAATGCACAATAAAATATTTTCAAATCAAATTAAACCATGCCATTGTTTTTGTGTTCTTTCATCAAGCTAACCTTCAGAAGCAAGAACCTGATTAATCAGAAGCCAATGTGATTTGAAGTTTTGCTTATACATATACTACGATCATAAACATGAATGTGTTTGAAACACTATTTGACGAATTTGACGTAATTCTATTCTATACTATATACTAAATAACAGCATGTTTTGAGTTGTAATTAAGACTCCATTTAGATATTGACCATTGTTTTTTGTATTAAAATAAAGTTTAACAATTAAACAAACACACATTTATTTACTCTAAGAAAAATCCTGCACAAAACATTTCCGGATAGATATCTCGGATGAGCAACAAATAACACATTTTAGCATTTCGATAACTACTTTAAATATGTCTGTTTTGTTCCTTTTTTTAAGTTGTTTCGTTCGAGAATTTTTTAATTGGCTTTGGTGAATGATCACTATATTCTCTAAACTAATGCTTGTCTAATAAGTTTTCCCACTACTCAAAGTGTCCACAAAGCAAAAGACTCCTACCCTCGGGGCAAATTGTACATAACAAACTGTACATACTTTGGATGGATATGGGAAGGACCAATTAGTACCTATAGTTCATCACCGGGCGACCTCTCTCGAGTGACGCTAAACTATTGCACTCGCCCGACAATGATGATGCCGGGTCAACTGACGCGAGGTTAATCACTCAGCTCTTGCACACTCCGCACCGAGCCCGACGGTGAGTTAAAGAGTGAAAGCCCCGTACCACTCATCTCCTCCCTGTTAGCATGTGAGGGACAGAAATTGTGGTCAACGATCCGTGTCATACGTCTACCTCGTCCGCGCGACTCGCGCACTGCTCATTCAATGCTCATCATCATCATCAACACCCCGACAAACACGTGACTTCTTTGACTCCGCTTCGTGACTCGGCTCTTTGCCAAGCGCGAACACACGTGGAGAGAAAGAGCATGGCGGCAAGTCTCTGGTCGAACATTTAGTGCACTGTTGTGCACAGAGACAGGGAGGCGGCGGTGTGTCAGTTCAATCGTTGAAAAATTACCTCGAAACCACTGCACAGATGAAGCTGAAAAATAGTGCATCAGGCACAGGATAGGGATAGGTGTGTGTGGTCAACGTTCAGAGTTCAGGGCAAAGGTAGCATACCACACCGAGGAATGACACGTCGTCGGTCCATTGCCTGTTCACGAGAGCTGAGTGAATGTGGAGACATGGAAGGTATATAATGAGCTTGCAAGCTGTCAACGTGAACAAGTTTTTCCATTTTTCTCTTGGTGAGTGGGGGTGTAGTTTTCTCTTCCATTTAAATGGTACGAGATAAGCATAAAAGTGGAAATTACAATCGATGGCAGGGTTTCCAGGTCACTTTGCGAAGTGTGCAGCTTAGTTAGCGATATGTACACGATAATTCACTTTTCCCTTTTATCCAACCAAAATAAATTTCGATTCTTCAACTAGCATATCAGATTAATTGAAATATTCATGAAAAAGTACATTTTTAAGGATATGGAAGGCAGTTTCAACGATATTATAATTGTTGTACACAAAAGAGCGAATCATTGATAAGCAAAAGAGCTTTATAAAATAAAGAACAGGAATCGTAAAAACCTTTAATCGACGTATATTAAAACAACTAAATTCAAAATATAAATAAAAAAAATGTTGAATTCCAACCTCCCATAGAATTCAGCCATTTCTATTAATAACTTTTTAAGCATGATAAAATCTTGGGCAAATTGCAACACAGCAATCAGAATCTATAGTAGCACATCCTGGCGGAGATTGGAGAACAAGAAAATAAGCCCGAGAGGAAGATGCTCAGAAGGATTGTTGGCCCCATACGTGAGGAGGGACAAAGGAGGAGCCGATAGAACGACGAGCTGTACAAGCTGTACAACGACCTTACTGTTGTGCAGCGGATTAAGCTCGCCCGGCTCCGGTGGGTTGGCCATGTTATACGCATGGACCCGGACGACCCAGCCCGCAAAGTCCTCCGCATAGACACAGCAGGCGTAGGCCTAAATTGAAGTGGTGAGATAGCGTAGAGGCGTCCGTCATCAAGGCCGGGATAGCGGATTGGCAGACGACGGTGCGAGACCGTGAGCGGTTTCTGAGTTTGTTGCAGAAGGCAAAACCTGCGAAGCGTTTGTAGCGCCCGATAGGAAGAAGAAATACTCAATACTAAGTATTGAGTGTACGAGCCAAAATTGTTGTTGACAGCTTTAGCTAACCACCACAAGAAGGCGCTAATGTTGATCGTAATATGCAGCTTAATTATGCTCCGTGTCGTCTTTGGGATAATCATTAATAACTCAGAGATATCTAAGTTCCAGATTAGAACCTGAAAGTGAATCATTTCTTAAGCTTTAGTTAAAATAACAACCGTGCCGTAAAATAACAACCGTCATTTATTACCGTTAATGCAAATAATAGTCATTTTAAGGGACAATGTAAAAGCCAGGATCGACGACGCGTATTCTCAATTATAATCTTGATCTGAGCTGGCGTCATCTATTCGCAGTAAGCAGAAGCTTGCCTTCCGTGTAATTTAGATGCCAAAAAAATACACGTTTCGTGGATCGTCGAAACATGAATACAACAAGAAGGCAGCTGGTGCAGTTCTCAGAAATACACTGTTCGACAATTTATTTGGCTTGAAATCACACTCATACCACAAAAGA
>KB671541.1:0-38628 GCA_000349105.1 Anopheles epiroticus | reverse complement strand
TTGCAGAGGTTACGTTGAATATTACTCAAATATGTGCCATATTGAAACCTGTTATAGCTGTGGTATAAAGAGTGCGTTTTTGTCCCTTTTATTGATTCTACACAGTCAATTTAACATTTTTTTGGATGGATCGCACAAACTCCAGGTCAATACGATATCTTGAGCTTTACAAGGTTTTAACACTTAACAGAAAACTCTTTGCAGCACAAAAAATGGTGAAACAGTTTAAGGGTTATCATAACCTGGTTTTGGTTTAAGTATCACATTTGAACGGTTGTTTAATGATCCAACAAAAGATATTTGAAAAAAAAAACTGTTAAAACCCAAAGTTCAAAGTGTGTGATACATGAACAATTCTAGTAAAGAAAGCGAAACATAAAGCAGTAAAATGCATATGTAAATGGCATAGTAAACCCTGTCAATACAGTCCTAAACAATGTTTGATGGATGTTGTTGCAGAGAAACTGTTTCAGCCGTTTCGGCGTTGTAATCGGCGTTGTTTCGTTTCGGCGTTGTGGAATCAACATCGTTTGAATACGCTAACCGCACACTCTGCAATCTTGGATCAAAGTTTATCAACGGATTAAGGCTCGATTTAATGCAACTTTTCACTTTCGTCCCTAAACCAGGCGCACACCCTCACGCTTAATATCAAAGAAAAGTGTCCCTTCGATAAACGCCGAGGCAGGTAAAAGCCCGCAGCCCACAAGCTTCAATAAAGTCTGAAAAAGCCTAAGCTCTCTCTACCAACTCAACCTAAACACATAACCCAATTTAACAACCATCAACCGAGCGACGAGTGGCTGGCTGGCTGGCTGGCTGGCTGGCTGCTATGCTAATTCTCCGCTAAACCTCTTTCATCCCATGCTTCAGGATTTTCAAAAGGGATGAAAAAGCCCTTTGCCGACTTCCTACAGAAAAGCCCACCATTGCAACCCGACCACCATAACGGTTAAGTGTGCGGTAATGGTTCCGAAAATTTCGAACTAATTTGGGTGCTGTGGCGACAGTTTGGGGAAGGGTAAATCGATTGCATTCATTAATGCTAAGCTACGCAGAAAAATGTCGAATCTACTAAAAGCAGCCACTACATACCGTGCCCTAAATTCTTGCGCCAACAAAGCGAATTATTTAAAGCGAACTAAACACGGGAACCGGCAAGCCCCAACTAAGGGAAAACAGGTGGGGTGAAAAACTCCCGGAAAATGATGCGGATGTGCACTAAATTTCCTCCACGCCGTAGCCCATTTTGTACAGGAGCAAAGGGCTGCTCATCCCGAAACAAACACACAGCCATGTGTGTTGGATGGAAGCTTCCCCCGACTGAGCCAGGCCGCGAGGGTTTGAATGAATGCAAGGACACGATTGTTGGCTCGATTCCACCAACAAAACGCAAACAGTGTCGATATGGCTCTCGTGAAAATCATCCGTATCCTTTCTCTACTCCTTCTCTTAGCCTCCCCGTTTAGCCACAGCCGAAAAGCTCGTGTTGATCCTTCCATTAGCCCCCCCGGTGGTGTCCTCCTCGACTGGCGCGATAAAATGAATGGGAGCGCCACACCTCGCTGGCCGCGCGAATGAAGGCTCCATTTTAAGGATTTAATTAATTTTAGACACGCCAACCCCATTTCGGTGTTGCGTATCATTTCATATTCATAGAATATTTACAGTGTGATTTCCACGAAACGCTCGCCACAAACGCGCGAGACTACGCAGCGCAAACGCGCACAAATACGTAACTGAGAGGCTACGCGTTTTCCGTTAGGCTCGTTTTTTTTTTTCCTGTGACTAACCACCCCCACACGCTCGGTCGCCCTTAATTGCCTAATGCTTTTTTACGCAAATTGGTTAACCGAGAACGTCCTCCACTTTCCTGGTTTGCTTTGGAGCTCTCGGTTGCCATCGTTGGACCGTAGTCTGTGTGGTCTTTTGACTCCCATTAGAGAGATGATTTTCTAAACGATCCTGACCTATTTTGGGGAATGTGCTTACGACCACTTTTTAGCTTTGTGTGCGACGTGTACAAACAAACCTGCTGTTTTAAGGGGGCCGTGGAATACTTTTACACTCTGCTAGGGACTGTTGCTGGGTTGACATTGAGACAATCGTACACTTAAAGAGACTCAGGAACTGTTGAACAGTTAAAGAAAAAGATTATTCAAAAGTTTACCCTAGCGAAAGTTTGAGTCGAAGTTCTTCCGTAAGAGTAACCAGTAAATGATAAAAAATAAGATCAAAAGTTGTCATTTTGAAGAACAGTACAGGCATTCATTCTTTGCAAAGGAACTATAGCATCACTATTCATGACACTGGTCACTTTATTTCAATAATGCTACCAATTTTTTTGAAGATACCTGTAACCTGTAATTTAAACAATAAAACTAAAATTATCAAAACTGTTACCGTAAGCTGTCCTAAAATTGGTACAACTAGTATCTTGTTAAAGATAACAATACTGTATTTTTTTACTATAGAGAATATTGACCAAACGGTGGCAGGCGGAAATATAACGAATTGCTTAAGATCTAGATCTAGATCTGTAAATGCAACATTTTTTTCGATATATTTAGCTAACATTTCCTAGCAAAAAAAATGAAAAAGCGAAACCCGACGTGTTCTAAGAACTATTGACTTTTTCGCATACCAAATTGATTAAAAATGAGTTGAAAATTGAATTGCTTCGGCTAGCTGTCAACAGGTGGCGCACGAGTTACAACAATTTTACGATAGCGTGTTTCGCTCCATGTCCTCATGTTTATATCCTAAATAAATAAAAAAAATGCTTTTCGTAACAATAAACACGAGACAATTTAATGCATTCATTCGTGCCATTTGAATAATTTTCTTAATTTATTCAGCATTTTGTTTTATTTTGCTGCATTGAAAAAACATATTGAAATAAAAATACTGCAAAAGTAACCGCAGCTTTAAAAAACATTAAAACATTAACAACATATTCCGTATTGAATTATGCATTAAATATTAAAATTACTACTAGATATGTGACAGTCAAAAACATATCTTGTGCATATTTACATTAAGATTTACACCTGTTGTACCCTTACTCACTTTACAAGTCGCACAGAATAAATTCACCACATTTCGCGACTTAGTTTTCCTGTATTATATCCATTTATAAACCAGTAAAAAATTGTATAACTTTGTACGCAACCGTGAACCGTACATACTAATCCTCAGTCACATTTTATGGAAGTATAGTCTATTCTAATTTTTAATGTTAAGAGAGGATTTTTACATAAGTTTCACATATCAACATATACCACTTTTTCTGCGCAGAAAAGTAAGAACATAATGAGTGTGTAATGAGTACACAAAGTGTACTTGACAGGGACAAAACTTAAATAATGATCATGACAATAATTTTATTCGATTGCACAGAATCTAAATATTCAATTTCGCACACGAAAGTGCCACAACATTCATATCGCGACAAAAACATTGCTAGTTCCATTAAACAAACAAATATTCATTAATTTTGGAGGACAATTTAACCCAATCAACCAAATTATTATTTTATTTCACCCCAAAAGTGCTGAAAAGATTATTTCAACGCAAGGTCATTACAATCAGCAAACTTTTATGAGAAAGTTCCGTGAACTCATCCCCCATTCATACCGACCAGCAAACAGCAACAGCTGGGTAATGTAACAAATACCCACCCGCAGCGTTAACTTTGCATGAAAGTGTCCAATTTCATGCCACGGACAAACAACGGGCAACACTCATGATGATACACTCATGATCCACACCTAAACATTGATCATCATATGCGCCTTTATGCCTTCCCCACACATCCCACGGGACTCGCTTAACTCACCGAAACTGACCCGTAGCAAACACCACCCGCTGATAAGCCGACAGAGCATACACACACACATTGGAGGGGGTTGGAATGCTTTTTTATGATTTTTTTATTACAATTCCAAATCGGTGTGCGGTTTTCGAACCAGCTGAATGAAGAAAATAATTTTCCTCCTCTCCTGGGACGAGAAGCTAAAGTGCGTCTTTCTTCGGCTTGAGTCTGTGAGTGGGCCGCCGAGGAGGTCATCGGAATTTCATCGCCAATGTGTGTACACACATTCCACCCTTACCCCGACCGGTGGGGTATGGAGGGTAAGTGAAGATACAGACGTTAAAACAACTGGTTGCAGAAAATATGCAGCCCAAGGCAGCTCTGGAGGCGTGCGTTTTGCCTGTCGTCTCGATTTCGCGCACTCGTCCGCGGTCTGCGTTCGAAAGTTTAGCGCAAGGAACGAAATTTTAGTGCAACTATGTTGTCTAGCGGTGTGTGTTTCCGTCCCTACCGAAAACAGTCCATTGGAGGACGAGTGTGTCCAGACCCCGGCGCATGGTTGCATTCGTTTGCCTTCTGGGGAGGAATCGCGTACCGCACGCCAGCGCTGCTGCCGAAGTATTCGGACACGGAGACCAGCCAAAAGCGAAGTTGCACGTTATAATTTAGATCAACTACTCGATACGGCTGGACACAGACGCTAGAAGAGCTGCGGGTAAAGCATCCCTGGTGGCGTACTGAAGGTTTGCTCAACACAAAGTATGCGTTGCAACGTAAAAGAGAATCCATTTTAACGGAACATGACGTTCTGGAAGGTAGTAGTACGCGGGACGACTGGATAGATGCCTTTACGATCAAAGTCATTGGATAGGTATCACTTTTCTTCAGTGTCTTGGCGTGCTTTACTTGCCCTCGTGCACTCGGAGGTTGGCAGGAAACATTCAAATTGCAAAAGAATTTGGTTTAAGGGGATACTTTACATAATAAGCAGGGTGGCCTATTCCTACTCTAAATGACGGTTAGATTTCAAGATTGCATAGAACTCAGGTTCCTCAGCTTGTTTTCAGTGCAGTTCTGAATGTTACTTTGGATTGAAGAGCAATAAAATTTTGATAGTTAGTAAATCAAAATAAGATTTGTTTCGCTCACAGTAAAACCTTAATAGGAGGGTGACTTACGCTTGAAACAAAACTGCAATAGGTAGAATTTGCATAATGCTTGAGATAAAGATCTACACAAACAAGAACATAAAAGACCCAGCTAACAAAATATTAAATGCACAAAATGTTAGGTAGCTTCATTCATAATAAAAAAAGGAATGCTTTATTGTAAAAAGGGACATGGAGCGTCTATCGTGATACGGCCGATAGTCCTCTACGGGCACGAGTCCTGGACTATGCTGGCGGAGGACGCCAATGCACTCGCCATTTTCGAACGGCCGGTGCTACGGACTATCTTTGGCGGTGTGTGCGAGCAGGGCGTGTGGAGAAGGAGAATGAACCATGAGCTTGCTGCGCAGTTTGACGATGCAGGTATTCTGACGGTTGCCAAAGCCGGAAGGATACGCTGGTTGGGGCACGTGATGAGGATGCCGGACTCATGCCCCACCAGAAAGGTGCTCGTCAGCGACCCGTTCGGCACGAGGCGTAGAGGAGCACAGCGAGCTCGTTGGCTGGATCAAGTGGAGCTCAACCTGTCGGAGATCGGATGCAACCGTGGCTGGAGGACTGCAGCCCTGGACCGAGTTTCCTGGAAGCGGATTGGCGTCCTGGCCATGTCTTTTAGACGTGCTCGGATATGAGCGGGCCAAAGAAGAAGAAGAAGGACATGGAGCGTATATCGATAGTTTTCTCTTGTTTTACACTACGCGGCCTAGCGGTGCCTAGTTGAACTGATAAGAATTGAGGGTCAATATCGCTCTACTAAAAGCTAAAGTTTCCATCGGGAAAGCTAAAGCGTAATCAGGAATGTAATGTTGATCTACATCTCTCGTACGCTTAATGTACGAGAAGTTAGAGACAATTTAAAACATAATTGGACTGCTCACCCTCATTTTCATTTTTAATGAACCATACTTCCGCTAACCACCAACAGATGGCGCGATGGCGAAGACAAATGTAAAAATGTAGCTTTGAATTACGGTTCTTCAATCTTTGCATAAAAATAACAAGAAATTATTTTCTTCTATCGATTAACTAAAATTAATTTTAACGAATCTTCAAAAGTTCAATAATTTTCAGACATAAATCATAGACATAAATCTATTTTCCAGATTATTTTGTGATCCATTAAATTCTCTTACCTATGTTTCATGACACAGGTTTTTAAATGTTGCACATTTAAAAAAAATGATCAAATTTTCTACAGCTGCATTTCATAAAACAAAACGTACTGGTTTCAGGGTGGTACATGTGTTTGCTGAGATCCGAAACCTGTTCAGTAACAACCATCATCCCGCGACCGACCGATTGTTTAAGCTCCATCCCTGACCACCACCAATGCTACTGCTGCTGCAGCTCCTGGTGGTGGTGTGGTTGGTTAAAGCTGAAGGGTAACATACTGTTTCAATAAATCAGCATCAATAGCTAGTAGCAAATCGTGGCCGTACGTGGGCATCAGACACCACAGCAGGGGTCTCTGTTTTCGCTGTTGTTTTGCGTCTGTATTACCCGTGGTCCCAGCATCAACCTCACTTCAGCTTCAACACAGCTCTTTTACTCTCCCTCTCTTTCTCTATCTCTCATATGAAGGCAGTTAGGGTGAGACCGAATACCGCGGCAGAACATCCCTTTGCCTTTCCCACCTTCACGCTAATTTCAGTCGACAACGACATGCAAAAATTTGCCTGCGAACTTTAACGCGCCCATACTCCCGCGACAACACGCTACAGAGGCGGCGGCGGCGGCGTCGTCCAGTTATTCAACCCTGCCGCGACGACAATGACAAGGAGTAACACAAGTTTCGGTGCGTTTAGGATAAGCCGCAAAAAAAGCCACAATTCTCTCTTTCCCATTTGCGTTTCTAACCCGGTATCATTTTCTTCCGCTCCTGATCTCCAATGACCAAAGTATCCTAAACATGCCATGGACCCATAGGGGGAATGTTTTCGAGTTTCAAAGAAAAACATACGCAAATTCGTTGCACGTTTATATGCGTCAAAAAAGGGTGACTGCTAAAACGTGTTTTGATTACTTGCTGGCAGCTACTCACAGCTACTCGAGCTCGGTGTATACTTAGAGCCTTTGCAGTGACTGTGTGCAGAAGCTGCTGAAACAACCTGTGTTGAGTTTCTCTTTTTTGTGTGTGCGATGTGACACTAAAACTAAACTGTTGCGGTCATATCAATCGTCATATCTGTCAGGACCCTGGTGTATTATAATATATGTGAGGTTTACTCTCACGCTTATGCTAACACGAAACAGGAACACATTGTGCTTTGAAAACAGACGCGTTGAATTGTTGACACAACATGGACAAGACGACATTTTATGCATGTACAGCAGCCGGTTTAAAAATAAATCTGTCATCGGCAAGCTATAGCAAGATTGCAGGTGTAATGCTAGTATAACCTAAAATCACCTGGTGAAAACTAGAGGAGATACATTTAGCATTTAGATACAGCGGCGTAGAGATAAACCAACTTCTACAATCGATCAACAGGGGGCGCTAGTGTAACACAAAATTACACCTATTTGAACAGACAGCATCATATTTCGTGTATAAGTGAATAATTTGAGAAGAAACGCATCTTCTGCTGTGTCCATTGAATTCTCCTCAAATCAGAGATTATTTGGAATGCGACCAGACATTCTGTTTTTGCTACCGGTGATTTACAACAGATGGCGCTAGAGTAGAACAAAAATGTGCTTGTGAATGCACCCCGTGTAGCCCGGCCTTAACAGTTCAAATTGTTTAATGAACTGATTACAGTAAAAAGCCTTTCAAAATACTATAATTATTCGTAATATTCACATGGCGATAATCGCATTGGATTATTGCAAAATTATAATCAAAAAAGCGTTATCATCGTAAGGAATGAAAATACATCTCCAACGCTGTACGTACATGTGATTCGTAAACCCTATTGCTGTCATTAAGCTCCTCATACTTAGCAGCTTCTTGTTCCAGAGGCTCGAGAAAATGTGCCAAGTGCTCAAGAATAAACAAATCTAAAGGATGATTGCAACATTCCACCACATGTTAATTAAGTTATTCATCGCTAAACAAAATACTTCTATTCATCTCAACGGACTGAGCTTCACTGAGCTTCGCAAGCAACGATCCATCACGGAAATGAGAGGTAATAAAATGTAAATAGTCAAAACAGCGCAACCAACTAACATTTACCAATATCCCCTTTTGTACAAACAATAACACACACACCTGTGTTTGCTAAAAGAACGCGCTAGCAACAGAACTAGACATTAAAAACTCATTCCGGAGCTCATTCTCGCGAAAGGGGATCCAACAGCATGCTCTCAACACTGCTGCCCCAACAAATCATCATTAATAATCCCATTAGCGAACAGCCACACAGAAAATTGCAGTCCGCAGCCAACAAGCAGCAACAACCTTGTTTGAATTATTTGAAGCTATTTTTTAGCCATACACACACACATTCGATGATGTGCCGGAGAAACCATTCCATGCGTTCCCACACCTCCTATTTTTGGGAGAACTGACCTGCTGTCCCGTGAGGTTGTTCTACATGTCAGCCAAGTTTAGTGTTTGGTTGACTCCCCTCTAACGATCTTGCACCAGCAACATTGTCTTCTTTCTTTCAGAAAAGCACGTGCAACTTCTTCTTTTAAAAACCCCCTTTTTCCTCTCTTCAAATCCTTCCCAATAGCCACGGACGGAGCGCGAGTGTGCCCCCGTTGACATCACCAGAAACTCAGCAAGCACAACTGAAAATGCCAAAACAAATGCTAAATTTAAGCGCTCGGCTCATCCATCTTTCCGAGATGTCTCACTTTGCGCTGTACACGATTCATCACTAACAAAAAAAAGGGTGGACCAACCGACCTGTTTGGCAGGAGGAGGAGGAGGGCGGGCAGTGCAAAAGACGCGACCCAGCGATCCGTGACGAAAACCGGCTCCAAAAGGCATCTCTTTTTCCGAGCCACGTCGGTCGCTGCTTGTTGTCGCACGGGACCGTACAACACTTGTATAAAACTTGACGTTTCGGTTTCGAGGAGCTCCTTGCCCCGGAGTTAGCAAGCCGCCTGCGGTCTCTTCAAAAGCGTGTGCTGACATGGACAGGTAGGTGTACACGCAGCCGGGAATGTGGTGAAGCAAAGGGCTAGAAAAGTAATGGAATGGAGAATCGACCTGAATCCGCGGAGCTGTTTGTCGTCATGGACGGGAAGAATTCGGCTCGAGAATTTTATTCCAATTCAACAGTTCTGCTTTCTGTCATGAGTCGGCAACACCTTTTGTGCTATCGAGAGTGCTATCATGGTGTTTTCGGGCACGAATTTTGAATCATTCATTTGCACTGATGTGCAATTAAGATAATTTATTAGAAATAAAGCAGCAGCTTACCATCATATTTCTGCTCGTAGCTGCAATGTTTTCACTCAAAACAGCCTAATTTTGACAGCGCTCGTCAATGTTTGCCTCTAGATCATCAATGTTTAGAGTACGGCGAAGTTTCCACACTTAGATGGTATGATTTATTTAAAGGAGAAAATTATCTTATGCTAGACATAAGCACAAAATAAAGTGTTACACATTAATTCCTAGCTATTCCGTTGTTTCATGCATTTTTACTAAAAGAAAAGTTAAGCGATTTAAACAATAACTTCATTATTCATAGACAATATTTTCAACAATGTCAATATTTATATTTCAAGTATGAATTTGAATGGTCAACAAAATAAGATGCCTTGGAAAAGAAAATTGATATTAACCAATTCCCATTAATTCATTTACATAAATGCTTGATGCCTACGATTCAAATAATCTTGCTGTTGTTTTACTATGAAACATTCGAATCACTTACAATTATGTCTAAATCACTGGTGCTAAAAAAATTTAGTATTTACTTAATATAGAAAGGTACGGAGCATTAACTAGCAATTCGATATAATTCATAGCACTGACGTCGCTCCGTGACCAGAATTTCATTCAAAACATAACCAAAACTCAAATGTAAATGTTTCGGTATAGCATTAAGATGTGAAATCCGGAGACGAGCTGATCAAATGCATAAAACTAATTTAAAACAAAAATCTGAAGATTTCATAACGGAACACAAAATAATCTCAACACTTTTCCTATCAAAATGTTTCAGTCACAATCTAAGAAACTTATCTCTATAACGTCTTAACCTCCCAATATTAAGCTATCATCTGGAGCAAACCTTTTGATCTAGACCACATTCTTGCACCGATCTGCGAGCGATGGGAGGAATTTCTTACCTGAAACGAAAGAGAAAAAAAGCATAAAAATCAATTAGCACACTTAATTATATTCTGCACCGGTTCCGTTCTCGGCCAAATCCAAAGATGCGTCTTGATAAAGCCAGAAAGCATTGGGGAAAAGAAGGGGCAAAGCATACCAATAAGGAAGAGCAAAAACGATGCTACGCTGTAAGCAGATACTTCCCAACGATGGTCTAAACCGCAAAAGGATTATCATAATTTCATTAATTCGCAAAAAACACACAGATAGCCATCGAACGGCGACCCCGAAACACTGGACAATGTTTTCATTTGCCCGTCGTGCCCGCCGAGACAAGAAATAGCACGCGGACGGAAACGAATGAATGCACGGGGCAGAAGCTTCAAAACCGTACCACGCAGACACACACACTCTACGCGTCTGGCGTGGACAACATAATCTGTGTGATCCACTTTCTTGATTTTTTTTATTTTCCCCATCATGAGCACACTTTTGGACACTGTCCAGCCCAATCGGGAAGGGCAAGATTTGTGAGGTAAGAAGAAACCGTGTCCACAAACGTATAACATTTCGATCCTTGTTGCCTATTCTCTTCAACTGTGTGTTAAGCCTTTTCCACCATCTCCACGACCCACGAAGAAAAGTCACACGCGAGCGAACGATCCCAAAAAGAGCGCGCTGCGAATGATCTGGCTATCAAGTTTAGTTTAGTCAAACACACGGCGCTCTGTGGCTACGGGCTATGAGCGTTTTTCAAGTGTGCAGAGAACTTGTTTTTTTGATTGAAGTGATTGGAACAAATTAAGGATTATGGCAATGATGGGTCGTTAGCGGAAGCCTTACCCATAATCCCCTCTAAAAAAAAACCAGTAGAACTAGATCCTGCTGAAATATTGATGACAATATCTTTGGCTTACAGATCTCTCACACGTTCGGTTGTACAGTTTTAAACAACGACACAACAACACGGAGTGGCGAAGGGAGACAACATGTCAATAACTCATATTTTCGAAGCAGAGCAGTAACATCTGGAGCACCAACATAAGACTTGACGACTAGTTGAGTAGCGGTGCGACGATTCTGTGTGAAAACTTCGCATGTCATTTGGTGAAGATATGAGTGTCAGCATAGAGTATGACAAGTTTCGAAGTTATGCTGATATAAGGTACTGGTAAAAACGCCGTCAAACGTATGTCGATTTTGGTTGGACGTTGGCAATAGCAATTCATGACCTTGATTGCCACAGTGGGCTCTTAGCAAAAAAGTCAGGATGAAATTATGTTTCATAAATAAAAAAAAAATCTGTTTCACACTTCCAGTCTCTTTTAAATGATTTCAAAATTAAGTTTAAACTAGTAGTACCAATTTTTAGTTTAGATTATCTTCAATTTAGACTAGCAACAACGAACTTTTTCTGGATTCTGCGCTGTTTTTATTTGACTAGAAGCCATTAATTTCTTCAGGACAGTTATTGACACCTTCGAGTTGTGTGTTAATGATTTCCCAATAAATGTTCGATTATTGATTGATCTTGTTCGCGTTCGGTATTAAATAATGACTTTTATGAAGAAAGTTGTCCGTTAAAATCAGATTATTATGCTTTCAATGTAGATAGCGCATAATCTTTGTTCAATATCTTCACAACTGCTAGTTATTTTCAGATAAAACTAAAAGAGGTTTCTAAATGTGTTCAAAGACACTTTGTAAGTTGTTTCTAATTATGAACCAATGGTTTAATCACACATTTAGATCCTCAGCTATTTACCAACGCGTATGAAATTGGGTGGATCTGGACAACGCTTTGCCTGGGACTGTTCGAACAATACGAATTATTGCAAACATCCCGTTCGAGGCTATAATTTATGTGACAAGCCATTCTTTCAAAAACCTTTAAATAAAGCGATTAGTTGCCTAAAGGCTTATTTTCTTTACGAATTTACAAATCTTACATGCGAAAAATAAAAGCCTTTTTCTTATCATATGAAACTTTCCCAACGCATAACCTACTAACTTAACGGCAGTTAAGAAGCAGTAGAAGCAGTTCAAATTTGAATTTGACATAAAAAAATAAAATTTATTTATCGAATTTTATCCCCGAAAGGGCTCTTTGTGCAATGGCATCAGGTTCTCATCAATATTCCATGTGGAAAGCGTACGCAAATCACGTCTCCCATCCATAAGGGTAATAAAGATATTGCCAGATTTCCAAAAATTAAGCACTTACTAGATGTCCACGAAACATACGCAAGGGATGGAAGGGAAAAAGGTAGCCGAGGAGAAGTTAACACATCATCAGAAATATTTCTATGACAAGGCAGCTAAACCAACAATTGCGATTGAAAGAATGAGGTTGGGCCAGTGCTGTGAAGCGCTTAATATTCAACTCATCATTCCTTTGCAATTACGTGTTACGATCGCACTACACGACCGTGTCTCCTCGTGTGCCGAAGGGAAGCATCCACCAGAATCGTTTCAAAATATCGCATCTCAGGCCCACATTCATCCCCACATCCCTGGGAGGAAAAATTAAATTGTGAAAATATGAGACGGTCGGAAAAATTGTAATCTAAAATGCAAATCATCGAGCCAGCGCGTACCAACACGGGAACCCATTTGTTTGAACAACACCCTAGCGTCAGTCGGCATGGCGATGGTGACGACTACTAAAAGAGGGAACGTGGAAGAGTTTTCCAGGGCAAAAGGATTTGGTATAATCGTAGCCGCTACACTAACTCTCGCTCTCCTCGCCATTCTGCTTATTTGAGACTTTTTGGTATATCGTGTCGGAATGCCAACACAAGCCCCAATTTCCCTCTGGATCCTGGTGAAGCAAGCGCCCGACACACTGGTTGGTGTGCAGCGGGGTTAACCAGGGAGCGCTGATAGGCTTTCAAAGTTTCAAACTCACATTTTCCATCTTTCCCAGCGCTGAACGAGTATTTTGGCGCGTTTTGTTTCTAGCAACGAGATACAGAGTAACAACCCCTTTTTAGTAACAACAGGGCACAGAGCCCTTTTGCTGACTTCCAGCCAAACGACTCAGGACTCAGGTTTATGGAACCACACCCTTCATACGTCCCTTTTTCCTTCTTGTTCACTTAATTCCAGGGCGTCGTTTGTGTTTCGTGCATTTAAAATTAAAATTAAATACACAAATACACTACATTACCTCTTACCCTTCGCCTGTTCATGGGAAGGGGAGGACAAAAGCTGTTACAGCGAACTCCCCCCGCTTTAAACTTTGGGGTATCGTTTTGTATGCCCGCGTTCGAGTCTGCCTGCTATCAATTTTCAGTCAAATACCGAAAATCATGAAAGGGTCGCAGCACAACACCATTGCCATTGTTTCTGTCGAGCGCACAATCGACCAAACTGAACTGGCGCAGGGCCTTTAACAGCAGTACGTTCTCTGCTGCCGTTTAATCTAACTGCGAAATCTACTTCCGACACCGCAAAAATTGACACCGTGCCTGTGCGGGGTTCTCTGGAGGTGGTGAGAAGTATCCCCGATCGATACAGTCGTATCAAAGTGTGAACAAGCTAAGGAGCATAACAATGGAAAGTGTTCAACCTCGCTTCTACTCAATCTCCCCTCACAAACACACATTCCCCCTGAAGGAATATTAGATTAATATATATTTTCTCCTAGCGAAGTGGCGTGGAATACGGTTTCCCAAACGCAGCCACACGCAGTCATCTTCTCCCCTTCGATTTTCCGGACGAGATTGCCAAAGCACGATAAGACACTTGGGACGGAAAGATATCACACCATTGGAACCAGCGCACTCCAGTCGATAGATGGGGATAACTTCCGGGGTTTTTCGGTGTCGGTGCCGCCACTGCTGATGCCAGCTTAATTTCAAACGGATGTCCACATATTAAGACTGAAGAGCTGCTGGTGCCCCATCATGCAGAGGCGCCTTTTGGTGTAGTGTCCAAAGTTAAAGCAGACATTAAATTCCCTCTCAGTGTCAACTCGCCCCAGAAAAGAGCAAAATAATCCGACCAGTCCGATGCAGGGGTTTCCCACTCCACAATTAATGCACTCATATCACATGGTGACGACGATGGCCCAAGTCAAGGGAGTTCAGAAGAGACACACAGCACACACGATACGGTGACCACACCACCATCGTGTGTGTTTATCTTTCCATCGGATTTAATAATGAAATAAAATGAGATGTTTCCTATTGCGAGACGATTTTGTGTCCGCTTGCTGGCTCACGAGGCGATGGCGCTTGATGAAGGGAATAGACGTGAAAAAGGAGGCTCCCAACTGGAAAGATATGAAGAAACATGAAATTGTTTCTTTAAACGCCTTGTTCTGCTCCCCTTCTAGGAAGCTGTGCTCTTTTCGGTTTTACCGAAATCGGGAGCAGCTAGAATTGATTCCTGTAGAACCCGAAACAACTCCAGCAGTGTATGGAATGGAAAGGATGTGGAGAGTATACAGCCCTGCGAGCAGGAAAAAAATCCAAAATCATGAGCTCATTTAATTTTATGGCACATTCCCCCCGCGGGAGACATGACACTTCCTGCTCTGATCTTTGGAGCGATAATAAGATAAGAAATTGCAAGAAAAGCGAAACTGATGCGTGTTCAAAGCTTTAGACAAACGTCAAGTACATGGTCTAATTTCATGCGTAGGGTACGCATTGTTAGATTATACATCAAGAGTATTTTCATTGCATTAAATGATCATATTCAATACCATTAAACTAACTACTGATCAAAGAAATCTTCATCTTTAAGCAAATAAGTATATTCTGGTAGAATCTTTAAATTTCTTTAAGTTCAGTTCATTGAATTTGTTGAATATTGAATTAATATTGAATAATATGCATTTAATTATTCTCATAATAAGCGCAACAAATGAAGATGCCAGTATTTGATGTAGGGGAACATAATGTTCAATGAAGATCCTCAAATTATTTAGAGCCAACTACAAGTTTACAATTATCTTAAAGATAATCAAAATAAATACATTTGAAAAATACCACCATATTTCTGAGCTAACTGTAACCACTGAAGTAGGATTTAATTTCATTCAAGAAAAGTAGGAATGCTTTGAAATAAAAAAAAATATAATGACAAATCAGTATTTATTGATATTTCAAGATGAATTATGAGCATAAAAGGATATATTGAAGTGCAAAAAACGTGACTTTTATTGGTAAGGTAAGAAATGTATGAGTCAAATTAGCGTTCATGGGTCAGTTGTCCCGTAACTATCACTAACGATAACAAATCATAAATTAGACTATTCAGACATGTTCATATCTTCCCATGTTGTTATGCTTATTGTCTTGGTTGCAAGTTTTTAACGAATCCAAATAAAGATGTGAACATATCTGGACATGGAATATGAGTTAAAAGGACCAAGGTCTTGTGTTTTGAAGCTACTATGAGCATAATGGATCAGATAAATTATTAATGTTGATGTTTTCTCTCTGATAAGTGAAAAATATTACAATCTGCAATAAAACAAAAATCTACTCAACACTGAAATAATTTTCATTCTGCTAATTTCTCACAAAAAAAACTTATGCGCGCTAAAAACAATTAAATCAGTTAATTCTAAATTAATTTACCACTTAGTAACCCCCCATCCAGCATCAAAAGCAGTCTGCTGAACTGGATTGAAAAAGAAACATACAACTCTTCTCATCACATGAACCTGCAAATTGACTGTCGGTGCATTCCATCAACATCAACATTAACATCTACCCAATCCTCGCACCCCCCCCCCCCCCCGTTCTTTCGCAACGGTCGAAATGAGTCTATTAATTCTTAACAAACCATCAGTCAACCTGTCGTCCGGCAGGTCGGTCGGTTCCACAACATGCAACTAAAAACTGATGTTGTTACGAGTAATGCATTCCAATTTGTTTGTCTATCATTTTATCTGGTAAAACCGGCAGCCCTGAGCTCGTTTCGTACGCGGGAGAGAGAGGGGGGAGACAGGGTGGAAAATGTAACGCGGATGAAATATTTCCACACACTCTCCGGACCGGTACGAAAAACGGTGGCGGTGCATTTCGACGACTGTCAGTGCCGGACGACTGTTCCTGTGTGCACGCGCGCGTGTGGCGTAAAGGCAGGCAGGTGGTTCCAGACAGTGGAGCAGATTTTATACATGTATCCATCCATCCTTAGAAACATTACTCAGCCAAGGT
Source organism: Anopheles epiroticus (assembly GCA_000349105.1). Taxonomy (NCBI): domain Eukaryota; kingdom Metazoa; phylum Arthropoda; class Insecta; order Diptera; family Culicidae; genus Anopheles; species Anopheles epiroticus. Next base: position 22,233 of record KB671541.1, on the reverse strand, counting down.
GGAACACCTCAGCCACTCTACAATCATCGCGCTGCACCATGTTGTAGTGGCTGCTGTAAAAGTGCCTGTCGTGTGTCCAGTTTAATTTTATATCGCATATTTTGTACGTGAAAATCGTCGCGACGAGCGTGGCCGGCGCGCGCGCGCGCGTGGGCTTTACACACACTGGCTGGTGTCACTCGCCACAGAATGGAGACGATGATTTACGATGCTCGGCTAATCTTTAATCGCACACGATGGTAATTATTATGGAGCAAAGCCGAACTAAAGCGTTTCCTATTTGTAGTTTTCTTCTCGTCCGACTGGATCGACTAGTTTCGCTTTATCACCCAATTAAAATTCATCGTTACTTCTCATGCTCATCGGCAGTCTGGCGACGCGGCACATTCCCCAGCAGAAAAACAAAACCTACGTCGGTGACATTGAAGCTGATCAATAAAAAATTGATCGTCAACCTTTTCAAACTCAATCGTAGATCGTTTAGTTTTTGCTCTCTAAAATGAATTCTAAGCAGAAGACTCTGTTCAGATGATATTGGGTTCGAGCCATCGAACAGGTTTTTGGGAAAGCAAAATCGCTTCATTTGATAGAACTTCCGCTCGGGCGATGGTTGACGGGGAGCGAGAGCTGAGAAATTAAAGCTGCTTCATAGGAGTAGAATTTTCGATGCGAGATAAAAGCGATGCGTAGCATTTTTAATGAAGCTGTCAAAAAGCTAATGACAAAATTCGACGTCTACGATTGAGCGAGAGGATCTTCAAAAGATTTTCTCTTTCATCCTCTGGGTTTCATAGTGTTATGCAGTTCCGATTAGAGATGTGCACAGTGAGTGAGAGTGAGTGAGTGATTTGAATCTTTTGCATGATTAATTGGATTAAAATCAGCATGGAGAGTTTTTATAAATCTTTAAGGATACAAATTATCATGCTGACTACTGACTCACTCTTTTAGGATTCAAATCACTCACTCACCTTGTCGACTTGCAAATCAATCTTTTGGTCAATCCCAAAAGATTGATTAGCTATCCTCCATAGTGAGAGGTTGATTTAAATCCTAAAAGATTGATTTGCTAGTCAACAAGACGAGAGAGTGATTTGAATCCTGAAAGAACGAGACGCTAGTCCGTTTTGTTTTTATGAATCTTTAAAGAGTGATTTAAAGATTCAAAACATTACAGTAACTCACTCACTGTGATTCAAATCACTGAAAAGAGTGATTATTCTCATTTCTAGTTCAGACACAGTTTAACAGTACCACGCACAAAATTCTCCTCACCAAATCAATTTTCCCATTTTTCTGTTCTTTTTTGTGAAATATTGGGCAATCTTTGTTTGAAAAATGTTCCAAAAAGTCCATTGCATGACTTTTCTTTTTATATAATCATAATTTAAATATTTAAAAGTCTCACCCAAGAACGAAACAATTCGATCAAAACTGTTTCATGCGTTGAACTGAGAAGACCCAAAATACCCTCAAGTCTTACGATTCCATTACTGGTCTGACGCAATCTGTGCGGCAGATGAACGCGGCAAGGCTCGGTTTCAGCAAAAATGTAAATATTCACCATAAAAACAAAAACCTCCTCCCGGCGCCGGCAGCGGGCACGGAAAGACGCAGAAAAATTAGCTGCTTTGTGCACCGTAAAAAAATGTGCTGATAGACGAAATTTATCCAGAACTCCATCTTCCGAGCGCACTCTTGGCGACCGACGCTAGGGGAGGACACGAGCGTTTCGGATGCTAGTTGGGGTTATTTGATGCTACTTCGTTTTTACTGCTGCGGCATAACGCACAGCGAGCGCTCCAGGGGGCGGATGGCACACCGAGGAAGGACGTGCCTGGCATATCAATGTAATCAATCTCACTTGCCACATGATAATCGTAGATTTTGGGACGCTGCCCAGAGTTTGGGGATGGGTTAAAGTCACCCCCGGAATCTTTGGACGGCACGGATCGCAAAGCTAGATTTGTCCTAATTCCTCACAAGACACCCTCCACCGATGCTAAATCCTTCGAAGACTTTCATAAAACAAGAATCTTCTTCAGCAACTATCGTTTCCTGATCTTATCGTGCCGTTGTATCGAGGAAAGATACCTATTGACGCTTTCTGAAAGACAAAGAAAGATTGCTACTATCTCGATAACTGACATCGTCACACAGCTCTTCTCTTCCTTTTTCTCTCGCTCTCTCTCTCTCTCTCCTTCTCTGGGCACCAAAAATCTGCAGTGCACGCAAGGGCAAGTTTCCGGAATCTCATCGAACCGGATCCCATCTGTCACCGAGCATACACAGACTATTCATTACAGCCAAACCGTTCCATCTTTTTCGGATTAACGCCAAAAGTAATTTTCCAAAATGGTTCTGGCATGCACACACAGACAGCCGTAAGTAATGAAGGACCGAAAGCAGCAAGGATCTGGCTCACTATCTTTGGACAAGTTCCCAAGAACGCAGCTGATGGATGAAAATATCCTAACAAGACGTTAGATATAGTGCAAAAAAGTAGTCTCTCCCAGTTTGACTCTTCACTATCATCATGCATATAACCGACAGTGCACAATCTATCATCGTAACTTGACAGATTGGTTTCACCGACTTCTTGGGGAGTTCCGAACGTCCCACAAGCAGCAAAAACAAAACCTAGGCAAAGTTCACCGAGCAGTGTGCTTAATAAGTTGTGAAAATCCAAACGGAATAACGGATGTGCCAAAAGTTCGGTGACAAACAAGCTGGCAGCGGGAATTGATGGTCCCATTATTATGTTTATAAAGCGTGTCGCACACAACGACTCAACCGCTGCCTGGCGCGAAGTTCCGCAGCGTCTTTTGTTGGGATATTTGTTACACGGCAGAGAAGAGAGAGGGATTGACGCTTGTGTGTGTGTGTTTTTTTCGCTCGCTCTACACCTTTGAATAAATTAATGTTTTGACAAAATATTGCCTGCGCCGAACCATACATTGTGCACATTACTGAAATTGGATCATATTTCCTTTATTAAATACAACCAACACCCTGGCAAGCGGAGCGGGCTGGATGGCGGTGGAATATAAGGGACCTTGTGGAGCCACCAACGCCAATAGATTATGTTCCAAGAACTTTATCTTCACGCCCAAACGAGGCGTTCTCGTCCATATATGAGTGTTTTTTTTTTACCTCGAATACACATCTCTCCTAAAAAGCCAAAGATGGGTTTGGAGGAACGATTGCCATGAAAACCAAGTAACGAGTGAAATGTGCCACCCCCCAAAAGCAGATCGGCTCATTTGCAAACAAATTGTTCCTCTCCCAGGATGGACGATATGGTTTATGTATGGAGAGGTATTTCTTTTCTTCCTTCTTCTACCCTTCACAACAAACGAAGCTACTCTTGAGACTTGGCGGGCAGCACCAGAGAGCTATGTTTGCTAAGCAGTTGAACGATCAGACCAGCCAGTGTGTGCTCTTGATGTGCTTTAGTACGCGTGCGAGCCTCTTTATGGTGCACACAGTTTGTTTCGTTTTATTTAAATGTTTTATTTTCCATGCATATTTTCAACTATAGGATGCAGCAGCGGCGGCAGCACAAACCAGTAAGCATTATGCAAATGGCCCATAAAGCAACGACGTGGTCGAGGACGGCGCATCAAACTGCTGCCCGCCAGTAACACGACCGGGCCACACGATGTCACCAAGGCGACGGTCGGGTCAGGCCCCATGTTTTTGCTCGTGGTTTTGGTGTATTTTGCAGCGAATCGTACATCGATAACTCTGCGTGCTCGATGCCGCCGCCGCCCTCATTGTCCATTTTGGGGAAGCTCTAGGTTGACCTTCAGTATGGATATCGAATTTTGGTCCCAAATTTGGTACGAAACTGATATAGGTGAAATATATGCAACAACAAAAATTAAGTGAAGGTTTCGTTTTATTTACACTAAAAAAAAAAAAAAAAATGAAAATAAAAATAAACTTTCAAAAATGATTGCATCAAAGCTCGATACTTTACTAATTTAAACATAAACGTTGAAAATAAATAGTGCTTACCACAAATACACAATCCATTTCATATCTGATTCCGGAACTCGAAAATCCAATTGTAAAAAATACCATAAATTTTTATAATTTTTCCAGAATTCTAAAACCGTGGTGTGAAAGGAAATACATTGGTTGATGTACCTTTTTTGATGTGTTGATCAAGGTTGATGTGGTAATACTTTGATTGCTGCCGAATTTCGATAAAAAAATAACCTCAAATGATGCTACCATAAGAGAAATAGGAACTCTTTAAGATTCTACAAACAATACTTTGGTTTACCAAATTAGTTTGAGACGAACGAAATTTAATTCTATTATTGTTCAATACTTCTTCCATAGCAATACAGCCTGGCCGTCACTACGGAAGTAAAAAAAATACTTCTTCCATAGTATTTCATTTTTGAATTATCTAAAATGATTTTTGAAACATCCAAAGGCACTGGTATACAATTTTACACCACTTTTTTAATGGTTCAATTTTTACGACCCAGTATAAATGCTTTCGCTTAAATCACAAAGATTAAAATGCGCTGTTTTATTTATGATTAATTAAATAAAAACATGATTTAAAATGTTTACCTCTTAATATGTTTTACATATTTTTTCATAGCGTTTCGAAAATTGAAATATACTCTTATTACATAAATTCGTAATAATTTTTTTATTATTTAAAAACGATCAGTTGCATTTTTTTTCTAAATTTTATACCACAGTATAACGTCGATTCGTCGTCGGTGGCTGATTAACCAGGAGGCGGATTAACCTTGACCAAAATATTTGACATTTGGAGAAGAAAAATGCCCATTAACATATGGTTAAATCAAGTTAAGACAAAATCCACTCCTTAGTGTTGAGGCGATTAAATTGATATTTTTCGTATATTGAAGGTTATATAAGTGATTTATAACCCTTATTTAATATAAAAAATATGTAACAGAATTTATAACTAAACTTAAATCGTAAAATACATGCTAGGATTAAAAATATATGCTTTTAAATTAACAGGGATCAATTATCCGTGCAAAATGATTATACGGCATGCGCCCGGTCCCAAATGTATTACAAAAAAAAAAGTTTAATAGTCAAGGCAAACCTTACACCAAATACGAGTAGAAAATCATATTAAATGGTTTAAAAAATATATTGAAAATAGATCAAATAACGAAGTGAATATCGAAAGCTGAAAACGATTCTACAAACATTACAAAAAGTGACTTATTGAACCCGACAACAAAGTTGATAGAAAATATGCTATTACCAGCTAACGCCAATGCTTTGGCAGACATCTATTTCAAATCTAAAGCAGTACGCGTAACATAACCCAAATAAAGCTGTAAAGCGTGACTTTTACCTAAAACTGTTTCGCCATTATTCTAAACTGTTGGCCGGTGGCTTTCTGCATGATGGCAAAAATAATTAGTTTTCGCTCGAGTGTTTTACGCAACAGGTGGCCCACGGCTAGGCCGACCTACAATGAAGATGACTAAACCCCCGGCATCGTATCTCGCAACCGCCACCGACAACAGAGCAAGACAGAGGAACCACTAACGCATTTATAAGCAAACACATCGGTACCCGTTCTAATTAGAATTGCCCAGAGTGGCGCAGACGGCGACAAAATACAATGCAATTCCAACGTCCCCCCCCAAAGCTCCTACAGGGCAGGGCATCACAGCAACACAAAAGAGATGCGAGTTTGTGTACGCACATGAACAACACGTCGTATCGCATCTACAAATTTCGCATTCAAAAGTGAATACGAACCGAGCGGCGAAACGTACACGAAAAGGTTGGGACGACCGACCGGAGGTAATGTTACATATTCCAATTTTGCCCTTTCACGAAACCATCCAAGGATGGTAAACGGGAGTTTTTGCGGGGGGGGAGCAAGAGCGGAACACAGAGAAGAGAAGCCCAGTCAGCCTGAAATTTAATGTGCAATAAAGTGTCGAGTAAACAGTGTCATCCGGCGTGTACGCTCTTCTCTCTCTGTGGCCCGATTTCGCGCAGTTGTATTTTAATTAAAAGGCCCAGAAGTGAAAGAGAGCGAAAGCGGCCGGCAGCTATGCTTTAATTATGATCAGCAAAATCCGGGCGTCTAGTGTTGTTGTTGTCGGTGATCCTTTCGGCTAGACTTTCTATTGGAGGACGGCCACGCGCTAGCGAGCAGCAGCCTCGTTGTGGGTGCTATTTCGAACCGGCGAAGGCATTTTACTGTCGTGTAATTTGTTGTAGCTATTTAACGCTATTTTATGATAGCGATAGCGCCATTACAGACCAGTTGTGTCTGCAGGTGCAGAAAACATTGTATCCGAAAATGGGAGTTATGGTTGTTTTTATTTCAAAAATATCGATTTTGATGCCTCTATCCATTTACCTTTTATGTAAATGAAATTTGTTCAATTTGAAACTCAATCTTGTTCAATTAAGTTGCATCCATTTTTTGTTATCATTTTTTCTTTTCTTTTTCAGTGGTGTGGATATCACTATCAAATGACGCTTTGTGTGTGTGTTTTTTTATCGTCTGTACTCTTTTTGTTCACTTCGTCGAAAGTTGCCCGCAGGCTGGGTAATCTAATTAGAAAACTAGACACATAATTCATAATTACATTGTTAATAATTAAACACCATAGGATCGGTCGCTCTCACGCCGAAGGAGATAGGCGAAACTTTATCCACGTCCACAGTGCGAACGGCGCAACACAAAACGCATCTCGCCGCATCTACGCTACAGCAGCTCGAGGAGATGCAATCCAGAAGACGAGGTGGCTTGTTTGGTGCAAAAAAATAGCTCACCAAACCCTGAAGGTCCCACACTGGCGGAAAATATGAGCCCAATAGGGATGAAGTGCCGGGGAAAGTGGGCAGGGATCATCAACATTCCCGCCGATAGAGAACCGGACAGGAAGCACAAAAACATACCGTAAGAGTTGGACAAATCCCCGCGAGTTGTTCGTGACCAGACGTGCAAAAAGTGGGCTGGCTGGCTGGCAGCAGTATCATCAACTTAGATATAAACACACCACCACCAGGTGTTTACCAGACATTCTCGTGCTTTCACTTTCTTCATTTCTCACACCAGTGGCGGGAGAGTGTAAGTGTAGCGAGAGAAAGTGTAATGGTGGCGCACCGTCCCATCTACAGGACTTTTTTTGTGTTGTTGTTACTGTTGCAGTTTATTACTTCGTCCTGAAGATGCTTTTTTCCCTCAGCGATGAGCAAATAAAGAGAAGACAGTACTACTGTGCACAACACACGGTGGTTCATCATCATTTCCTTACGCCTCTTTGTTAACCGTAGACCAGAAGTAATTATGAAACTTTTGCCACAATTTGCCTCCGGTTTTTTTTTTTTGCGTTTTCTCTCAAGCCACACGGGGATATGCGCAGTGGAGGGAATAAATTACGAAATTTGCCCTAGGTTTATCTCTTTCGCATGAAACATGCGAAGAGTAAGATCTTAGTTTTCACGAGGAAGGATACACACAGAAGGAAAACAGTAAATACTGTTTGCAAGTGCAGAGAAAACTGGATATTAAAGACTCTTTCTAGTTGAAATAGAGATTTATATAAAAGAGACTAAAACAATACATCCAAATGAAACATGTTCAGGAAAGCTTTAATGAAATTTCTTTAAAATATAAGAAATGTTTTTTACAATTAAAGCTTTATTACGAAGATCACATTTTAATGAAATCTAGGTAAGAATAACGAAAAACCTTAACATTTTTGTTATAATTAAATTTGCTGATGAACTAGCGACCGCCTGCTTCCTTAACAACATATTTTTTAAATTTGTTAAATAAAATTATTATGATTTAAAAACCGAACAGTACCGATACTAATATTTTAGAATTTATTTAATTTAAGTAACCATCAGTAAGTAAGTCAAACAGTTTAGTAATTGTTTTAATAAAATGAAATTCTGCAACGAATAATGAAAATGTATGTGTGTTCTTCGGTACGTACACACCATTTTTCTCACAAATTATTTGAGAGTAAAAAGTAAAAAAGCATTTATTAGTTTCTATTTTATTCCATGACATTTCTGAACTAATCATAAAATATAAAACATAATGAAACATATAAAAAGGCACTTTCGAAAAACATGTTTAAGTAAGTCCTTTTTCCCGGTCCCTTGAGTTTCCTGCCATCTAGGACTTACTGAAAACAGAATTTGAAAATTAGAACGTTTTGATTTTTTTTTTTTAAATAATATCAGCACTATAAAACTTTCCATACCTTACTCTATTATTCGGTGCTTTTTGATTTCTGTACTTAAATATCTCCTACCCGAAAAAAGTCTATCCTCTTCAATTTTTTCCCTCACTGGAGCAAAATAATATTTAAATTGGGGAAAAAGGGAAAGGCCTCAATGAAAAGGAAAAGCTCTTCACGCAACCTGTACACAAGTCCCCCTCTCCCCACGCTTGCTTTACAAATCTCAAGTTATTCTTTACGCTGCGGCAGCGTGCACAGAACGTACGCGCAATCACAAACTCTCCTCGTTGCTCTCTCTCTCCCTCGCGTAGCTGTGCCCCGTGTGTGTTTTGCTTGACAGCTCAGCAAGTCTGAAGTGGATGGTCCTGCAGTGCCGCCGCGCACTCTGCCAGCGATATTTGTTTGTTCGCGTACAACAATTGTGCATTGTTGCAGCTGCACTTCATGCAAGCTACACCACCCGTCACCACTTGAGGATTTCGCTCACCAGTCACGGTGCGATACCTTTCCCTTTAGCAGCAAAGGGGGTTTTATGATGTTTTTTTGCTCTACCGCCTACGATTTTTGTTGGAGTGGAATGTTTCTGTTGTAGTTGTGGTCGTTTCCCTCGCCCGAAGGGAAGACGAAAGCAAAATTACTTGACAGTGGGGATGAAATTTTGTTAGAGGGAGAGCGAGAGAGGGACTAGGGCTTTTTTATTTTACCTCAAGAGCTAATATGATTGTTGGGCTGTTGGGTATGGGGTGCTTGAAAATGTTGAATTGCACGAAGCATAGAACATCTGTTTTCGTTGGTCGAATGTTTGTAAAGCAATAAAGCACGTGCGTACACACAATCAATCGTAGGATTTAATTGAGAAGGAGTTTATAGTTTATTTTCGACAAGTTTCTCATCAATTCAATTATCTATTGTTGGTGGTTTGAACAATCATTAGTTCGGTTGTTTTTGAGGTTTGCAGCAAGGTTCATCAAAAATGCGAATGTTTCAAAATGATAGGTACAAAGAAGGAAAACAATCATTTATTTCTAGTATGGATGTAATCTGTAGGGTTCTAAGCTGTTAAAACTGTTCATTAAAACAACAACATTTTAGTATAAGGCAGTCTTAAATAGCGAGAAAATGGAAATTCGCTATCTACTAATACCTGCAGTTGGTTCCGTACAAGGTTGTCCTAAGCACAATCCAGCAAGGTGCAAAGGACGATTGCCAAAGAATTCTAATATCTTTGACCCTTCTTTGCAACAATTGATCCAATTTTACCCTACCTCAATATCCACTCCACAAATAAAATCATACCTAATGACGGACCGGATTAAAAAACAATAGCTGAAGAGGTCGAAGATTTTGTTGAAATTGTCCAAAATGAAACATCCGAGTGATGTGCTCTGTGATGAGAAAGTTTTTACTGTCTATCATGTAAATTTTTGTCAATCATTAGCTATATTCACAACATATACTGTTGCTAATCGAAAGAAAATGCATACAGTTTTCTTGAAGCTGAGTAAACTTCGATGATTAAGCGTGGTGTCTATGATAACTACACCGAAAGTTTGATTTTCTACAAGCCATATACCTATGGCAATTCTTCCATGACAAAAAAACGTATTCCATACATAAGGTTCAACGTTTAAAACCATCATTCTAAATCTATATACCATTACAAAAAGAAATCCTTTTTAGTCATAGAACAAAAGAAAAGCTTCTACAAATCATCTACAAATCTACAATCAACCAACACACACGATGCATTGTTCTTCCCTTTGTACAAAAGTCACACATCCCATTGTGTCTACCCTTCTATAGGAAGTTACTCCTAGCCTCCCGCTTCGTGTGTGCGTCAATTGCCATTATCATCCATTACGAGCCGTCCAAAATTCAGTGAGTAATGGCGTACAAATTCAAACGAAAAACCAAATTATACAGCGTCACGCAACGGATACAGCTTTTGTGACTGATGCACAAAAAAAGGAACCGCAAGTACTTGCGTAGCAACGTTCCACTGATAAAGAGCAACACACCGTTGCCGCAAGGAAATCAAACGAAGTGGAAAACAGCTTGAAATTGGCAAGGAAAAACCATATCCCGAACACGTTTTGGAGAACACGACGAGATGGGTAAAAAGCATGGCATGTTTTCATTATCCTGGTATGGTATGTTAGTCAACCGGCATATGGGAGACACACACCTTTGGGATATATAAAGTGAGTTGTTATCCAAAAAATATCACCGCTTGGGAAAAGCGCCAGGAAATACCAACATTTGAATTTTACGTTTCAGTTGCCGAGGTTGATGGATTGCAATAGAAGCTGTAACGCAACAAAGTCTTTCTGGGGATTTATGTTCAATTTTATATCACAATCCCTCACAGCTAAGTGTGAGTGTAAATCTTCAATATCTGCAGATCTTTAAATTCTGGGGCGACTCCGGAGTACAATAGCGAAAGCTTCTTACAAGCCACAACATTGTCTGTATCTCATATGAACTCTCTCTTAATACATAGAAATCTGGTTTAAAAGGTACACCGATAATCACAGAATACCTAGTTATTTTACGATTTACATCAGGCCTATACCAATGTATTTCGTAGGGTGAAAAAAAATTATGTCTTGAATCCTTTGAATAAATATTAAAAGTCGTGAGACATAAATGATCATCAAATTCTGACTTAAGTGGACGTCTTATGCACAAAGTCTAAGCAACTTAAATCAGAACAGTGTTCTCCATTGCAACCCTCATTCCGCTGCACTACACCCCATTAGAAAATCGATATGTCAAACGCATCTTCACTAACAGGCACGCTTCACATCCACCCACGAGAACTACAGCTTGCGGTTAATAGGTGCTAATAGGTTAGCGGAGATGTTCCCCCCAAACAACTAACTTATGTTGAAACACCGATCGATATCACACAACGCCCAGTGCACGCGGGCCACAAATAAATGCCCACCCACACCACACGGAAGAGAAACACACGCCATTTTCCTACCCAAGACCATGTCTAACACACAACAGGCGCGAACAACGAGATCTTGGATTTAGCATAATGCACCAAACGACTGCTCCACTCTAACTCATTTCGCTTATGTTTCCCCCCTTGGTACCGAAGCTGAGGGTTACTCGGTCTTCAGAATTATGTTTGACAGCATCAGGGCGAAAGCGTTCAGAGAGCAAGAACACATCTCTCTCACGTAATTGCTACCGGGAATTGGTTGTTGCCCCGTTCGTCGACGGAAACGTTCTGCTGCCAACGTGGTTCGAATAAGAGTGGCTCAAAGGTAGGCCCCACCGCACGGTACAGTGCGCTAATTGAAGTCGATGTTTGCTACCGGAATTGAAGTGCAAATACGATACTTATCTCCAGAGGTGTTGTGTGCGGGCAACAATCTCAGTCTGAGACATCATTGTGAGGGAAAGGCCGCTAGCGGCTGTTCATCTCTACCGGATTCAAGAGCTTCTAACCGCGTGAACAGAGGCATGCAAATGGAAAAGGTTCCATCATCCGCAAAACCTCATTTAACGTTCGCTGAAACCGTATCTTCAAATTCGAATCAACCAAGGAAACCAACATGTTTGCTAGTTATAGTAATGGCAGCATAAAAGCTCCTGTTATATCAACTACGATACTAAGAAGCAGAAACTGGAATTCTAGTGTTCAAGGAAGTGTGAGAATTTCTTCAGTTCTCTTTAACAGGATCTAAAAAGTCGCTATGTGAGATTTATGTAGCATAATAAGGTCTATTTGAATAGAGAAGAATTAATAAAGCCTTTTACATTTACTTGAGCAAATAATTCGGTTCGCAAGTAATCATCTATTAACTATAAACCGTAATTCTTGTTATTCTTGTGTCTGTATATCTCCTGATGGTCTAAATCCATTTGGAAAAAAATCAAAAGTTTGTTAAAAGTTTATCCAACAAAAAAACCAAAAACAAGTTCGACTCGTCCTATTTTAATTATCCAAAACCGTATTTGGATAAGTAAAACAATATTTTGGAATCTACTAAAATTTGCAAATTATTTGAAGTACACCTCGGAAGTAACAGACATCATAACGCTAGTTATAAAATCCGTGTATCTCATTCAATCTCGCTGTTTACACAAACAGACGGATGAAAGGCATTCTTCTCCCGCAAATTGACCGCTGGAGAAGAGTTGAACATATTTTGCGACACGCAAAAATAAATAATGTACTACCCATCCGTCAGTTATAATGCAATGCTTCCCCGTCAATAAGCAATGACGCTTCGGGGGCATCACTAGTTGCACTTCTGGGTAGGGAAGAGCATTATCAACCATACCATAACCATTACCAGCAGCACACCATTATCCGCTGAGAGAGTAGTTACCGGTGGAAGATACTGGTAGGTTTACCCATCGGCGTGACCACCGGAGCTAGGACACCACCGACAGTTGGGTTAAATTATACCAAAGCCCGTTCCTTTCCCCGTCCTCACCGGCAGCACACGGGAGGCCACGACAAACAAATTGGAATCGTGGAACCCGCCGCACATTTCCCAGTGTGTTTTGTTTTGCCCAGCAGCAGTATCGTGTGTTTCTTTCCTGCTGGCCAGCTAAAGAAAAGTGCAATTGTATGCTGATGGACACCAGCCATCATTCGAAGCCTCCATGGCGTAGCGCGAGACTGGTGGAGATCGTCGTTCCGGATTTATGCCGACCAGCACAAGACAGCGAGAGAGACACGGGCGGGCAATTAATTTAGAGCTACAAAGTGCAATTGTGGGAAAAACGAAGGTGCACTACTTTTTTATGTGTGCTTTATTTTTTCCCATTCCGCTCCGACCCCGTTTGCTCTGTTTTCACTAATTACCGGATTAAAGGTCCCGCAGAATCGTTCATTTCTTGACGCCCCGTGATTGAAGCGATGGGAAGCGACGGTTGTGGACGTGCACTAATCCGGCTAACGAGCGAAAATATGAGGTGCTTCCGAGGTGCCCCGTGCTACTTTCTCGTTTCTCGCACCTCGCACCACAGCTACAACCGGCAAGCCTCCCGAACATCGCGGAAGAATGGTGTACACACCTAGCCGCACCACCGTGCGCAAGAGACATTAAATTGATAATGAACCATTTCGGGCGGCATCTGGGCGCTCTCATCTATTTGTTTTGATAATTATTTATGGCATACTTCCGCGCGTTAACCATCATCCGAAAACCCAACTAGCCAACGCTGTTTTATACGTTTTGAGCGCGCGCGTCCTGCCCTGGGCGGATTTAACGGGGTCTGCGCTTTGGGTGAGGTGGTGTTTTGATGTCTCCACTTTCATACTTTCGGATGGGGCGAGAGAGGTTTTCGTTTTTATAGCAGACGGCCTCTCCACACAGTGCCCGTTCTTCCAAATGAGTTGTTATCGCTCTGAAGCCACCTAATGTGCAGACTGTGATAGGGTTAGGTATGGAATGCTGCGAAGCAAACACAATCCAGCGCCAACGTGGGCGAGCTAGACTAACGGACTAGGGGGAGGAGGGGGGGGTACTCTAAGGCCGGGACCTTCCACCCGCTCGAGGCAGTTGGAGAACATCTCTCATTTAAAAAATTACTTAAAACAACGACCCTACCAACACGAAATACAGGTTGTGCCACGAGGCGGGAGCATCCCAAACCTCCCGCTCTTTCACAGACAGATAGATACAAACTCGTAAAATGCTTAATTGATCAACGCCCTCCAAGGGAAAAGAAATATCCCGCCTTTCCTTTCCCTCCACTTCCCCCCGCCAGTTCCACCGTCCCGCGGTCGCACCACACACGCTTTCATATCGTCGGCGACGACGTGTGTTTGGCTCGTAAATTATACGAGCAAAAAGATGATCCGTGGTAGTGTGTCGGTGGCACGGCGAACGATCTCTTGCCCAGCATCCTAGGAAAAGCCATCAGGGAAAAAAGGCGACACCAGCAACACGAGAGCTTTGAGAGCTTCCGGGGACGTATGTGGGACCGCAGACGGGAGGAAACCAAACCCAACTGGTTGCTTAATGGCCATCAGCATCAGATTAGGTGGCGCAGTTTATGTGTCCCCACGGAAGCCAGCAGCAGTAGCAGTAGCAGCAACAGGACACGGAACGTTGTTCTTGGTGGTACTGCAGAGAGAGAGAGAGAATGAAAGTTTTGGCAGAGTGGGGGCAGGTCGGGCGTGTTAAATGGACCAGTAGCAGATCTAGCTGCCAGACCGGAGGCGCACGGACACGGGCAGTTTATCATTTTCTCAGTCAATTTTTACTGCTTTCTAGACCATTTGAAGAAGCTCATTTGTACGCTGAACTCTATTTTCTTCTTATGGCATGAGTGGGCAGGGTTGGCCTTGGGATATATTAGCTGGGACTTCATTTCAAAGCGAAATGGTTTGAAAATTCACCCTGAATGATTATATTGAGATGATGATGTAGGACGGCCCGAGTAACATATTTGTAAGGATGAAACAAGTTCAGAAGTCGTTCTGATTGCTTTCAGACTGTTTCGCATTAAGCATTAGTGATAATTCTACAATGCGTAAAGCAAGTACAGTAGAACATCGATTATAGGGAGGCTGATTGACCGGGGGCCGGATTATCCGTGACCCAACAATTTGACAGCTCCAGAAGAAAAATGGCTATTACCATATGGTTGAATCAAGTTAAGACAACTCCTTAATTTTAAGGCGAATTCATCGATATTTTGTGTATGTTTAAGTGATTAAGTGGTAAGTGATTTATAAGCCCTATCATGTGGAAAAATATGTAACCGAAACTTATCCTTATTTATTTATATCCACACTAGGTTTACAAATATAAGCTTTTTATTAACACGGGCCGATTATCCGTGAAAATCGATTATCTGGTATGCATCCAGTCCCGACCAACCCGGTTAATCGACGCTCTACTGTATTAAAAAGTCAAACACATACTAAGGAGTGCTAAAAAATGGTAAGGCTTCTTCTTAAAAAAAAAACATATCGACTAGCTTATACTAGCAGATACCACTAAACTTATTCAGAAAACCAATTAGAATCAATGAAAGAAGCTCCACTTCAGGATTACATCCATATTATATGTTAGGAATCATATAAGGATTATTTTAACTTAATTTGTCTTTAACTGCAACATTTGTTATCATACATGATTACCGCGATTTATTACAATTATTTTAAAAAATAATTGTGTCCTATAAATATTTCACTTCAGGAGAACTAAAAACGACTAATCAGTTAGTTTGTTAAGTTCGCTCTAACCATATTCATTTATCGGTAAATATGCCATCAGTGTATTCTGGAACATCTCTCTTCGTAGAAAACTTTTTCCACCCCATCCTCCGGTGGATGACCGTCATTAATGTTATTAACTATAATTGAAGAAGCCTGGTACCTGCATTCCCATACCATACAGAAATAATTGAATCATAAAACTTAAGCTTATTAGAGCTTTCGCGCCAAGCAAGGCTAACCGAAGCGTCTAATGTAACGAGCAGCGTTTTTAGGAGGGCCAAGCTTTTGAAATGAAAATTATAATGTGTCCAAAGTTGCAGTAGCCATAATCGTAAAACAGTCAACTCGAATGACACATCTTGGCACCGAGAGGAAGTTCCGTTTGGATGCCCCACGCCTAGCGCATTACTAAAAATTTAATTACACCATAAACCCCGTTTATAGTACATAATTTGGCTAGCATAAAGTTTGAAACATAAATCATATTTTCATTCAGACTAGAAAGGATTGAGAGAGCGACGTCCCAAGAGTACCTAAGGTCAATTTCACTTTTTTTTTCTTGTTTTTATTTTCGAAACTTTACTAGGCAATTAAACTCTCAAGATATGCTAAAAACCCCTCCCGGAAGTAAGTACTTTTCCCGCCTCTTCCGTGTTCTGGTCCCCCTGGTTCGTGAGCATACTTTCGGTTAATTGGCAAATATTTCATCGAAAGCAGTTAAACTATTTTCTTTCCGTCCCGTCCCCAATCCCGTCCCATCCACTCCCAATCCGTTATAATTTTGTTACATTTTCTGCGCACCAGTGATGGCTAATTTAGTGACCATTTCTTCTTGGGGGCACATGCTTCCTCCCGCACTGCTGCTCGGTTTTCGATCGTTAACATACCGCTGGCACAGACCTCGGCTGCCCTAACTTACCAGAGAGAGCAGAAGTGCGCTCCAGATTCTGCCGCCGCCTTTCACCGGGTTTTTGGCCCGTAATCCAGCGCGCTGTAAAGTAATTTAGGCAAAAACTAATTACAACAATAAATTACCTTTCCCACGCACCCACCTGAACGAAAACCAATAAATGGCAGAAGGAGCTCGTCGGTGGGGGAGGGGGCCAGGCAGGTGGTTGGTGGAACACAGACCACGAACTTTCCGCTAAATTGAAACATTTGTTATTGAAATCGTGCCAACCCGCAGGCCAAAAAACGATTTGACGACATCTTTTTTCCTCCGTCCGTCCGCGACCTACAACACACACACACACACACGATCTTGTCCGCTCGATTTGAGTTTCCTCTGCAAACCTCGAGGAGAAGGAGGGTGGGGGTTGGGGTGATTAAGGGTAAACGGTTTGCAGGAGGGCACGCCAGCACGCCAAGGCAGTGAGTCGGTGGAGACAAACATTTGAGTCGTTTGTCCGACCGGATCGCGCTAATATCACGATTTGGTCATCAGGAGCGCGCGCGCGCCCGCTCACGGTATATACACACGGTAGTGGCTCGTCTCACATCTTGGCCAGACCTCCTGGTTGGAGGGGAGTGCCCTCGCGAGAGACTGAGCAACAAACCAATGCCCAAATAGAGCCATCAAGCTCCAGCAGCAGATGCAGTCGAACGATTCTCGATCGTGACACCGGCTTGCGGGTAAAAGATCTAATATTTTTCGGGTTAAAAATGCCAACACCACCATCTAAGGCTCGGATCCCAGGTAGCGCCCTCTGCGCTAGCGTGATTCTTGGGGCAAGATGGACCCCCGAGCTGGAAAGGGTGGGAAACCAAAACAAACCATTTATCCAAATCTGTAATCTTTTCCAAACCTGTTCAATTCGCGGCAGCAAAAGGTATCGAGGTCATTAGCAGCGCTTATATGCAAAATAAGGTTGGTACACCACATCCTGAGAAGACTTATCGATCTTAAAACGGGCGCTACTAGCGAGTGAAATCTGGCCAAAAAATAAAAAGGGCGTTGAAGAATTGTTTGAGCACCAAAGCATCTTCAACTCCAGCGTACGGCAAAGGATGTTAAAATAACAGTTACCCTTGATTTACTTAATGCCCCTTGGATCGGATATTCTGTCCGGGTAGTGCTACCGTGTGTTTGCCGCAAGAGGGCGCTACGACATCAAAAGAGCTGTAACGGCGAAAGGTGCGATCTGATCGTGCTAATGATCATGGCACGAAAAATGATAATCACTCTGCCACAACGACAACGGCCGTACCAAACTCCCCCGTAGGACACTCTTCACTCATTACGTTTCCTTCCAGCATTCGGAAGGAATGTCTATAATCAGGGTTCGGCACAGTTTGACTCGCGGGCCCAATGTGATTCGAAAGTCGAACACGGTTCGATTCTCAGGAAAAGGAATTGCAACTGTTGCCAACTTTTGCTGTTGTAATTACACAGATTTAGTTTAAGTAACCTTTTGTTGTCATTATTCTATAACGTTTGAAGATGCTTTGGGCTCTGTAAATAAAATATGTATTTAACTGTTTAATGTACAATCGAAAACAAACAAAGAATATTTTAAAATATTATTTCATATAGTATTGAGGAACTTTTGCTACTTGCATTTACAGTGATGCACTTTTTAATTGTCCAGTAGAAATTGAAAATATTGACCATTGAAAAATAAATAATAGGATAGCAACAATATTAGTGATGAAGAACACATCCAAATAATACTAATGGAGTTAAAATACATTTCCCTGGAGTTATTATTTTGGCTAATTACTCTTTAAAACATCATTGTAACATTTTTTGCTATATCTCTAATAAAAATGAAATAACATGATTATAACAATACCTTTAAACCTTTAATAACGGCTAGGACTTGGTAAAAATACGATGAAGTCCATTCCGATTTTTATTTTTACTCTGAGTAAAGGCCTTGATCCTTGTTAGCTTAATACGACTTTACCATCATTGTACGTACAATTCGGTGTTTTTCGGTTGCCTTAATAACGATGATTATTCAAGGTTTGGCTAAGACTCCAAAAAAGGTGGGAAAGTAGCCAACTCTGCTTACAGAGTAGAAGCCCAGAATGAAATACAGACCAAATCCATGTTTGTTATCGACATGGCTATCTTTTTCGAAAATTAAGTGTCCAAACAATAAACAAAGGAAAAGGTTTGCCAACCCCTGACTGCAATGACCATGGCAGCCTATACATTGCCGCCAAGGTGTTGCCGGTAATGTTATTGATATTCTCAAGCGTAAAGCAAGAGCTAATAGAATGCACAGCACTAATTTAATGCACTTTGTTGCTTCACGAAACACACAGCGCAGGTCACCCATCCCTGGGAAACGAGACCCCGGAGTAGCCCTTCACGACCATTATTTCCACAAACACCCAGATTGACTTCACCGACCGCGATCGGGAATAGCCTTTGACGGGGGGAACAGATTTCACACTGCCGGAGCAAATTAAATAGCACTCAAAAGATCGAAGATCCTTTCGCACGACGCGGGAATGTGTGCCGGGCACGACGCGGCATCGCGATTTGAAGCCGTTTAATGAGATGCAGAGACACATACCTGTAACGGAGCGAAGAGAACAAGAAAATACCATTAGTCACCAATACATAGTGGAAGGCAGCGTAAGGGAAACAAATAATGGCGCTAGTTGCGTTGAACAAAACATGCTGTAATTTACGACAAAACCGAACACAAGAACACAGATTGCACTAAAAGCAAAGAAGATCCTGGCGGTTGGGTAAAATTCTCTTACAAAAATCACGTGCAATACTGCGGCTGGTTGTTGCGGTTTTATAAAGAAGAGACACGTTTGAAGTCTTTCTATGCTTCCACGGCACTTATTTGCATGTACGATGCTAATTTATTTAGCACCGTTAAGTACATCTTCCCCCAAGTAAAAAAGACCAAACCGACACATGTCGCTTTGGATAGAGTAAAAAAATCATGTCCCATGCTTTCCCAGCCTCATGGACGCAAGAGCGGCAGTTAAAACTATTCTGTCGTGAAACGACAGGCTCGTCACAGGCACCACACGTTGTAGTTTATGGCACGGTAAAAATCACGGCCACCCATCGGTGCGTCACTCACACACAAACCGTGCATAGCCGTAGGCTGATGAAATGCTTTTATTAGGGGGTGTATATATGTTTGCCAAAACATGATATCATTCCAAGACACATGCCATAAAATGTGCCATAAAAAAAACTAAAACCACTAGGAATAGCAGCACCGCACTGCCCCACCAACTAGAACGTACGCAGGCGACCTCTATCGTAAATCACAAGTAAACCAGTAGAAGCAAGATGAAAATAAAAGAGAAACAACTAGCACAACACGCATACACGCCGTTGTAAAAATCTGGTAGCAAGAGTATGTTCGAACCCGGTCTACAAAAAAAAACAAAACCCTACAGGAACGAGGACGGTAAAATTGTATGTTTGCTTGTTTGAGCGCCGTTAAACAGTGCTCATAAAAATTACTGCCGGCGCGTGAAGACCAAATTTGCATGCTTTCGCTCGCTCCCTCTTCATCCCGGTAGAGTTCTTCCGCAACGTTTCGCACCAGATAGAGAGGCTTTCGGGCGTAGTTTTTAATCATAAAAAATACCATACCTACGATGTAAAAGCGCTGCAGGCTTTACATGCCCGCCAGGCATAACACTACACACCGGATGATGGGTCGTGGTGGTGTGTGCTAAAGCTTTGCGACGATCAGCCTCCACACTCACCCCCATCGTAAAAAAGCTTGGACAGACACTGGCCACTCACGGTCAGAAGACAAGAGCTTACACGTCCTATTAGTCGCAAAACACTCCCATGAATCTGTACATGCCATAATAAACAGCGCAAACGGTTCGTCTTCTTCTGCGCCACGTATTCTTCACGCACCTTTCCCCGTCGTTGTGTCCTTAGTGATAAATGCCAGTCGAAAATTGGAATGCTGAATGACTACTTACTGGCTCCAATGGAATGGTTGGCGTGTGAAACGCAGTAGGTTTTACGCATTATGCTAAAAGCGATACACACATAAAAAAGGGAAGGGTAGCTTCGTGTACGACACAGCGAAAGCAGCGTTGATTGCAACGTTAAAGCGTTATTTTGTATTACTTTCCACACCACTACCCCCACCACGTCACCAGGATACGATAGTTTGCAGTGAAAATAACATTTTTAATTGCAAATAATTAACAAAAAAATGCAATACACACGATCATTTCAGCAGCGATAGTGGGGTGCGAATTTTAATTACTTTCTACCAGTGGTGGAGCACCCACTGTAAGTTTTATTTGCAGTTGGCATTTGCATGTCATGTTACGCCGAGGATGGAGTTAGTTGCGGTTGTTTTAATGCGGGGATGGAAATTGAATAAAATGTCGTGCTGAAAGTGACATAAATCTTTACTAGGGAAA
Organism: Anopheles epiroticus; assembly: GCA_000349105.1. Lineage (NCBI taxonomy): Eukaryota > Metazoa > Arthropoda > Insecta > Diptera > Culicidae > Anopheles > Anopheles epiroticus. The sequence goes on along the minus strand of KB671541.1, from coordinate 1,434 downwards.
TAAGAAAAGCGCATTATTATTTTGGCAAGAACATCAAAAACGTATTTTTTAGGGAGAAATGTTCCCAAATCAAATCATGATATTAAACTGGAAATCATTTTATAGAGTGTTCATATTCCAAGCGTAGTCATATTTCCCGATTTTTTTTAAACAATAATTTTAATGACCAATTCACATCTCATTTATATTCACGTCATCTTTATTCGATTACGAATTGACTTTTATTGACTCCAATGTTGCTCGCCCCGTTCCCGGCACACACCACTGCTAAAATGTAAATTCACACAAATCACCGATAATTGTACTCCAAGCTACCCTTAACCGGGGGGGAAAATGTAGTCTGTTATCACCCATCGACACAAACTCAACCGAGAATCGCTCATCAGTGGAATTTTAAATGCACCAGCGGACAGAACAGTGTGGCTACCTTCGCTTCTCCTACCCTTCACGCCCACGAAACATATGAAACATTGCAGAATATGACGCTATTATAAATACTGTCCAACCACCTCCACCCACCTGCACCCATGCAATGCGTGATAATTACTAGCCGTTTGTCTGCAGCAATGAAGTAATAAAATGAATTGGAAACATTTAGAACATGCGGAGTGCGGTGGGAGCGCATTAGCGAACGGCGATCGTTTATAATCGTGCTGGGAGTTGGTCAGACGGCCCTTTGGAACTGCAAACATATTTATAATACGCTGCATCTCATTACAGGATATAAGCAGGATATGTGTCATAATTAGATTCTTGTTGAACATTATGCGCAATATGATTCGTTTCAAATGCAGTTTGAATTTCAATTTTATTTGATAGTTTTGGAGTGGAATATTAGAGCATTGCAAATATGCTGTGGGATTGTGACATCTGAACCAGCGCAATTTAATAAAAATCTTAAAATGCTAATAGTGGACAAATTAATTAACTAAAAAAAAATGTAATAATACAACGAAACTTAATATTAACGTATAGTTTTTCAACAGTTTTTTAACTATTTGAAGCAACCACAAACACGTTTCTATTTGTCCCAATTCCCAAGCGTTATGCGTTTAAAACAGTGCGATGAGTTGGCCACATGTTTAAAATCATTTTGACGAAAGGACAGAAAAGTGCATCAATAAAAAATGTAAATGCAAATATTTTCGTAAGTACAAAAAATTACAAATTAAGTTTATTCTTCCATAGTTTCTTGTGAGAAAAAATGACCAAAGGCTTATCCCACAGCCCTATTAATCCTTTCCTTTTATTCCTTAACTGCCCTATGAGCAAAAGAACCGAAATTTGCTTAGAACATATATGTATCCCGCTCCATGGGTCCTATTCTGGCCTTCAGCAGGTATACAGCGCAGTTTTTCGAGGTAGCGCAACCCCACTCGTCTCCCCAACCCTTATCAGTGAGCTATGGCCATCGATTGTGGTAGTAGCCAATCA
>KB671540.1:162681-179416 GCA_000349105.1 Anopheles epiroticus | reverse complement strand
CACACACACACACACACGTCCGATCGCTTATTATTATCACCCCGTAGATGGTAACGGATGATCAAAAATATTTTGATTGCTAAATGTTTTGCATTCGCACGACTTCACATATGTGCCTCCCAGCAGCAGAGCAAACTCCACTATCTCGGATTAAGATAATAACACTTTAAAGTCGGATCTTATGCGTTGATCGCGCTTCCCGGGAGGTGATTGCCAATCAATCTTGCTGCACTGGATGTAAAATTGTTACTACTATTGTGTTTTGGTGATATGATCCATGGAATTGAACCACAAACAAACCAAAAAACAAGAAGGAAAAGAATTGAAAATTATTTTTTTAAACTTCCATTTTGCCCTTTCGGGACGGTCGTGCGTGGCGACGCAATTATGAAGTCAATTTGTCGCTGCACTATTATTGTATGAAACCCCAAATTGTTACGCTCAGTGGAGCGCCTTCAATCTTGTAAATTTATTTACCTTTTCTTCTCCTTTTCCTCGGAACGATCATGTCGCTTGTCGCGCGTAAACGCGATACAAATCGTAACCAGTGTCGCTTGAGCAATGATTCATTGCGATCGGGCGCAGCTCAACCATCCACGCTCGTGGGCGATTTACGTTTTACGAGGCTAAGCTCAGGTTCCTTATGAGAGACGTTTACTTTTTTCTTGCTTCATCATACACTCGCAACGGTGCGTGTGCGCGCCGAGAGATTGTTTCCGCAGATGAAACACAACTTCCCTTCGGCAAACGTGGTGCGAGCGCATTTAAGTCCGATTCGATTAAACAGTTGGCCCACTGCACCGCCGCACTGCACGCAATTTCGATCTTGAACGCCCAGGCGTTCGCGATCACGTGCGATGGATCGGATCGGATTCGAATCGACGAGGATGGCAATGATGATGAAGTCATTAATGAAGAGGTTTTGGCCGGAGTTGAGGAGTAATAAAACTGAGCGCTTGAGGTTTAAAAGCTTGACTTCCCCCTAGAGGGCGTCCCTGTGTTGGGTGACGATTTGTCATTGAAATTTATCACCGTTGTAAAGTGAGGTTACTTGCGTACAGAATCGAGAGGGAAGGGGAAGTGAGTAAAGATTTGAGTGGCTGAGCTTAACATTGTTTACACATGGGAGAGATCATTCTTGAGCTTGGGCACAGGTGGATGAGTGAAATCAAACAATTTGTATGCTGCTTTAAGTGCACTGTCGATGGATTAAGGTTAGTGTAACGATTAAGTGATATCGACAGTTGGAACTGCAAAACCATCGTAAATAAACGAAATCTAGTTTTGAAAGCTTTTGTGGGCAACTTGATGTTCTTGATCGGTTTCAGAACATATGTGTACGATCATTTGGCCTCAACAGAAAACATTTTTGCAGCATTATAAATAACTATGTTCTTTTCAAAATTCACTTCATTCTCTTGTTGAAAACAGTACACATTTTACCTAGATAAACAGTGTTCATGTGAAGAATGAACTTCGAAAACCTCTTTTAATATTAGAAATAAAAATACCATAAACTTCTGCATTTTCCATCACCATCAGAATTGGTTTGAAGTCATTTCTATTGATTTTTATAAACATAGACGACTCACACCAATTTTTTATTGCAACACGTCGTGTGCGTTATTGTGAATATAAAAACAATAATTTTTCAACTTATAAATTTGTTAAAAATTTTGAAATTGTAAACTTAATAAGTTATTAGTTTATCTTTTTACGATTTTTTATAAAAATAAACTTTTTTTATTTTTATTAATTTTTAAATAAAATAAATAAAAAAACTTATCGGGACGTTGGTCTCATGGGTAGCGACGTAGGCCTGTTTCATACGATCAGGCCCGACTTTGCATGGAATCCCATTCGGACCGTGGACGCTTCCCATACGCAGCATTGACTATCCTGTTATGGGTACACTAAATAACAACCCCCCATACCTCGCTGGCTCAACAATCTTGCTTCTAATGGGTAAACTCAGTCAAAGAATGTGTCATAGCGTCGTAAGCGCTTTGGTTAGGCCAAGACCCAGTAGGGTTGTTGTGCCACCCAAGAAATAAATAATAAACAACTTGTTCAAGAAATAATACCCTTGAACAAGGCTTATAAAATACTCATTCTGAACCTAATAAGCACGATTGCTAACTAAATGTAACATTATCATTGGAGAAACTTGCTTTCACTATTTCATAACATTCAGCTGGTAGCCGATTGACGTGTAATTAATCCTATCCTCAAGCATCTCATTACTCATAGTTTGCATTTTCCTATTTTTCCCCCACTTTGTATCTAATTGTGTGAAGAATTCTCAGTTCTTGCAAATGCTCTGGAAAAATAAAATTATTTCCACAACCCCAAGAGACAACACACTTTCTGAACCGACGATTATATCGAATGAATGTTGCTCCATTATGCACAACGATCGCTGCCGGCTTTGCGAGCACACCAACACACCCACACTGGACATAAGTTTTTTAATGCTCATTAATTGACGAGCTTCGGTCACATCCCCTTTCCAAGGCAAGCCCGAACCAGAACAGTTCGAATGCAGCGTATGGTTTATTAAAAATGGATTGCAACTCGTCGCGATCAATTAATAATGTTGGCCCACCCATCCATCCATCGCGGGTGCCAGGGTGCCAAATGGGTCAGCCAGCGGTGGGGGCCGGGGCTCCGTGCTGCGGTTTTTCGGTACGTGCAGATTTTATCATCCGGTGGGGTAGCAAGGTATTTCAATCACTCCCGACAAACATGTGATGTGAATTAAAATGGCAGTCCGCCTGAAGCCTCCCCAAAGGGGGGGGGGGGTTTGGTTGGGGTACAAGGTGGAAAAACTATCGCTCATTTTATTAGCACAAACGGATCATATCACAATCAAGCGTAAAACCGTTTTGATCTTCTAATTAAAATTTTATCATCATCGATGCCGGTGAAGCGCTATGCTGAGCACACGTGTGGAGCGTGCCGTTTATGAGTGTGGGTTGGAGTGTGGATGTATCTGTGCTAATGGTGGACATATTGATCTGAAGAATCAAGAATGTAATTGTGCTGTATATCATACGACATGTTTGGAGTTTTGAAAGGAGACAATAATTGAGAGATAAGATTTTGATGTATGCTGTCCTCATGCTTCAATTAATCTATAATTTGTACCACAAAGCATAGCCGTAAGAGTGTTTAGGAAAGAAAAGAGAAGCCAGCCAATAATTGATTGCCATAAATTGGGAAAACATTAGCTTCCACATCCGCCCGGGAAATTCCAATTATCTCGCACAAATGTTCTTCCTCACGTAACGAGACAGAAGAACGTGATCGATATTTGGGCGGCACTGCATAGAACCGGCCATGGTGGCGAGGCGGGGTTGCAAACCACCGACACAGGGAGGGAGGGACGCAAGGTGTTTAGCAGGTCATGCTATAATAATGCTTTATCTAATTTGCACGTCATAAATTTTAAATTTATTTATTCGATCGATTCTTTCCGATGCTGGGCGAATGGCGCACATTAGCAAAATGGCTGGTGCCTGATACGTCGGCAGGTTGGCAAGGATGGGAAAGAGGGGAGGGGGGGGTGGGGAGGGGGAGAAAGGGCGTCACACACATCGTCAGGTCCGGTCACGATAATGCAGACCCCTAATGCGCAGCGAGAGCCTCTAGCCAATTGAAATGCACTCCAATCTAAATTGGAGCCAACTAACCACCCATCAACCACCCATCAGCCTCCGGTTTTCCCTTTTCCAATCGCACTGGTGGTGGTGGTGGTGTTGCTGCCACTGCTGCAGGCTACTTTTGCGACAACCTAATCATTGAGTTCATTCATTCGCAAACTATTCGCAAATTCGAATAACGTGCGCAATACGCTAATGGCTGTGAAAAGTGTTAGTTTGTATTAGGTTTAATCGGAGTGGGGGAGTGCGGCAGGGGGATGGAGTTGTGGTGCGGTTTGGAAAGGTGTGGAAAAACTCTCTCCCTCCCTCTCTCGGTCCATCGAAATCTATCCAATCTGGTGGGTGGGTGCGGGGAGCTGCGGTTGGATAAACAACTAATCAATCAATTATTCCATTACGCGATCATTATTGTTGTTATTAATGGATACTATTTGCATTCGAAATTATTTGATTGCGATTTGTCAAACGAACGGACACGGACAGCATGTTTTGTTGGGTCGTTGGTGGGAGCACAGGGTAGGCATTGCCAATAGAAAAAACTAGCTACGTATTGGCACAATTAGAAAGGTATTGAAAGAGGCATACATGTGTTCGGCGTCGCTAAGGTAAAATAAACACAATTTGTATTCGGACCAGATGATGGCTATAAGATGTGGAATTTGAAATGAAAAACGAAGAACATAGTTATCCATCAAAAATGGTATGTAAAACGGTATGTAATCCAATTTGTTCAAGATCAACGTTTGAGACACTACACTTTAACTCTAGTTGAAACCTAAACTGCATACTTCTCTTCCCTCTACTCTTCTCAGAAGCTCATCATGTTCCATAGACAACAGTTTTGTGATTCCCATGAATAATCAATTTCCACTTAAAAATTCTTCTTCTTTTTGGTGTTTTAAAGGCCTTCCCGCCAACGATTTGGATAGGATTGCATTTTTTTTATTACTTACCAGGTTGTCATCTCGAATGAAATCCCCATCTAGTCCGGACGGTTCCGGATAAACATCATTTCAAATAATTTGTTCTGGGTTGTATTACTAAGTAAAGTACTGCCAAACAACTAGTAATAAGTACAATGAGCTTACTAGAGAATGCAATAGTAGAAATCATTGATACTGCATTTTAGCTTCATTTAGCTTCATTGTCCTTCGTCCAAAACGCAAGTTTTTATTTCACTTTTTCCATGTGTATTGATTTGATGGTTTTTACTCTAGCATTTAACAATATGCTTGTTCATGCAGAACACCATGCAAGCATTGATAAGCTGGGATAGGACGATCGCGAGGATGACCAGGATCGATAGCTTGCCATAAAGCGCCATAAGGGTGTGGCATAATTAATGCGAGTCGTGAGAGTGAGTTAGGATAGAGAGAAGAGAGACCAGAAGAGTCAGTAGCCAAGAGACAGTAAAAGGAAACACAACGTAGGAATATACATCGAAAGGAAATTGCGCCAAATAAACTGTAATAAAACTACCCGAAATCCAAATCTCGCGTTAAAGCGTTCCGCGGTTAGTGCTGGAACAATACTTTTTATTGGACACTATATATTAAAATTATCTTACATTTAGCTCTCTTAGAAAAGAGACACAGAAAGAACCCTAAAATTCCTGAGATATACTTATTAGGTAGATTACTAAACGTATATTGCTATTATTTATTTCATTTTATTGTTCTTAGTTAATAAACTTTATTATTTGCTTGAAAACTCCAAACCGCCATGCAATGTCTTTCTAGACCTTAACACACTTTTTAAAAAATGTTTACTTATTTATGCTTCCAATTCGAAAGTGTTGCTGTTTTGATTGAACGTGCTTTTGCAAGACACTTCACAACAAATTTGTTAACAAAACGAGTTACCTACAGCGTTACAGACACGTTTGCTCGTAGTGTGATATCTCTATTAAATTATTCAATGCATGATAAATGGCCGTTGTTTGGTTCCGCACGAGACACGCACCGTGTATCGCCACCTACTCCAACCGTATTAAAAATAGTTTCCTTACCAAATACGAAATCAAAACCATCGAACTCTGTCAGATCTGCCTTCCCGATCGTTTCGCTCGTTTCCGTGGGCAGGCTGGCAGGGATCGAGCGCGTTAGATCGCGCTTGATTGGCATCAATATCTCGGGGGGCCGTGGAGGTGTTCCTTGCGCCACGCCGAGAGCACTCGAAGGGACCATAAATCAATTAATCTGTGTCCCGGTCCCGGTTTGGGAGTGGTGCATCGCCTTCTACTAACGACAGCGTTAATAGGGGTTTTGTGCAATAATAATGCAAACAAACGATTGACACGCGGTTACATCATGATCGTTGCGAAAAAAAAGCACAACCCGACGGAACTGACTGACTGTGCTGGCTGAAGTTGACCTTGGCTCACTTTCTGGAACGCCTGTACAAACCTACAATGTGTTCGCTTCTAAATGTTTTCTGTCTTTTGCGACACAAAGGTAAGGGCACACCGTTTTTCCAACACTTTTACAATCAATCGCAATTGCGTTGTTCCACAAAATGCCTAAATCAATGTTCACCAGCTGCTGCTACAGTCGGGCTTTAGCTAAACTCCCTCGTCGGTTACCTCTCGCTGCTCAACGTTGTTTCACGTCAGCAAAGGGTTTTCAAAACCCAGTTCACTACTGCCAGCTGTTACTCAGGGTGGTGCGGAGAGAAAAATTCACCGGAAAAACAAAAACCACAAACTATTGCCAGTTAGTACTGCTGCTACTGCTCGTGAAAACGTGTTTCAAAATGTGTCGAACATTTCCGACCGCAAAACAAGCCAATACACACACACACAGGCAAGCGGAAAGGCTGTAGTTAGAAACGTGGCAATAAGCCGGGACGATGAAAACTGAGACAGATTTTCGCGAAAATCTTTTCCCTCTTTGCCGTCTGCTGTAGTAGTGAAAGTGTTTCCCTTCCAGGCGTTTACTGCTTTTCGCTTACTCGTTCCCCCGGATCAGTGTTGCTGTGTCGACGGAAAAGAAGCCGCAAAGGACCGTGTAGCGAAATCCCTTTCCAGTCCTTCCCAAACTTCCTACACACACTCCCACCCATTGTCGTACGCTTTCGTTGGCGGGATTTCAGTCTTAAATCAACCCTCGTTACAGGACACGCGCGCACACACGAGGATCCTTTCGCCGGCAGTCCTTTGACAGTTGGCTCATCCCCTCCCAATTGTTAGTGTGCCCGTACGTCTGTGTGCGTACGACTACCGGGACTTTTAAATTGAGCACACGGCAACGGAAAATGATATTAGGCTCAAAAATTATGACAAGCGACGAGCGGCGGGCACACGGCCTGGGGGAAAGGATGAACATTGGCTTTGGGACCGCTCGTTCGTTCCGGTGCAGCCGTTCAGCGCTGTGTTTCGGTTTTCCTCCCGGTGTTTAGGTACGGTAGCGTGACGGGATGCTGCTCGAGTTGTGGGTGAGGTGATTGGTACACCCTTAACAGCGCGAACGCGTTGCGCGTGGGGTGGCAAGCGTCGTTTGTGGTTGATTTTTGTGGTGGATGTGTGCTGGGTACGATGGGTGTTATTATCTTATTTCTAAGCTTTAAAGCAATCTCCAGGCGGAGTACGTGCGGGGAAGCGGAAGTGCGGAGACGAGTTTCGGCTTTCGGTATCGAGGGACAATCGAATTTGATTTAGGGATATTTTTTTTTATTTTTCAAGGGAGTGCAACGTGCGTATCGAAATGTTTGGTTGAAATCGCTTGTTTTACAGAGCAAACAGAAACAAATGGTACGGTAAGCTTTATGCGATGGAACAAGTGAGCGATTGAAAAAATATGAAGTGAATAAGTTTCTTTGATAAGTATTTTTTTTGGTAACTTTTTTAATCAGGATAAAAAAATCAAACGAAATACAATAAAAGTCGTTTTGTTGCATATTTTATTCTCGGTTTCCACAAACAGAACCTTTATATATATTTTAAAATTTGTGTGTGCCAGGAGCTCAAAACCTAGTGACTGTTTCACCAGGAAGTTAGTTCTTTATGTCTTGGACTCTCTGGATCTCGTTAAAATCGTTCCAGTAATTTTAAATTGAGCATGTCATTTTGAACAGGAATGGCAGAAAATAGTGACTTAGAATGTTTTTGTGGAAGCCCCTTTTGAAGAAACACTTCTGAGCTGGGTTTTTTTGTCAATGTGTTGGTACCAAACCACTTAATCAACGATGAGTGATCAACTTAATGATGATTTAATCAACGATAATTACAACATTGACATTTATGTTTTCACATCGGTAGAGTTTTCCACACAATCCACTTACGATGTAATGATGTTTTATTAATCTTATTTTATGCGTTTTTAATTTGATTCCCTGTCTTTAACAGAGTTTATTTCAAACCATGCCATGCCGACAAGACCGAACCAAAACATGTTCACATAAATCCCAATCAACACCCAACCAGGCTGCTGCTGTAAACCAGCTGCTTATAAACGTGGTAAATGAATTATTTCACGCTTATTTGCATGCCAAAAGCTTCCGTTTGGGACAAAAGAGCTAAAAGTCACACAAAAAAAAGGTACGACCACGATTTTATGACCATTATTTCAAGTCTCACCCGTTTCGCAACACAACCGTTCACGCAGGAAAAAAAAAGGCTCAGCAACAGCAGACAAGATTCCTCGCAGCAACACGCAGAAGTGCACTTGGCAACTTCACCTGCTTTTCCCTCACCACCACTTCGCCCACTGTGCCATAAAACTTCTCACACAGTCACACCGCAGATATGATGCATTTTAATGACATGTGTGGATGCATTTTATTGCACCACTCGCTCCATAAACCACTTCCTTTCGCTTCTGCCCAACCACCGGCCTTCGGCTTTGAACGTTTGCAAATGCAAGCCTTTAATATGGTCCCCCTCCAGATATCCCTCCGTCAATCTCGGATCTTAAACTGCTGGTGCCAATAAACGTGTCAAAAGTCAAGTACAATCGTGTCAAACAGCTCAGCAGCTGTGTGTGTGCGGAATGATGCCATTAAAAATCGGGAACTTCTTCGCCCGAGTTGCCTGAGCGCGAAGGATCCGTGCTCTGTCCCAGCGGGATGGGTTTAATCACGAAATGGCTCATAAAACTCCTTAACCAGCCTCCGGACGCGGTCACGCGGTCGGCTCAAAGTAATTAAAACATCAATTAAACAACTGTTTCCGGTTTTGGGCTAAAGCGCCTGTGTCCGCCTGTTGCCACCGAACCTTTCTTCATGAGGCGAAAAAAATAGACATACCGGACACTTCTCATAAAGTCTCTCCACAGCATCGCACCACCACCGGAAAGGTCACGAACCGGTCCCGTTATCGACTTACCCCCTAAAACGCGCTCGCCGGAACAAATGGCCACCCGAAAGTGGGCAATGGGTGATTATTGAGTCGGAGGGATTTTGGTGGATCGAATGTTTTTTTTTCTGTACTTCCCGCCATCAAACTGCGTTGGGCATTTCCCCATCCCACGAGAAAAAGGAGAAAAGGATTTCCGCACGGAATGCGTTGGATGATTTTTTGACTCGCAGGAATTTTCGCTCATGTTGTGCTCGGTAAGACAACTGCCTTCAGTAAAGGGTGACGAGAAGCGTATAAAACCCTCTTTTATTGGGAGATTTTCTGTCGATGTCACCCAGCACACCAGCAGAGTGACATTGAACTGATAAGAAATTCCACCGTTCATGTGCACATCCGAGGGGTGGATAGCGTACAACGCAACGGTATAAAAAAAACACCCGACAAACTCAACTATTTCTCAATGCCCCTCGCTTAACCCTTGACAATTCTGGTAGCCCTTTTCTGCACTCTACAGTTTGTGAATCCAGTTCCAATTCGCTTTCCATTTTAACCGATTCGGCTCAATGATAACGGGGACCGAGTCGTAGAGGAACCGAAACGACACTCGTAAGACGGTGGTAATGGAGCTTGTAAGCACTGTCCGAAACGGAAGGACACCGGGATGAGTCGGGACGAGCAGCGGATGGATGGGAACGGTTTTATTTTACTTTCTTTTTGCAATGCGTTCATTTTCTTCTTCCGCGCACGCAAAACCATTACCCAGACCGAACGACCACCGGGTGTCTTCCCTTTCCTTTTTTTATTCACCCACCAGTGAGCTGAGCGCGCAATTTGATGTGTCCTCAGCGTTTGCCTCTCGAGGCAAGCTCGTCGTCCGGTACAGTCGTCAAATTTTATAGCCGTCAAGAACAGAAAGTTCCTTATGGTTTGACTTTTTCCCGCTTTCTAGCACTCCGTGACCACTTTGGTGGACAGTTTCTTTTTGGTTTGTTGTGCTCTGCTACACTTTTTCATTTCGTTCGGGTACCGTTGTCGTTTCTGGTGACTGAGCGGTGTAATAACCATGGATGTGGCACTGAAGGATTTGCTTACTTGACAAGAATGTGGAATTGTTTTTCGGGCAGTGGTGGGGAAGAATACAATTGCTGAGTTGTTGAAGTGTGTGCTTGCTCAAGTTGCACGCAGTATTACTGTTACTGGGTGCTTGCAGATCTAATAAAAATGTACATTTCTTTTGTTTTTTTTTTTAAATGAAGAAATAATTTAAAATGAGCAATCGGAGCAGTATTCAAAATCAATTTCGGTTGCGAATGAATCAAGCGTGATGGAAGCGGGTGTGAGCTATTGGAATTCGGAAGGATAAAGAAAGGCAATGTGGTTTTGAGTGTTTTTATACTTTAGAACTCAATATACTTCCGGTATCTATTCTGTACACCTAAGAGTTTGTTAGAAATAGTTTTCATTCCCTCATCAATCATTAATATATCAAGTGCACGGAAAGTTGATTCCTGACTTTCCAGCCCATAGTTTTTATCGATAAAATCTAAAGTCTTCTAATTATTTCATGCAATGGTAATTGATTTCCTATGTCTGAGAAAGCCATATATGGGCGCGACTTTTCTCTGACTTTATGACATAGCAGGAGAGTAAAATTTAAATGGGTGGAAGCCATTAAAACGTTGCTGTTTCGGTTGTGTAAAAATCTTAATCTTTAAACAATCTTCTTGATTATTAAATCTCTTTTTTTATCCGGTAGTAGCGGCCGGGCCGCATCTATTTTATTTTTGGGAGAAATATTCTATATTCTATTGATATTACGAAAGAGATAAAATAAATTCAACACTTTCTACAGAGACAGTTATTGATACAAAAGTCAAAGCACGGCAATTACAATGGAAGCAATACGGCCTGGCCGTTACAACTGAAAAAAAAAAATATTACAGAGAACTAGGATAGTTTTGCTACAATAGTATGTCAAATCGTGATGGTTTCTAGATATGCTTTAACCTACAAAAACACGTTTTATGTTTACTTGATGTCTGTCTTTAAAAAAATAGAAAATTCATATTATTCTTACTGGTGTACTTCATGAGGTAGCATTTGTATGTAGTGAATATGTTACAAAGACCCGTTGAAGGGATAGTTAAAAAGCTAAAACAAATGAGAATTTTTGTGTCATTATATAACAAACCATATTACATGCGTAATCAGTTAAGAAAAGCTCAATTTGACGGTTAACTTGAAGTCAGGTGAGATGCTTTGGTTTCTGCATGGCATTATGTGGTAAGGGAGAAAATTGAAATCTACACTTATTCCATGTAAGTTGTACAACTAAGTCTATGACAAGACCCGAAAAGACGCATCCAATTCAACTTTGAGCTATCTTCTCCAACGCTATCCCACAACCAACACTTGCTACCCGTCACTGCATCATCACGAATCTAAATGCAATGTTTTCTCATATTTTCCTCAATTTTCTAAATTCACCTAATCAATACATGCCTTACATCCTTCAATCGCTCTTCCTATCGCTCTAGAACAAATTTGTCATTTTTGCGCACACACCACCCAACGCCCAATTGGCACACCCGTGTCCCATGGTGCAGTACGCTCACCCCACTCACCCCTAATGGAGACATTTGGCACAGTGCAGCCCGTCGAACGCACCGTACCATCTCATTAGCTCACCGCCAACAGGCCCTCCGCTACCGTGGCACTAAATTGGCTAATTAGGCTGGCAACAGTTTAGTTTCTCCCTCGCACCACACAGTCCACCGGTTGCAGCGTTTCAGTGCTACAGTTTACAGCATTATGGTGTAATTGTAATTGGAAAGAATTAAGGCGCAAGTGAATCCCGAACAGTGCGGCGACTGTACTGCACCGAGCTCTAACGGTCCAGATCGATCCCTCTCTCTTCGGTCGGGATTTCCCCGGTGGCGTAACGTGAGGGAAGCGTTATATTGGTCCCTTGCGGCCTGCGCCGCGGGTGTTCCGGGCCGCCGCGGGCCATACGCGAAAGGTTGATTGGAATGCGTTGGAAGGGATCCGTCAAGTGGATGGTGGTGGTGCTTCGAACCAACAAAGAGGAAGGGTGTTCAAAAACAGGGGGAAAACGAAGTGCCATTGAGATGAGCGGGAACAATGCAGTCAAGTTGTCACGTCTATTGTGCCGTTGAAGGTGCACGAAGTCGAGTTTGATGAAATTTTTGTTCCGCTTGTGCATTCTTGGCTGCCGAAGATTGTGTTAATTCCATCCCAAAAATGCACGGCTTTCGTGACCGTCAGTTTGCAGCAATACCAAATCCGGTTCCCCGCTGCAGGAAGGATTTAACTTGTTATTAATAATTGATTGATTGATGTTTAAAATTTCTCTTTCGCACTCCCCCCGCGGAACCGTGCTGCAAAGCGTTTCGATTTCGTTTCCCTACGGGACACAGCACCGGACTGGACCAGAAACGATCAATCGTTGATTGTCTTTGCCGGGGCTTAAGCTGGCAGTCGGCGTGGCCGAAAGGGCGACAGTGCAGAAAATGAGATTGAAATGACAAAACAGAAAATCGGCTTTAATCGGCCCAAATGCGCGCGACTGTGGACGGAATCGCTCCCCTCCCAACTTCTGTCCGTTCCTTTTTTGTTCCCTCATGTCCCAAAAGAATTCAAGGTTTTTTTTTGTCAACTTTCAACTTCCTTCCCGTTGCGCTAGAAGCGAAGGGTGTCGATGATGGACCATCATCAACCCGACGAAAGCCACAGCGGGAAGGAAACAGAAGCAGGAAACCAACGCGCCCAAAGACAATCCGAAAGACCTCACCGAAACGTGACATATGCCACGATTGGCAGAACCCTGTCAGAATGCCCGTTGGGGGAGGTTTATCCGATACATTCCCGGGTTCCCCGATGGTGGCCCCGATGATGATAATGAACCCTCGGCGAAAAACCCCTTCGCTCTGCATGGAATGTGTCTTTGGAGATGATAATGCGATTTTGATACATCCTGTATGACGTTTTGATGAAGGTACAGGTCGCATCGACGACGGTCCGCCTGCCGTCAGGGAGGTTCGTTGTTTATCTTGATGAGTTTCCTCCACAAGGGCAAACAGACACACAGTGGATCCGGTGGAATTAGAAAAGGCAACCGGGTCATCAAGGGATAGAGTTTTTAGTGTGATGGGGAGAAGTGAACAGATCGTGTGAAACTATAAACTAGAGCACTCTAACGATTTGTGATAAGAATCATTTCTGTTGCATGACATTTTACTGTTAATATAACTACTTGCAAAAAGGCTAATAAGATTTTGAGTTCTGTAATATTAAAATAACGTTCAATCACCACTAAAACTCCAATCCCTTACACTGTATTAATCGCACCAAAAGAACCCACAAATAGAGTGGTTAGGAAGTGGTACAACACTCTAATAATGTACCAAATTCCACACATCTTGACTTGTTACATCTGCATTCCTGGCAAATGGGAAGAAGCGAAGGGGGAACAATCCAACCGTCCCAAGGCATCCCTCCACCCCCGCACAGGTTGCGCTAACGAAGTAACAATAACTCACAACCGTGCGCCACCACCAAGTTTTACGCCGCAACTAAATTATGTTCCACTTATCCTTGGAACGCGGGCAGCCGGTGGCGGCAACCCCCTTCCCAACAAAGGCGCAAAACTTTCGCACAGCACACAATTTTCACCCGTGTGGCCCAGAAATACTTTTACTCATTTACCGCCCTACCTTTACGCGTCCTTATCCGTCGTCCCGGCTGGCTTGTAAGCGAATAGCGAACGAACGAGCCACTTCCTTCTGCGCTAGCGCCGTATTACTGGAAGCCCTCCGCTGGCGTCCATTTTCAAGGATTTCCTTTGTGCCCAAGGATTCCCGTCGATGCGTGTGGTGCATGTGGTCGGACCGAAGCGAATCGCCACTTTACAGCGCACCGGAACGAGCTAATTAAAAACACTTGCGGTGCGGGAAGTTTTATGTCCTGTTGTGGCTTCCTTGTGGGTGGGTGAGTTGGGGGGTGGGGGTGGGGGAGGGAGGGAGAGAGTGTACCATGACTGCGGTTATATCTTCATACACCGGTGTCGGCAAGGAAGTCGGTTGTTAGCGTGCGTGTTTCTGCGAGGGGTTCGGGTGCACCATTTTGTGGTTCTTTTGCTGCTGCTGCTGCCGCTACTGTTAAGCGTGAGGTGAGTCAACGCACAAGAAATGTGAAAATACAAAAAAATGAAAAGGGAAATTATTCTTAAGTAAAGAAGAAAACAAAAGGAGGCGAAAACAAATACACAAAACCTTTCTCACTTTCTGCGTACCTCTGTTTCCAGTCCATCAAATTCCATTTGCACCCGAGAGCCAACGCCATGCAAATCACAGCCCTGCCGCAGCCTGCCAAAGGAAGTCGTTACAGTGTGTGGTTTTTCCCCTTTTTAATAAATTTTATTATTTTTGACCGGTTGATCAAACTTGAGTAAACAAACCACGAGACAAAGTGCACACGCACGCACGCTTAAACAACTAAAAAAAAAAAAACGGACAGCAAAAAATCATAATGAGAAATCTGTCACAAAATGTTGATGGAATGTCAATATTTACCAACACGTCAGACTTTCCTTGGGAGTTGTTTTTTCTCATATTCTTTCCACTTTGGTGCGTAAATGTTCTTGCGCTTCCTGCTATCCTGCTTTTGTCCCTTCTCTCACAAACCTTTGGGGAAAGGCCTTTTTTTTAGCTACCACCGGGAGGTGCCTTGTGTCAAGGTGACAGGTTCTCCGGCCCACAGGGTAGCGTTGATCGGGAGTGACGTTCATTGTTCACTGTTTTCACCTCGTTTGGGATTTTGTCTACTTGATCAGCAATTTTCCTTTTGTTTTTTAACAAGAGAACAAGAGCTTGAAGTGGGAGACAAGAAGACCTGTTTGGGAAGGACGAGCAGCAACTCCTTCCCAGCACATTCCATCTCACAAAAATCAAAAGGTGCGTTTCGGGTGCTCCAAGTGCATCTTAGGCTTAGAGGTAGGAAAAAAGATTCATTATTATTTAAATAAGACAGCCTCCAACTCAGCTCAACCAGCTGGAGGGTAAGCGACAGTGACAGGGCCACGTTGAAGTAGCGCCCAGAACACGACGACTCTCAAACAAATGCACGTTTTCAAAGTGAAGAGCGGCAAGCACTCTTCTAAACGGCGTTCTGTAGAGTAAATATAGCAGCCAGAAGCCAGCAGTCTGAAGTGAACGCCGGCAGCATCCCTGTTATTCACCTCCCCGGGAAGGGAGAGAGAGAGCCTACACTGCCGCCACTTGGTGGTTGATTCGAGGTGAGGACCTAAAAACAAAGACTAAAATCCAAATCGACGCCACAAAACGTTGCGCAATGGGTGTTGGGTGGCGGGAAAGGGTGGAAGTGTAGGTGGTGTACAGTACAGCACAAAGGGTTGAGTGGGGTAGCTTCTGCTTGACTCATCACTTTTGACATTATGTCGTGAAATGTTTCCCTATCACACACACACACGAGCACACGCACTGGCAACACTGTGCAAACAGGGCGACCCGTATCGAAAGGGAAATTTTTGAGCTTAGAAAACATATTTGATATTTGGATTTGGATGGATGGGAAAGGGAAGGTGAGCGCACGGGGATTGGTAGAAAAATCTTGTTTTGGTTTTTATGGCGCGCACATGTGATTGGTTTGCAAACGGAAGGGAGGGGGGGAGGGGGTGTTACGAAAAAGAAATCTGTTGACGAAGGCAAAAGCTGCCCCGACAGATTCGGTTGCGGGCCGCCGTCATTTTCGCCCGATGCTGACAAGCCTCCGCCGGAAAGGCTGGATGTGTGATTTTTGGTTAAGAACGAAAAGAAAGCAATTTTGTTTTAAATTACATGGCGCACGTTGGTTGATGTAAGTAGACACAGTCGCACAGTGACGTTTGACGAGGTGACTGGGAAGCAAATCTAACGAGACAATCTGATTAGAAAGGCAAGATCGGATCAATTGCTGGCTTTTTTGTGTCTTTTCCTTTTAGTTTGAAATGTATGTAGATTTTTTCTGGTAAGTTTGTCGAGCCAGTTCAGTGTCGCAACCAATCTCCACAGGGAAACTCTTCAACTTCGTGTATTTTGTTGTTTAAAACAGAAATAATGAAACTTATAACTTATTAGGTCTGAAAACACATTCATGTAGAAAGAGTATATAGGAGATAAAAAAAAACATTTAGAGGCATGCAATTATAGAGCAGAGTATTTAAATATAAACAGTTGAGAATTTCCTGATGAGAAATACATTTCCTGAGGTCGTACTTCTCCATTCATTGAAATATTGCTGTTCAGGATCAGATGTTTATCAAATATTTGCTTGAAACGTTCTCTTCACGCTCAACTGAGAAGGATAAACGTCGGCAAGTTCTACGGTTGTTATTTGAAGTCAAATAAGCCCTCCATTGCTTTTTTGTATCATTCATCTTGATGAAGAGCATAAAAATGCAGATAACAGAAGCTCCAATCTATCCTTTTTCCCATCTTAACTCCATACACAATATTATTCCTGGCTTGAGATGTTAGAAATCCATGAATGAACACTTGAATGAGCCCGATGCGTATCGGAATTGTTCGTCGGAAGCTTTCTTTTGCTTGCACCGTCCGTCCACCACGTGGGTGTGTGCAACATGCAGCCAGTGGTTAGTTCGTGTCTTATCGTGCACCAACCGAGGGCACACCCTCCGAAAAAGGAGAGCCCACTAATCAATCGAACGGTCGACGGTTCTTTCGCAAAAGCCCTCGGACCCCCC
>KB671540.1:86318-159243 GCA_000349105.1 Anopheles epiroticus | reverse complement strand
CCCCCCCCCCCCCCCCCCCCCCGCGCCCAGGTCGTCACCTCTCCTTCTCTAATGGCGCCCTGATGAAGCAACAACTGGTTGCCGAGAAGGAGAAGGAGAGCCCCCGTTGCTTCCTTTCCCCGACCCTTTCTCTCGGCTGCCGGTATTCCGACGCGCCAGAAGCCGATTTAGAATTCAAATTTATTCGTCACGGAGAATCCGTCCCCGTCGCCGTCGTCGTCGTCGTCAGTGCCGTTTTATCGTCGTTAGGTCGGTGCGCGTCGGTGAACTTGACCTCCTGGCTTAGTGAAATTGAAATATGCGTCATTTGAATGCGATCTGAGTTTTACTTGGCTCCTGCTTTTCCGGCTCACGTGCACCTCACAAACACACGTATCGCTCTTCATCTTTCTCTCTCTCTCTCTCTCTATCTTGGAGTGAGAGTATGTGTGCTTTTTGGGAGGAAAATGCCCTTCACACATTCAGATGAAGGCAGTGCAGGCGCCTGACTGACACTGCACGGACCTGCATGCCAGTGTGCCAAGGATCCTCAGTCAGAGGAGTAGAACAGAGAATGGAAGAAAAAAAATCGCTCTCACAGTACTCTCCCTTTCACACAAACACGCGTGACACGCTGGGTGAGTGTACAGTGTGTACAGGACGCTGCGCTCATACTAAGTGCTTGTGTTCACTATAAAAAGGATGTGCAATCATCGGTATGCATCGGAGCGAGCATCCCACGTGTACACGGCACGGGTGTAGTTGCGGGTTTTTACGACCCACTGGCACTGGGGTAGCTTTATGGGTGGCTGGTGCGGAAGCAAGACTTTTACGGCTGCAAATTGGGACTGGCGTGCGGAGTTCGTTGACCTAGTGAAAGTGAAAAGTCAGTCTGATGGATGGCAGGGATGTTGCTGATTGGGATGGTTTAAGAAAATGTGAGAATGTCTATTGTTTTGTGGGACAGTTTGGAACTGTTTTAATCTTAAAGATAGCCTTCCAACAATTTTGTAAGCAACATAAATAAAATACAATGGTTTTGAAAAAAAAACAACAACAACAATAAAATGAAAATTGATTTGCTTTTCTTACAATTTTTTAAAAAAGGGGGAAAAAGGAGTAAAGCTTGCCTATTTGCATTTTGTAAACATAATTTACCCTCTCAAACGCTTCTGCCTCTTGAAAAATGAAACCAATAAAGGACGCACGCACTCAATGGAACGCCCACTTAAAGAAACAAACGATGACAAACAAACAAACATACAAAGGACAAATAGGAAGCTGTGTTGCTTCCGGCTACGGTCGGGCCAAAGTAGAAACAGGAAAAAAATCTATCCGAATAATAGTAACACAAAAATAAAAAAAAACGAAAAAAATAAAACAATCACCTGCTGGAAAAACTCATCCACCATCCAAAAACACTCCATTATCTGGGTGGAAACCGTTTGGATGGCTTTTTTCGAGCACGGGCCAATGGTGAAGGAAAAACATTAAGCAAAAACAACAAAAAAACAACACCTACACATGATCCTACTGCCACTGCTGAACGCTTTCATTCACTCGTAAAGCACCCGAAACGGGAGGAAAATGCAACTGAAGCCGACGGTGAGGATGGAAAACGAAACAAAAACATCAAGCGAAAAAAAAACATCAGTCGGAAATTGAAATTAATTTCGCAAACCATTTTTTCCATCGCTGTGTTTTTTTTTTCAACTACTCTTTTTGTGTTCCCATTTTGCTACTCTCACCTCTTCCGTTGGTTTCGGTGGGTGCAATTGCATCTATTTTTTTATGGTGCTACCCCATACAGGTTGTGCATTTTCTTTCCCTGCGTGCTCCCCCGCCCGCTCGCAAGTGCTGCTCAATATATTTATTATCATGGAAATTTATTAATTTTACAAATGCAAACAGAAAGCAGCAATTGAGCGGAGAACTGAAACTATCGCCCACCGTCGGGAGAGAGTGACTGGGGCGGGTGCACTTGGGTGTGAGCGTGAAGGAGTAAAAAGCAAAATAAAGTGCTTCACAGAAGTGAAAACACATACAAAAAAACCTGTCATGAAATGCAAAGCAAACAAAATTGAGCAAAGAAAGACACAAAAAATAAACTGCACCAGGCACATCATGCAAAGCAAACAAAAATAATCATTCACCATTGGAGCACACACACACACACAAAAAATCATTTATAGGAATGTACAGAGACATTGGCGAGTGCGAGTGGAAATTAATTATTTTTCCAATTAAAATTTAATATAAATGATAAAAAGGTACCGCCGGTGCACACCTTCATCCGCCGGCCATTTGAGTTAATACGTGTCTATATTTGCTTTACGAATAGGTTCCTTTTATCTTGCAAAAATAGAGGAAAAAGTGATTCCACCACTTTTGCTCCATTTGGCCGGGATGCACTGGCCACATCCTTCCGGGGAGGAAAAATGGGAGGACGCGGGATGCAGGAAGTGCTTTTCCTCCATGCGTCCTTTCTGATACGCAGTACAGGTGTGGCATGCTCACACAGATCGAAATGAATAAAAAATCAACCATCCGGTTAAAACAACTGATCACAGTTCTCCCGTACGTATGATGAAAAAATACACACACACAAGTTGAGTTTATTTCCGGTTGGACACTCCTGTGGAAAAAAACAAAAAGCAAATGCAGCAACACCCGTCCAGGAGCAGAGGAACATAAAAATCTACAACCATTTCATGAGTAGCCTCATTGCATGAAATCTTCACTCTTAGCGAGTTTTAGGCTTAACTGTTCCATTTCCAGTACGATACTTCTATCGTTCGTTCTTGTTGCATTTATTATGCGCCTCCCAGTGAGAAAAGTGTATTATTTAAAGTGTTTGCATCGAAAATTACACCTCCAAGGCAAATAGTGCACTTGAAGGAATAGACGGCGATTTAAACGATTTTAAAAGTGCTGTTGGAATTTTCACCCTGAGGGCAAACATAGTTCCACACATCCTGGGAACGTCAAACGAGGGTTACATTGCTTCCAGTATTGACTTGAAGGTGACGATAAGGACACTTACCAGCACCGGGGCAACACAGCTGTGAGGTGTTAGAATGTGCGGGTAAAAAAGCTGTTCAAGAGTGTTCTTTAACGCTGTTGAACACTGATATGCCTCGGGCGGTTTTTCGAGATGGCAGTTTCAAGATCAATAGCCACTCAATGGACGATTTTCTGTTAATAATCTTTTGAGATGTTAAAATTAGAACAAATGGGTTTAAACACATTTTGAACAATTTATTTCCTCTTTCCCTTTGGAAGCTGTCACAACGAGATACAAGACGAATAGGAAACCGTTCCACAACAAACTATCGCTTACCGTTCCGCGTCTCGCCAGCAAGACTGCGATCCGCGGGCACGGCGAATGGCGGCCAGACTTCCTTAAATGACCATGGTAGAGACAAACCGCCCTTCCCCTTGACTCTTCTTCGTGCTCCGAAGCCGAGATTTTTGCAGTCGTCTCCATTCGCAAACGGTAGCGCCAGATGGAAAGTGGACATCGCGCGACCAGCAAGACGAATAGCAGCAGTAGCAGTGGCGAAAAAACACAAAGTCCAGCAAGATCCCGAAGACACAAAACCTCCGATGGCTTCCCCAAAACCGATCACTTCCAAACATTAGAAAAGCCATCGCACCGGTTGTCGCTTCCCACGAAACGTGTTTTTCACGGCGATTCCTCCTGCGTGGAATTCTGCTCGTTTCAGAGGCCGGGGTTAGGGACGCGTTTGCTGGCGAGTTGATTTTCATTCTTTTCCAACTGCAAGAAGGCGCGGGCTGGATGCTGCCAGTGGCAGCGTGTTCTCATGCAGCGACGGATGCGACTGGGAACGGAGGCTCGCTGAGTGGCGCGCTCGTTCGTTCCTTCGTTCGCTGTTCGCTCGTCATGACAAGTGACAGACTAACGGAAGTGAACTGTGACCATGGATTGCCTATCCACCCATGAGATGTCAATTGCAGTGCTTTTCTGGTGATTGGAGTGTGTATGGTTTGTGACTGAACAGGCTCCGGATAAGCAATTGGACTATTGAAAGTTTCTACTCCAAATTTAAAATAAACTCCAAAACAATTAAAACTCAATTTTACATCTTTGTACAATGCTTTCAGGCACAGAAGAGAGCTCTTTGCTGCTCGCTAGCAATGAAGAGATTTCGCCGAAGCCATCCGTACATCACACACGCTGTCATTCCTGCTACCGTACGTGAGACATTCTACCTTTTTCCTTTCCCCCGGGGGAAACGGAGGGCGAACAGCAGCACCATCATCGTCATCATCACCAACCGCCCATGTCTGGCTGTCGATCGATCGGAAAAAACGAAGCGAACGGACCTGGTCGTACGGGGCGCAAAGCAACATACCCTGCCAACTGCAACTGCAACTCCATGATCTCAATCGGTAAGCATTCCAACTCCTTGGGGAATGCACCTTGCCTCGATGTACCGCGAGGAAACGTGAATGAACGTGTACCGGCCGAGGGAGATTCCTCCTCCACTCAACCGTTCATAACACCGGGCAAGAGACCCTTACATTGCTTTCGATCTTTCGTGTGTGTGCACCACTCATAATTGCACCAGCGCGCAAACGCACGGTGGCGTTGTGATTTATTGCGATGCCGGAATTTGTCTTGTATCAATTAGACTGTCTCCTTTCGTCTGTCCGCCGCCCGATGCCTTATGTGGAGCTGCCGGGAGCGGGCAAACGCCACCAAGACGCCTTTCTTCCGTCTGCGAACCGTACCCGTGGCGAGACGCTTTGACATAAATCAAGCGCAAACCGTCTCTAGATACCCCGGTCAGGGTCATCGATAGGGTGGCTGCGAGTGAGAGAGGGTTTTTTTCGGGAAAAGAATTGACATAAATTAGCCAATTGTTGGGATGAAATTGGGTTCTTGGGATATACACCTTGTTACGCAGTGCGTGTGTATGTTGGTCTAATTATCGTCCCGAGCGTATCCTGCAGGCTTGCAGACTCACCCCTCTCAGGGCACACGAGGGTCATGGATGTTTCATCGGTGTCGATTCTTCGAAGGGCTTGCTTCCTTGCGGGAAAAGCGAATCAATGGGAAATGGTTGAGTATCACCCCTGAAGAAAATAATCGATACAATTATTCGCTATGTGTTACTTTTAACCAAAAACGCATGAAATTGTAAGCGAACTGTTCAAAAGATGGAATAAAAACTTGTCTCAAATAAATTTATCTCACTTGTAGCAAGGAAACGGTGTTCTTCTTCTTCGCTTGCAAAAAAACACCTTCCCTAAAATCGTCATACATGCTGCAGTAAAACATCCAAATCGTTTCATTTTCCTTTTTTCCCCTACATCTAATAACAATCATTTTAACACACCTCAACTTTTTGGTCTTATTCTTACACTCTTTTCTATCGGTTTCACTTTCATTTTGAACAATTGGTGTTGTTATATTACGCAGAATATTACACAAAAGCATGGCTGATATGCGCACCTCGGTTGGGACACTACCGACTCGGGGACTTCAGGACATGCTGAAGCTTAAGCAAGACAAAATGAAACGGGAAATACACAGCTAATGCTACTTGCTTGATGGAGAGCTCGAAAGATTTTCTATTTGAAGATAGAAGTCTGCGTCCGTTGAAAGGTATCCAATTTTGGAGGCTCTCATTTTGTTGTTCATATTTCATTGATATCATATTATTTCTTTGCATCCGCTGACTTTGGATTCAACCATAATAAACGGGCAATAAATTTCTATCCATTAGCTCACCATCTTTAATGCACACGGAAGGCGTCCGGGTCGCCCATAACCGTGAGCCCATTCGTCAATGGTCGCGTGCGCCTTCTGCGCCTGTGTCCGTTTTGCATTTTCTCTAAATTGCACACGCAGGTTTTTTGTTTCTTACTACACACTCTTTTAAGAACATTTGGCAGAGAACCAAGAGAAAACCTTTCCGGGTACCCGGGACCGGGGAACATTCTCGAGGGACATTCGTAATGGCAGCAACCGGATGCAGCGTGCGCGCCGTTCCGCCCGCCGGCCAAAACCCAACCGATGGTCGATAAATAATGATAATGATAGCAAATTAAATGTCAACGCCTACTCAAATCATTTCGCTTTCGTCTTTTGTTTCCTTTTACCGGGATGCTTCGTGGCGTGCTTGTTGCTGATTGTGGCCTGCATCTGGCTTGCGGGTGGATGGCGATGAGTTGAATTAGGGAACAAGCAACGAACTTGGCGCTGTGCAGGGTGAAATCACATGTTGGGTGTTGCATTTCAGTTGTTGTTACTGTTCGGATGCAATTTATGTTTGAGTACGGTTCTATTAATGCTTTCTCTTTTTCCGTGCTCTTTCACCACCAGTGTCACTAGCACATAATTATGTCACTCATATCATTTCCTCTGCAATTTTCCCTCGCTGCTTAGTTGCGGAAGGGAATAGAGCCGGTGGGCATGTGTGCAATAAATAATACTGCGCAAAGAAAGTGTCAACACCCGCTGTGGACAACGCACCAACAGGGAGAGAGAGAGAAAAAAAAACACAAAAATGACCATTTACTTGGTGGCACAGCAGAAAGGAAACGAACCGAAAGCCAACCCTCCCACGGACGGCAAAGAAATTCATACCCACTGCAGCGCCACCATTCATTTAAATGATCTGCAACCGTTAAAAAGGGAACGAAGCAATTGGACGGATACTTTTTTTCTGTTCCCGGGGCTGATGCGTGTGCCGGCAAGCAAAAGCTGCACTGCCGAAACTATCATTTATCATATTTGACTGGCCACTGGTTTTCGGAAATGACCCTTCGTGATCGGCGGCACTGAACGGACGCCGGCGCCCAGGACGAGCTTACAATGGAAATGGATTACCTTTGCCCCTCTGGATTGTGCCGCTGGCAAGCGTTTAATTGCGCGGTGAGACGCGAGAAAGGTGCCGTTTTATGCGACACCTTCCCGTGGGCACGCACGCCGACCAGCGGCTTTATTGCATCCTATTGCAGCGCGGTGGCGTGCGTCAATGACGTTTCAATTTCCCATCGATTCACCGCTCGATGCTCATGTTTTATGCTTATTCATCGGGTGTGTATTTATTCATGTGCTGCTGACTCCTAACGATTCTGGTAATGTGTCGAAAAATGGTGTCTGTTATCCAATAAAATCACTGCCTTAGTTAAACTTTTTGAGATTTTCTGCAAGGAAGTTGTGCCCTGCTTTTCAACTCTTTTAACGGAAAAAAAAACCAACGTCGCCACCTATCGTCGGTAAAATGCGCACCAGCGCAATCGATCAATACATAGCTAGAGGCTGTGTCAATAAACCCATTCATCGTGCCGCAGTACCCTGGGTGCTGGTACTGCTCGGAAGACAGACAGGAAAAAAAACCTTCACACAAAGAATTTGCCAAATGACAAAAGACATCTTTCGTAATCACATCGAACATTGCACTAGCTCCGTACCGGTAAGGGGTGCCCTTTTATCATCCTTCCATTCTTTCTGTTACTTTATTTACTTTGCAATATCACCCTATCGAGAGACAGGGCGGAACAGTCGCTCCTCGGAGGCAGTGCACCAAACAATCGCCTCGAAGCAAACTCTCCTGTGTGCCGTTTAATTTAATCGTCATCTTCATTGACTCGGTGCGCGACGCCTGCCGGAGAGGGCTCGAATTTGAATACGTCGGCGGTATGCGTCGCATTTTCCCCGGTTGAGAAAAACTAATACCCAGCTTCCCCCCTTCGTTGTGTCGGCTCGTTTCGTACGCTGGGTGGGGGAGGTGGTTAGACGCGTGATGGAAGAATCGACCCTAATTTTCCACCACAATTGAAGGCGCGCATTGATGGCGTGGTGTGCAGCCCGGCCGTAGGGCGCATCCCGCATCCCGGGTGTACAATTATGTTTATCTTTCTCAGCGCCCTTCGAATACTCGTTTTTTTTTTCTTTCTTTCGTCTCAACGGAACCACCACCGGCGGCATGTTTTGTTGTTGGACAGGTTCAAAAAGCCGTGAAAAATAACATTTCAATCCGGCACAGTTAACATAACAACGCGGGAAAAGGACGAGTCCGCCTCCTGCCGGTGGATGGATGTGGATTGTGACGTAGCGTAGCGTGCTTCTTTTTGCTTTGTGGGTGGGTGGTGGAAAAAAGATAACTTCTAACCTTCTCCTTCTCCGCGTTCGATGATGAAGATGGGCCCGCTGCATGCACGGTTCTCGGTATGCTTTTCGATTAACCAGATTTTCCGCGGGGCGCACTTCGGTCGTCCCATCGCCACACGCTGCCACTTGGTGTCGCGAACGCGCGCGCTCGCCCTTACTCCACGGGCAGGACGTGCCCGGTGGAAAATCCTCGTGGAAAAATTGCTCCATTATTTCAGCTGATTCCGAGGCCGAGTGCTGCAGGCCGTTTCGCGCACTGCAGCGAACCTCGCGGGCTGCCATCCTGGTGGGCAACTGTGGCTTATCTGTGTGTTTCTATTATTCAAGCACTTTTACAGCGAACGCTGCAAAAAGAAGTGCTAAAAGGTAGTGCTGGATGGAGAAAAAAACCGATGGATGCCCCCCAGATGGTTAATAATAAATTGATCCAACAAAGTGCGTTGTTTGTCGCGGCAATCATTTCCGATTGTGCAGGGATTGAGTTTAAAGCGGGAGTTTGCTTTGCACGCACGATTTGTTGTTGGTAGTTTGATCAACAACCACTCAAAGCGTTATTATTGCACTATTTTAAAATGCCTTTGCAATGGATGGATTGCTCCTTTTTAGTTCTCAAATTCATGAAAAAAATACTTAAGTATATTTATGACTTTAAAGTCAGCTATAGAACTTTAAACATCGTACATGCGGTTTCGGAGTTAATGCTAATAAGATTTTTAATGAAATAGATTCTTCTATTTTTCAAGAAATTTAGGTTCTATGAAACAAAATTAAAGAGTAACAAATGCAAAACCAAAATCCAACAATGAAATGATTTAAAAAAATTCTTCAATAATTTCATTCAATTAAAATCTTCAAAAACAACTAACTTTAAATTCAAATGATTTAATTAAAGACATCCTTGCACGTCCTGTGCAGATATACTGAATGATCAAAAGATATATATTGTCATTCAAGTAACAAAGGGATTTCCAAGAAAATATAATAAGTTTTTATCAATGGGAGAGTAACATTTTTAACGACGAGAACAGACACAAAACAATGAAAATTGATTTTAGATGCTGTTTTAATGAAACAAGAGGATCTCATCTTTCTTCTTCTTCTATAGCGCAACAACAGATGCTCTAGCCTAAATATATTTTTCTATGTCTCATAACACCCTAAAATGTCATTCAGAAGTCCGTCTGAATAAGAATTTTACAGCAACGGTCAATTTGTTGCTATTTGTTGAGTTCTATGCCATTACTTTTCGTCTTATATGCCAACACAAACAGACAGTAATAGTAACACAAACAATTTTTCAAACAGAAATAAAAAAGTGAATTAGCATATTTCTTAAAACTTATCACAAATCCTCAAAGCGACAACTAACAGTATCTACCCTAATATTGCCTTTTATCATGTACCGAACACTTAAGCATTTAATTTATCTTTTTGCAAAACTCTTAAAACCAATCATTCAAATAGCAATGCCATGTTTTTAAGAACTACTCGGTTTTTTAAAACAAATTACCTTCCCCCACTATACTGTTCCGGCATAATTTCTAATAATTTAACCTTCTGCCTTCAAACGACACGGTTAGCCCGGGTATTGGAAAAGCGACGCAGCCCACCGGGGACGGGCGCGAAAAAGCGATTGATGACAGCCGGGCAGGCTCGCTCGCCACTGTCACCGGGGATTCCGTGCCGTCAATTTATCTCAATAAATACACGCCATATCGGTTGGCACTGGCACTGCCACCAGCACCGCCACTCGGTCCATCCTGGCAGAGGATCAAATGAGATGATTAATAATGTCATTTGTTTTGCTCGAGGAAAGGAAAGTGCAAAAGATGAAAAGTGTTCCCGAAACCGGGCCAGAACAATGGCAGAAAAACAGACGGACAAACTCATCTGAACCATTTCGTTGTTTCTTTTGCACTTCTCCACCAGAAGCGAGAAGTGGTAGAAGAAATGGATCACTCCTGCAAGGGCCATGTCCTCCGGTGTGGGCTTTTGGGCTCTCCGGCTTAAATTAAAACCACAAAGCTTAAGCTTAAAACCTCTTCCCGTAACCAAGGATGATGTGCATCCCGGGAGCGCACGGTGCCTGCAGCATCCATCCTTTTCTTTGCTCTAATAAGACACGATAATTGCTGCAGCACACGCCAAAACAAACACGGACAAAACGGATCCGATTTGGCAAGCGCAGATCCACACTTGCCATCACGGAGCGCTGGAGCCGAATGGACGCTAAATTGCAGTGCGCGCTGCAATTATTCCGCTTTTTGAATGGCCCCTTTTTTTGGGCCACTCGTTGCCCGCAAGCGTTGCTAGAGCCCGACTCGAACAAACTGCTGCTGCTGGTTCCCCGAAACCGTTCGGTAGTGTGTCAACCCCCGGGTGATCGAAGTAGCAAGAAGGTCTCCCTCCTTCAGCTCGCCTTTCCCAATGATTATGGGGTATGTTGAAATATTTCAATTACACTTCTGCCATCTCGAAGCCAAAGTCTTTGCCGCGTCAGCCCGCACTGTATCGTGTGTGTGTGTGTGTGTTTGTGTTTTCGGGCCCTTTTTACCGGCCCGGACAGATGGACAATTGACGAAAATTTAGCTGTGGCGCCTCCGGGCAGGACCAACGCTGCGTGACAACCATGAATGGTGGAGAGATTAGAGCCAGCGCCTCAGGCGTACGGAGTTCCTTTCTCTTGTAGGCACTATCAACTCCAATTGCAACCGAATTGTATTGTAATATTAATCTGAGGACTGTTATTTGCCGGCATCCGTCGCTTTTATTGGGTGTTCAATCAAAAACGTAATTTCTTAATGTCCTTCGACGTAGGGATCCTGGCTGGATTAGCTCCGTGCTTTAACGAACGACAGGCAGAAGGAAAAGGATTGGTTAAAAACCTTTCAAACCCAGCTGAAATGGAGGACAATTTGAAGGTTATTTCTGCTCATCCTTGATCGCAAATCACTATCAAGAGCCCTTCGGACGCTATCTCACAACAAACACCTTGTTGTTTAAGCATCGTGTGTTGTTTTTTCAACGTGACACTTTTCCCGGCCACGGCTTTGCTCCTGTCACGGTTTATTGGCATTGAAGATTCAACTTCCGATCCCGCTCGATAAACAACCGTGACAATCGGGTCTGTCGTACACGGATGCAGAAAAACAAACCAATAACACACCTCCTGGCCAGCCCTATACCCACGGCAGCAGCAGTATCGTGGGAGAGCATCCAGCAGGATGGACCAGCTCATCCATGAGCGTGCCAACAAGCTGAAAGGAGTCTGCTAACGAGCACGGAAAAAGCGAACAGAGGGCGCACGCGTGACGCAGGAGACGAAGAAGCGCCGGATCGCCAAAGATTGGGGTTGCAACAACCCTTTTAATAATTCATCTAATATTAAAAGTTTTCCGACACCCCGGTATTAAAATCAACACCCTTCCGTGAGGATCGTGACCAGAGCGCGGTTCCACACCCTCCTGGAGGGTGGCATCTCATCCAGCAGATAAGGCAGGGGTTAAGGCACCCCTGCCACGGTGATGGCGAGCAGTTCCAAAATGGAACTAAATCAACTCTTCCTGCTGGAAGTCGATGAATGGACGAGAGGGTGAACAAAGCGACCGAAACGTTAACGATAATCCTTTTGTGTGTCATTGTTTGATTAGAATCGACCCGTAGGCCAGTGCGTTGGGGTTGGGCTGCGCGCACTATGTGACTGTATGATTATTTTGATAAATGAATCAAGTACCTACGAAACAAAGCTGTGAAGATGGAGGCATCCTGGGAAAGGCGAGTGTTTGATGTTGGTGGAACGATAATCGAGATCGTAAGCGATGGGAAATGGTCTTTAGGAGTTATTAGGTTTTTGGGGAATATTTGCTTTTAATTTGACCACATCATAACGAAGTAGGTGCGTCAAGTGTCTAAGAATGTATTTCAACAATGTAAGAAAACTATACGAAAGAAGCCAAAATAATGTTTTCTTGTAGCCTTCCTCTTATTTGACAAAGTTGGCGGGCGGCGATTGCAAACATGTAATTCTGGTAGCACACCGGTCTTGCTCGTCTGTCCGCCGTCAAAGATCCGGGCGCACCGATAGCGCGGAAGCGATTGAAGCGATCACTTACGCCAGCCAGCAGCAGGACGTGCGAACCCACCGCGTATAATAAATGGACGCAAAGAAGTAGACCCTACCTGCCCGTGGCAGACCGGACGCTCGTAAAGCGTCGCTCGCAACAATCTGTTGATGGTTTGCTGCTGCTGCTGCTGCGGCTGCTAACGGCACGAAACGATCTCGAAACATAAAGCAACGCATCGTGCTCTCTGTTTCGTGGTGGATCTGCCGCCCCGGAGCAGGGCAGAATTAATCCAGCTCCACAGTGGAAGGCGCGGAAAGGATCTGAACGCAGCCGCGCCCCTTGTTGTTGCCGCTGTCCTAAAGGCTTGAGGTACGGGCAAAGGTGTCTGGATGGAAGGTTGGATATCGACGTACTTCATCAACGTCATTACTCTTGCGTCGTCTTTGCGCTCACACCCCTCGAGCGAACAGAGTTTAACGTTAAAGCTTTCGCATTACAATGAAAACCGATGACGATGATGATGGTGATCATGGTGGGAAGATGATGGTGTTTTCGATACACAAATCGCTGACTGTCGGGTCGTTATTGTACTTTGTTGATTATTTACTAGTCCAGTGTCCACCCTTTTCTCAAGCGCGGTTCTGTGTTTCCTTACCGTTATCACCATCGTTTCAGAGTTTACAAAAATGTTTAAATACACAATAGCCGGAAACGTACCAGCCACCAGGACCTTTTTATCGAACAAAGACAATTTACTCCTTCCGTACCATCTGAAATCCCGCGTTAACCGAGGCGTTGCAAATCGCAACCACGAAAAGCGGGAACCTAGGGTTCGTCTTTACCCCTTTATCTAGCATTCCAGTTTATCCCACACCGTGCGCTTACCGTGAAGCTGCGAACAACGGGGATTTTCCCGGGGTGAAATATACTTCCCGAAAAATCTTTACACCCCATTGCCAACGGTCTCGTGAGACGACCGTACTTATTTGCCTTCAACACCAACAGAAAGAGAGAGTGCGAGAGAGAGGGAAAAAAGAGCAATTAAACCCTCCATCACGGGATGGTGAAGGCGAAAAGGCGCACCTTGCCTTCCTGCCGTGCCTACACTCGCCCTAGTATCAGCATAGCCGGGTTAGTCGCTTCCCAAAAACACAATAAAAATGTCTCAGAATTAACTGGCCCGCTCGTCTTGCAACGCTTCGCGTACAGCCCATTTCGATCATTAATCAAACTCCCATTTGGCTGGCTGGCTGGCAAACAAACTAATCCGTCATCATCGCGGTGCGCGCCCGTCTGGCATGCGCCACGCTGAACGCCCTGCTTCCGGTGCCAACACTGTCGCTCACGAAACGCTCGCCGATTTCGGATGTTTTAAAAACTATTTGTCACTGTTTAAATAGGCGCGATGAAAACGGCTGCTTATAACAGAAATGTGGCTTATCATCGCCGGTTTTGAGAGGGGAGCTTTGGACACTCGAAAAACGCTCTCTCTTGGGAAGTGTAAAGTGCTAAACTCCACTTCAAAAAAATCAAATACGAAGAAGGAACATCTTCCAAGAGGTGACTCATGGTATCGAAAATGTTACCAGTTTCCATTTGAGTTAGTTATTTTTACTTCTCGTGTCGCAACAAAGGCCACGATTAGTTCGCGGGGCTCTTGCTAAATGGAAACGTTTAAACTTTTAGCACATTTCGATAGCGAGCTGACAGGTTGGCATCCGCGACCGATAAGGCAGGAAGCCGAGAAGCAAGGCAAAAGAGGAAATGCAAAAGTACACTAACGCAGGTCGCCCTAAAATCTTTGGCCCCGTGTCGGGACGGACCGACGCGCAGGATCATAAATCAGTGGAATCAGAATCAGTGTGTCCAGAATTGGCACTTAGCCGAGCAGCACGAAAGATCACGGCGGGAATTGGGAATGGATATTCTTCTGCTGAGCAGACTTAACGCACGCTGGATTGGAGGTACTTTACACTCAAAAGCAAGCATTTCATTGATTGATTGAGGATTAAGGAAAACAAACGATTGTGCTGCGATTTATTGCTTGCGTCAACTATCGGCAGCAATTATTGAACAAACTTTTGTAATGAAGAGAGCTACGAAACAAACTCATAAAACCTTAGACCACATCTCCAAGGAACTTTGAAATCAACTTACTCCAGTAAGAAAGAAGAAAACCCGCCAATGAATTCCACACACTGAAGCGTAACACAGACATCCATTAACATTGCCGTATTATTATAATTACTGCGACCGCGAAACGCGAGTTGAGACACTGTTCCGGTGATTTTGGTGTTAGACATTCCAGCAAAGATGTCGACGTCGGCGGCTTCATGGTATTTGTCGACGTTTCCTTCACATCGCTCTCGCAGCGTACCCAAAAAAGGACGTCTTCGGTTTGGGTTGGGTTCTCAAATGCATCGCAAATGCAAAAAACAGGCTTGCAGCCGATTCATCTTTCGCTTTCCGAACGCCCGGAAAGCAGAAGGATATAATGGGCATTTGGCATTCGCTTGCCGGTCTGTCTTCCGTCTGCTTAGCGCTGCATTTTTAATCAAGTCGTAAATGAGCGCGACTCCCGCGGCAGTCGGCAGCTACCGGAATTTAGTCATGAATGTCATTAAGGAATAGCGATCGGCCGGTTGGAGTGGTGCGTTTGATTTAGGAGTGCGTTTTTGGGCCACTTTGTTGCTGATGTTTGGGGTAACAGGTACAGACTGAGTCATGGTTGAGCGTTTCAGTTCGG
Organism: Anopheles epiroticus; assembly: GCA_000349105.1. Lineage (NCBI taxonomy): Eukaryota > Metazoa > Arthropoda > Insecta > Diptera > Culicidae > Anopheles > Anopheles epiroticus. The sequence goes on along the minus strand of KB671540.1, from coordinate 144,308 downwards.
AGAGCGTCAAGATGAGGGTAAAACATTTCACTACAGTAACGAGCAGTCTAACGTGTTGTGTTTCTGCTTGCGTTTTGACATCCACATACCAATCCTCCAGCAGCATCCTACGCAAAACCCGTCACGCAGAAGAAATCAATCATCAGCCCGTTGTTCTAATTCGTCTGACGCCTTCTTGCAGAGTGCAAAACAAAAGGGCGAGTCTGGTGGATGAAGGAACGCTGGTTTCTTTGGGTCTTGGTTCGATTCTGGTACGGTAATTTCGCTTTGTCTTTGCGCTTTTTATTTCAAGCGTTGGTCTGTATCGATCCCCTGCATCGGTAAAATGACGTGAAGAATGCGTTCAAGGAGTGTGGTTTTTGTGTGCGCTGCCCTGATTCAAGGTGGGTGTTTGGAAACGCACTCAAATAAGGACAGCCGTCACAACAATGTCTGGTGCGTGTGTGTGTGTGTGTGTGGGGTGATCCAACGGGGATGGGGATCTGTACCGAGTGGAGACTGCCCTGGCAATTGTCTTTTCGACATCATGTGGCACGTCAGTGGTACGGTTTTGACATGTTGCTTCGCGTTTACTTCCTTCTTCCCATACAAGATCGACTCTTGTTCCGATGGAGAAGACAGACAGACAGAAAGAAATTGGTAGAGGAGTGCTCAAGGAAAGTGTAAGTGTCTGGATTCTAACTTCCTTTACCGTGACTTGGGACGCAGACACGCACCAACGCGGTGGAACGAATCGGGAAGGCAAGCACCAAGAGATCGAAATGCAGTATTCGTTACAAAGAAAAGAGAAATAACGATCGGAGCATGTAAATGTATTGTTAAGTACAGGAATAAGGTCACATCCCGTGAGTGCATCGTTTTTTATGGGTTTGTGTTTTGTACGATAAACATTGTCTCTCTAGCATGATGATGCATTTGATTAGCAGGTTTTGTGATTCAAAAACGATCGGCACAACGTGTAGGGTTGTCCGGCAGAGCATTTGTTTTGGGGTGATTCTTAACAACTGCCCAAAAACATACGTTTTTATCCTAAAGCCCTCCTTTATAAATAACTACTGGATCTGAAATATTTCATAATGATAGTACGATCTGTTAACGGGCCTCATTGATGTCTGCGAATGGCGTTCACTCACTTTATGTACTGTTTAATGTCGTCCTTATAGCGATCTTTGCTTACATATCTGCACTGAAAGCTCCACGGAAGCCAACAACCGCACACAAACAAACATAATTATAGACATTGGCGTGCACATTTTCCGAGCGCGAGAGCGATCGCAATTTATCAAATCATACCCACAACACATTACACCACCGGAGACCGGAGCATTTGCTTCGGGCGGTTAGGTCTCCTCCATTTATCCCATTTATTTACGTTTACCGGGATGATTCGGACCCGGGCCGATCTTGCTGATACCTTGCCGAACGAAACGGTGCCCCCAAGAAATGGTGACAAAATATTGTAATCAATTTTAATAAACTCTTTCACGGTGGAGTTCTCCAGCCAGAGCACGAGGAACGAGTTTTGGTGCGTTGTGGTACGAAAAGATGGATGGAAAGATGGGAAAGAAAGAAACGAAACGATGGAAACGTTATCACCAAAGAAAAGGTCGAAAAGGGAGCCGTTTTTTTGGAATTTTTTGTATGTTTTTGAGCACCACAATGTCAACCGCTCCACCCTGCTGCAGACCATGCCGATGGCGAGAAACATAAAATTGCTGTATCGATGACATCCCTGGGACCGGGGTCTAGTCCGGGAACCGGTATCCAAGCAGCGCCAGTACTGTACACAGCTGAATCGGTAATCAATCGAGCAGACGATCGATCGGACCACTGGCACCTTTCGATCGGTGGCGGGTTGGGGCGAGCGTTTCCGAACTGCAGCAGCCGGCAGCCGGTCGGACTGCTGAAAAAGGAAAACGCCACAGGAAACAGGATGGCAATCGAAAGGAACCAACCTCTTACACGCAAAAACCTTCGACCGAACCGTAGGGAAGGGAACCAGGGCTACAGAGCTGAGGAAACATTTTCCAACATGCAACACATGCGCTTCGCGATGCACAGCGACATGCATCCGGCGACTACGACAACGACGACCACGACGACGCTAATGTAAATCAGTGGAGGGCGCCATCGCGCAACATTCCAAGTTAGGGCATCAGCAAGCCAGCTTTCGTCCGCCAGCCCCCCCTCCACTTGTCCCCTTCCCCCCACCTCGGAGGCACAGCTGCCACAGCTGCGTGCGTGCCTGTATGTGATATGATTTACGATTTGTTAAATAATTGCACACAACCAACCGAGCAAAAAGGAGCGGGCGCGCGCCCCGTACAAAACCCATGTTTTTGCTCCTCTTTCCGGTGTGTGTGTGTGTGTTTAAGGGTGGTCAGGGGACGGGGGTTGGGTGGAATGTGCGGGGGACTTAGCGCAGGCGCCTCCTACGTGTATCGGGCTGGTTGCTGGAGTTCGAGGTTTAGCCCCACGGAAACGAGCAAAAAGATGGAGCGAAAGAACAAAACTGAGAACATTTAACCATTGCATGTTTGCACCCGCGAAATGGTGTGTGGGTGAATGGGATGGACGGTGGGAAGGGGCTGGTCCCTGGAAGCTGAGTATTAATGGTAGACAAATCAGCGCACTTTTGAATCAGTTGATTTGTTGGTGGCTGTAACATCGACAAAAATCCTTCCAGATATATTTTGAAGATATTGCAGAAGGTTTGACACAATTGCTGATTTTATGACAATGTTTCGATTGGCTATGATTAAAATGTTAATCTCTCTTATTTAGGACGCAAGATATTGCTAAATAGTTTAATATGTTCTATGACTTAAGTGAGGGCTGCTATGTATGTTTATAAATTTCCAATATTTTATTGATTTCTATACAAATATTTCACATTGCAATCTTAGATATCTTCATTATTTGTTTTTAGCTACCCCTTAGTAAAACTAATTCATAAAAGAAAAGAATTATTAGTTATTTATACTTACAAAATTAAAGCGCGTTACAAACGGCATGATTTGAGCATGGAATTAGTACTCTTACAAAACAAACAGTTCAACAAGTTGATGGTTCCTAGCTTAGCATTACTTAACGATAATTGCACTCTAATTATATATTCATTCATTTTTTACAATCATTTACAATTCATTCTTTTTTTTCATTTTTACAATCTACTTTTGCGGATCTCTTTTAGACTTAAATTCGTTGGAGAATTCCTTGGCTCATTTTGGATTTCAAAAATTGATGAATCATTTTCTAACGATAATATGATAGAAAACAATATTCAAAGGTCCATTGAATACCTTCTATTAAACAGTTTTCAACTAGGTTATAAACGTTAAATTTGAATAGTTTTGAACAAGTTTTTCAATGGATCTATATCCATAGGGTTATTTCTTTAAATATTTTGATTTTTTTCAACAACTACAGAGCAAATAAAATCTGTTCATGTGTGACTTGATACATGATGTCGTCGCAGAAGTTGGCAGTCAGGCCTTTGCTTCACTCAGCGGCGATGTAAAAGCTTGAATTAATCTTTCCGTTACAACATTTTTTAAGAAATTTATTAAAAAATACTAAAAATCCATTTCGTTTCGCAGGATGATGAGACGTATGTGAACTGCCTCTGGTGTCTTTATGCTGAGCCAAACTCCTTTCGGCATTGGAGCCTCACCAGATCGGATTATGGAACGCATTAACGTAAACCGGCTAACCCGCTCATCCTGATCGCGGTGCCTTCAGCACAAATTTACTTCTTTCCCCTGCACCGAAGCACAGGTAATCCATCGATGGAAGCGCTTGTACTCGTCCGTGGAAAGCCCTTTACTCCAAGCAATCCTGACGCACCGCTCTGTAAGCCGCTCCACCGCCTTCTAAGCAAACGCGTATCAACGCACTCGTTGTCAAACTATGTAGTCCTCGCGTGTTCGTCCCGCTCCCCCCCCCACCGAAACATCATACAAACCCGGTCCCTTTGGCTTTGTACTCCCGCCGGGATTGGTGTGCCATTTTACCGTTTTAGGAAGAAAAGGCATTAGACTGTTTTTTTTTGTTAGGCAAAAATATACACCAAAAACAGGAACGCCAGCATAATGTGTCCGTGCACCATCCATGTTGCGTTTGTTCGTTTGTGATTTTACTTTATTTTATTCTTGCTTTTGCTTTCCCCGCTGCTGGGTTTCGGGAGGTCCGTTGCGTTTGCTTCCAAATAAAAAAAGAACGCTTCCTCTTTTGAACCAGACCCGCGGGACTGGGGGAGCGGGGAGAGCAAACGCAACACATTTCCTAAAAAGAAAACGCACGCGCCTAAAAGCCTTCGAAAAGGACAGGCCAGCACAAACGGAGGCACACAGACACATACAGAGAGAAAACCACTTGAAAACGGAAGCAACACACCGGGCGAACCAGCTCGAACCAACGGCAAGAAAGCATAACTACATAAATATTCAAATATTTTAACATTAGTTTAGGTAAATCCACCAGCAACAGCAGCAGCAGAAGCGCGCTCCTGAATCGGGGGGCGCCTTCGGGCGCGTCCACACAGGTTCGTTCTTCTGCTTTTTGTTCCGGCCAGCAAGTGTGGCGTGTTTGCCTCTTCTGTCAAAGGCAACGCGGCTGTGCCATTCGGACTTTCGGCAGGAATTGGATTCAAGATCCTACCTTTTTGGAGACGATTTGAGATTATGGCAGAACGGGAGCGCTGGGGTCCCCACCAGGAGGCCCACAAATTCCGTTCTCTGCTGGCCAGGCCACACACACACACACACACACTCGGTAGTCCGAAAAAGAAAACCATGAAGGGATAAGCAGTAGTCGTCGCCGCCGTCGTCCTCACCGTCTACTGAATCCCATTTGCTTCGGTTTGTTTCGACTTGAGCAAAGGGATTTCCTTTCCAGGGGAGATAGCCTTCTGGATTTTTATTTTCCTTCACCGCTACTACTGCTCTCAGCTTTTCCTTTGCTGTTGTTTTTTTTTTTTGGCTGTATATGTGTTGCTCCTTGCCGCCCGCTTACAGCAAAACGTGTGTCTTAGATTTCAAACTTGTGTGAGCAGATCGCTATAGGCCATCGCCCATATCGTGCCTGCCGGATTCGAAACCGCCTCGTTCCCTCGGGGGAGGCTTTAAAAAGATTCGGTGAATATTAAAGGGATTTTGCAGCGCGCTGCTGCTCTCTGGTGTTGGGGTTTAAATTATTGATGAAACTGAGCGAAGCCACCGTGGCTGAAAACCCTGTAAAAGGATCTGGTTCGCTTTGCGTTGTGCATTTTTTTTTCTCTCTCCCACTCCTGCTAACATTTGAACCGTGCATCGGCGATACTTCTGGTAACAGCACAGGCTAAACGAAAGCTCTATCGCTTAATTTTAGTATGCAAATTATGCTTTCACGCTCCCATAACAGGTGTTGAAGGTGGTAAGTTTTATTTTGTCTTAAGAAAATCGTCCAACGTGTTTCGACGGCTTTTGGGCGCACAGCGCTGAAAAAGGATAAAATTCTGCAGCGCCGGCCTCCGCACACACTGAAATGGCCCGTATTTTACGGTGGAAAATAAAACTGGGAACCATTTTGCGCGTTAGCGAATGTTGGTTGGTGTAGAATTAGCAAAAACTGTTCCGTTTTTGAACCGTTTTTTTACTGATTAGATTAGAACCGTTTTGTGACGATTGTTGGTTGAAGCGTGCATTTTTTCTGATTTTTTATTCTGTTACCACATTATATAGCACAATCAATGGAGCTAATAATATGATTGAATAACTGCAAAACGTGCTCCCGGGTTGAGATAACGAACGGCTAACGAATCCCTTTTTATTACAACCCTTCCCATCGGTTCCCCGGTCCCATTGCACGGTGACAAATTTCCCCAGAGAATCCACTTTATTGAAATGAAATAATTGAACGGAATGCCCCGGGGCAGCTACCTCGACCTGCTGCCCGTTCGAACAACGCGCCTAGCCTTTGTCGATAAATTTTTGTTTTGATTACTTTGCAACAAACTGTTTATCGATCTCCGGACCGGTCATCGTCGGCTGGATCGGCGCCCTTTGACACGTCGTCCCGTCCCGGCGCAACGGTTGATTTGGTTGAAGGTGAAGAAATATGGTTCTTTCCCTGGCAGGATTTCCTCATTTCACGCTCATCATTGAGGGCAATTTATTAGCACAAGTGGTTTGGTTCACCCCTTTTCCAGCTTTTCGCATCCTTAGAAGCAATATAGGAGTGGAAAATCTTACCACCTACAATTTGGTAAGACAAGTTTTTCTTCCATCGACTTGTTTTGGCTTTTTTGCTAACACCTCGTACGCCCGCAAAAGGGCCCTTTTCGGAAAGGCGCTATTTATATCTCATCTGGGACGTACCGGTGGAAATGGAATTGATCGGTACCGATGACGCAGGAACCGATACCGAGGTGCGGAACCATTCATAATCCTTTCCTCCGTCTATTGGGCCATTAAATATTTACAAGCCAAGCTGGAAATGCAAGCAGCAGGCAGAGCCGGTGGTACGATTTGTGAAATCTTTCACGCATATGTTCATGTTTTTTTGGTGAAGGAGTGTTAAAGCTAAAAATAATCGATACCATTGCATGAGCGGGTTTCGCTTTGCAGCGAGCCCGAATTTTCCACCATCTGTGGCGTTTGAAGGAGAAATTTAAACATGCAATTTTCCGACCATAAACTGATACAGTTTCATAAGGTATATAGTGTAGGAATCTACAGAAACATTCGTTTAAAGAAAATGTCAAAATATAAATGTTTCAAATGCGAGGGTTAGTATTGATCTTCGTAATGGGTTTGTCGGACTGTTTCCTTCCGTTTTCCGTTTTAGCGTGGCCACGTGGCGCATTTAGCTCGAGTCAGCAATAGCAGCAACAAAAAACGTGCAACACAAAAGAATCAATATCAATCCAGAACCGTAAAAAAAAACTTCATGTGAGCATCTTAAAACGAATAACTGCCCCAGCAAATGCTGCAACATCACCGCTCAACAACGCACGGCTAATGTGGTCCGTCGGCTTTCCACAGCCGCTCAGTAGTTGCAATGAACTTATCCAATTCATCGGCACCGAAACCGTGTACAAATGTTCCCCCAACAACAACAAGGAAATGGAAGACCTACAGAAAAAGTAGAGAAGCATTCCAAGACGATGGATGCCGGACCGAAGCGAAATCCCTGATCCTGATCTGATTATTTTTATTTATAGTTACCGAACTTCTTCATTTCATTCTCCACCACCGAGGCCACCGAAGGCAGGAGAGGAATCAACACCTCCCGGGAAGCCGTCGGGAGCCATTCACGCTACAACAAGTGGCGCCACGCCATTATCTTATCCACTGCGCTACTACATCCACCACTATCGCAACTCCCTCATGTAATGGCATCTTGCTATCAGGCGCAAAGGGAAACTACTCCTGCAAAGATTCAACCCACTGTCGCCCCCCACCACCCCCCGACACCGGCACGGGTGTTAACTAGCAAAAGTCTTTTGAGCAAAATAAGATAAAAACTTCTGCTTTATGCGTTACAGGTTGTTGATTGTTGGCCTCCCTTTTTATTGATACATCAAACAATCTATTATTTTATTAGATTAGGCTCCCGACCGTTTGGGCCGAAACACAATTCACAACTAATCCGCTTATCGGACAGGAGGTTTCGATCTCGCTGTGACCGTTTGCTGGTAAGAGCAAGCGAGGTTTGTGAAGGGAGCCCTAATAGGGCTCGGATAAGGCACTCTGTGAGATAGATGGCTGATGATGCTGAGGTAAATTTACTTAACGCAGTACGAAATAAAGCTCAAAGCTCATTGCAAGCCGATGTGGGAAGAGCTTTGCAAACGATTGATAGTTTACGGTAAGGTAAAGCCCTGGTTGTCTCCTGAAACCGAAGCGAAAGAAGCCACCGACTGGCAGACTGGGCTCTCTATTCCGGTCAACCGGGCTACCCATACGTTGCACCATCCTGCATTTGACGCAGACGATTTATATGAAACGAATTTAATGAAATTCAGCCGTCTGTCTTTTGGGCCATCAATCAATCCATCAGTGAATTTCAGCGTCCTCTTCTTCTATCGTTTTGATCGTCTCGCCGTGCGCCACCGTCTCGGTTCGTTTTCTATCACAACGGACAGCGGACAGTGCAGAAATAAAAACGACAAACTGGAAACTGCAAGCACCGTTGCATTGTCAGCTTAAATTATAGAAAGTGGGCCTCTTCAGTCTGGGGCCAGTCTGGGCAAAAAAAGAAAAAACTGATCGTCTTTAGCAACGTACGTGCTGTATTCTTCTGGTGTGCAAAAGCTTCCCTTTGAACTGCTTTAAGGCAACAAGACGGGTGACGCCGAAAGACAGCAATGTTTACATATTTTATCAAATGTCAATTGAACGATGGAAGTGTGGAAATTGATGTTCCAAACAAAGATAGTATTGGATGTGTTAAATGTGTTTGTAGAGCTCTAGCAAAGAACCCACTTACTATCAGAGTAATATCCCTCGACATCTTACCTAAGCAACATTTCTTTCCCGAGACAAGAGTTCTTGCACTCGCAACGCGCCAACGCCATTACCATCAAAGAGCGAAAATTAGTCTCACGAAATGGGTTCGACCTCCGCCAGGAAATGATGGGTCATTTGGTGGAACAAAACGCCGAAAAGAAAACATCGGTACCCAATTCGGCACAATATGTTTTCGAATCTCCGGCAAAGGCGCGGGTCAGAAACATTCAGGGAGCACAGCACTCTCCCACCCGGCCATAATGGTTCCCCGGGGAGAAGGTGTCAATAGTTAATCTTTATTACTTTTCTTTTCCCCGGGCTTTTCGGCAAACAACGCCGTGCGCCTCACATACCGTTCATCATTAAAGGCAGCCTCGGGGGCGCGCCGGCGAGCCAACCTGATCCGAAACATAAACATTGCGTAATGCCCGATCACACTTGCCGGGCAGAACTTGCCGTAATAGGAAATCTATCAACGTGTGTGCGGTGCTAGGTTCTAGGCCGGCGCTTCCCTCGCTTTCTGCTTTGTGCTGGAATTATGTGAAACGTGGCCCGGAAACATGTGTACAAACACCTACCGTACATTATCCGCAACCGATTCGACCCGGATTGGCTGGCCGGCCAGCCTGCACCGAATGTGGTCAGAATCCAAGCAGCGAAGCAGAAGGGAAGAAAAGAATACCAAATCCGTTTCGGCAATCGATATCGACACGGCAACGCAAACGGTTTCTTCTCCCCTCTTGGTTCCCAGTTGCACGATAACGCAACATAGCCTGGCTTTTAAGCAGCATCCCTCCTTGGGCCGGTATTGATTATTGACTCCCATGGAATTAATGTCAAAAGAGCAAACATCTTACACCGCGTCCGGATGTACCGGCAGACCGACTGCCGGACTTTCGGACTTTTCGTCTTTTAACAGGCCTTAATAATGATAGCAAACGATTACGGGAACGCACCGTCGAGCAGCGAGATAAGATGGTGGCAGAAGGTCAGTCTTTTTATTTCGAAGTGCGACTTGTTGATGTGTGCCAGAAGGATGGGATCGACCGTCGCTCCCCAAAACCGAAGAGACGATGCAGTCGAAGGATAAGGATGTTTGAAAATCGTTTAACTGATTTATCTTTGGTAAATACCGTGTCGGGGATAATCGGTGCTCAGAAGCATGTGCAAAAGGGACAGTGCTTGGACTTGCTGGACAAGTGGATGAGACGAAATGAATGACAAAACAATCGCTTTAGATGGAGTTGAGAAGAGTAGTGGGATTGAATCAGTCTGCCATATGAGATCTTTTTGGGACGAGATCAGAGCTTGTAACGCTCGCTTCACTTTCAATTAAACGTGCTGCAATGAAACATACATATTATTTCAATCTTCTGCAACACAAACCATTTTTGTGGCGCTGTTTCGAAGCTAAAACCAAATCCGAAAATAATTAAATTAAATCAATTCGAGAGCATTTTGCACGATTGTTTGGCAAAAACCTGGAAAAGCCATTACAACGCTCGCACACGAACCTACTGTCTGTCTGTTGCACTCCGCCGTGTCGAAGCATTTTTGGCACAGCTTCCTATCCGGAGTCTGCACTGCAAATCAGAACAAATGGTCTTTACCATCTTCCGGTGACCGAAGAGCACAGAGCGCTCGCACCGGTCCGTTCCGAAGACGGGATCGCGTCCAAGGGCAAAGTGAAAGATAATCGTCCCACCGCCGGTAGCGAACAAACAATCCTTGCTCGAAACAAGAAAGAACGCGCCATCGCTATCGTGTGTACGAATTGACGTAACAAACAGATGCGGACATCAGGGAGGGAGGGTAGGGGAAGCCCGCAGAGCGTCCAAATTGAAATCGATAATGATATTAGCATAATAAACCAATATCATCACCTGATTTCTCACCAACAACCGTCCGGGGTTTGCCGTCGTTCGATTTTGGGATGGATCCGATGGGTCATGTCACTCCGTCGAAGCCGCAACGAGTTCCTCCAACGAGCATCATTTGGCGTGTGTGTGTGTGTGTGTGTGATCACGGTTGTCTGTTATTGCAGTTTGGATATTTTTCCGTTCCCTATTCTCGTCTGGCACTGTATACCTTTCCTGGAGCTAGGTAAAAGGTTTCGTCTGTTTTCGGGGCAATAGCGGACGAGACTCATTCTTTTCCGTTCCGCGGTTTTGTGGTTACGTTTTTCCTATCGTCACCACTTTTTGGTGGACACGACGGTGATGGCTGTTGCTTCAACTACTACTACTTTTGGAGGTCCATTAAGGAGATTCGGTGGTGACCAGTGATTGAGTGATGATACACAGAAGAGCGTACAGGAAGCGGCTAAAGCTTCACAGGAAGTAAAATCAGCTGTATCGATTAGATTAGTCAATTAGTGTCCTGAGAGTAATCATCAGTGACAACTTATAAAGAAGTCAATTATTTTATAAAATTACAAAATTAAAACTTGCACAAAAACTATCCCAACAGACACAACAAAAGTAAGGGAAAATAAAGCGTAAAATGAATCAAATGAAACATTTTTGCTACAGCTTAGAATTTAGGTCACTAGAGCCTTCCAGTAACCTTCAACAAAGTTGCATTAGTATTCCACGTACGGCTCACACAACAGAGGTGGTGAGTTGCTTCTGATATAAATATGTATGCATGATTGAATCACAACTCCACAAAAGAAGCAAAAGAAACAGACAACAAACCCCCGAGACAACAGTCAGAATTTTCATAAGACTATCCGTTAACCTGATGCGAGTGTAAAACTACACTGTGTTTAGTTCATTCTTTACATCCTTCCTCGCTTTTCCTAAGAATGCCATCTAATTAAAAGATTAGCCAATCACGATAGCGTAACTCACGGCTAATGCAAGGATTTGTCACGCTTGTCAGATTGGCTGTATGATCTTATCACACAAAAGCCCCGGTCCCGGTGCCATTCACTCTAAGTTGTCAATATAGGCTCGTAGGAAAAGGGAAAAGGGAAGAACAAAAAATATTGCCATCATGTTTTTGCTTCCCCGAAATTGCGACGAAAGAAAAACGCTTTAGACACTAAAAGGGAAGACCGTTCGTCATACACGAATCAACCTCAAAGGGAACCGGAGCACCGGAAGAAATTGAGCCCACCAGGTCCCGTTCGGTGGAGGTGATATTTGCATAACTTTATTAAGATAAAATATTGTCAGCATCTATCACTGGTGGTGGTGTACGGTTAAGGGGAACCAGCGCCTTCAGTACACAGTCCATTGCTCTCCATTTCTCATTGATGCCTACCGGATAGATTTGCATACGTTGTAGTGTTGTACATCATTTACCCTGTAGGCATGTAAACTGGCATTTTGTAGTATTTTCTCCGCCATCACAAGAGCTCTCTTAAGTTGGAGGAGAAGAAATGAGAATTCCAAGATTTGACATCTTGGAGAAGAAAAACTGGGAAATGATGTTGTTGTCCCTCCACCGTCACATCCGTCACAAGCTTCCTCAACCATAGGGTCGTCCAAATTGAAGGAAAAGCCATCTTTTCGGGCGATCCAGAAACCTACTCAATAATTAACTTTCAAAGTGGAAGAGAAAATCAATCCTCAAGAAACCATCAAACCCTGAAAAACTCGACCCCGAGAGCTTCTATGGACCTAGTGGCGGCTGAAGAGGTGTATAGGGTGGAAATGCTTTCATTCCACACCTAGATCCACGGACCTCCACCCTCCGAGGCGTCCTTTACCCTGTGGCCACACCGTGAACGTGTTGGAGTCCTGAAAATGTTGCCAACGGCTTTCAGCACGGCGCTTTCCACTTCAACCGTTTGGAAATACTGCTGGAGCACCTTCTTGGTGAACTTCTTCACTCCCAGCAAATAGCCGTTGGGTTACACGGACCCTCCCAGGCGTCTAGTGGTTCGGTGCCACAAGAACTTTTCTTTATCCTTTTTTCTTCATTCACTGTTCGTCGTTTGTTGGTTGTTTTTGCGCACTGTATCGGGCAGCGCCTTCCATCGGTTTCCGTTAATACTTTCTCATTTTCCCGTGCAGCATTCTTGTGTCTTCGAGGCGCCATTCCTTGCCCATCAATGGCAGCTCGCAGTGCCCCGCGCTCGGCGCCGTGCTGCGTATCTTGGTGAAGACTTCACGAATCACACTGGCACACTGGATGAAGCGAGCTGTCAAAGGTATCATTCGTTGTCATGATATGATGAGTCGCTATGGCAACTGTCCGGATGGGTGTATTCTAAATAGGATTAGCTTTTGCTTAGCTAAGAACGGGATAAATACGGCGAATGGTATGATTTTGAGCTTCAAACACAGCTCAGCTGGACAAAAAGGTAGTTTCGCTCAAACTTAGCCCAATGTGTGGGCCGTGCCTTACCGTTTCGTGTCGTCCGGATGGAGAATCCAGTCGCCTTCCCAAAACGCAGGCGGTCACGAAGATGTGCCTCTACGGTCCACTTGAGCCTTCCTGCTTCTGTAACCTTCTTGAACAGCTTCAGCCCCATCCGGGCGACCTGAAAGAAGCAAAACCTCTCCGTAAACAGTGGAGAAGCGAAGATTGGGCGAGGGAAGTGGTTGAACGAACGGAGCAAAAAAATCCCCATCTTGTATACCCACACGTACGGAACGTTCGCTTTCTCCCTACTACTGCCAATCAATATTCTGCGGGACGTCGCTTGAATACTAAACATTTTCATCATAGTTTGTTTTACTTCGTCGTGTACAAGGTTTGGTGTCCTCCGCTGCGCCGTACGCCCCGGTGTGTATCTGGCGCATGGATTGTTGTCCCGCGGCACTGTGGCACACCATCGACACACACACACACACCTTCCTGTCCTCCCGTTTGGTCGGTTGCCTCTACACGCCCCCCTCCCCGGGGGGCATTTACTTCTCTTTCGTTCTTTCCAGTTGGCACTCAATCGATATCTTCTGCCACGTCGAGCAGCCTGGCCTCAAAGAAGAGGGGAAGAAAGGGGTAAAGGGTGGGAAAGCCGTGCTTCTTTAAGACATCCCCTGTACGGTTCTGGCCCCACTGTCTCATCTTTACACCACCCATCTCATCCTGGCAAAGAACATCCAGGAGGTTTTCACCCGGTGTAAGGAACCGAAAAGAAACAAGGATCCAATAAGAGCACGGGCTCTTAAGATTTTCCTTCAGAGTGTTCTTGTCTTTCCGTCTTTTTTTCGCTATTTTCTCTTCTTCTCGTTTCTCTTGCTGATGGTGTGATGTTCTTTTCCCTCTTTCCTTACCGTTACTGCACCGGGTTTTGCTCCAACGCCAGCACTTGTCCAGCACTTTGGGGCGCGTGTCTTGATGATATGGTCGATGATTCTAACCAAATCCTTGCCCTCAGGTACCAACGCCACACACCAGCAAGACGCATTACGCTGCAGGTGAGATTTTCCACCACTTAAAACCGGAGGAAAATTCTACAGTCATGCTCGCAACGAGTGTCCACTAGACACAGTGAACGCTAGCTCTGTTGAAGAAGGTTGCCAAAGCACTGTTTAAAATCGTTTGATGACGTACGGTTGTACAAAATCTTGTTCATTTTCTCTCTTTATTTTCTGGTTTGTCAAGCTGGATAGTTGAGGGTAACGGAAGGGACAACGCAAATAAAATGGAAAACGAGCGTTTGATTGAGCCATCAGGAATAAATAATTGCAATCTGTTGTTGTTGTCTTTCGCCTGGTGCTTGTAAAAGTATCCGGTTACCATCCCGATGTAAGGGATGCATTTAACTGTCAGTGGTAGTAGAGAGGGCAAGCGAATGGCACTGACACTGGACGCACTAAGGGCTTTACGCTGGGTTTTATTTAGAGTACATTTAAATTGCTCCAATAAACGGAATTAGCACGAGCGTATTTTTTGTGCGTTAATTTCGCCCAAAAACTAAAGCGAATGGTCGCAGTCCCTTTTAATTTTCGGTGGTTTGGAATATGCCAGCAGGATGACAAATCGCCCACTTTGTTCGCCCATATATTTTGGCACAATGTAACCTGATACCTGATGGCGCAACGGGACGCAAACGAGGGCAGCAAACGGTGTGAGGGATCGTCCGATGATGACAAACATCACCTCATCAGAAAGCACTCAAAAGTTGTTTTATTTCAGTGAGCGCGAGAGACAGGGAAAGAGTGAAGGAGAGAGAGAGAGAGAGCAATACCGGGTCAATAGAGCTGTCACCAACCGAGACGCAGAACCCAAACGCACGGGAGAGATTTGCAACCGGAGAGGCTCCGCCGAACGTCACCAAGGGAAGGGCGTAAATGGGCTGGTGTCGGTCCTAACACCTTGCCTAAGAGGATTTTCATCCCGCGAGGATTGATACCCTTGCCCTTCCCCTTTCCACCTTCCCCAGACTAGCTCGTTCCAACTCAATCGTTTGATGTTCCGGGCTGACACTTTCAGGGTGACACCCGCTTCACGGTGTCCGCCTTTTCGGAAAATCCGATTTGATTCTTATCGGCCAGCAGCACCGTGTCGCACCGTTGGCGATCAGTTATCGCAGAGGAAAAAGGGGGAAAAGGGGCAAACACAGTGTAAAGGAAATTTTTAATGGAAAATGGAAAATGCCATCCCGGCATAGGCAGGTTTTCTGCGCCCTGTGCCTGAGCGTTGTAAGTCGCCAGATTTGTCATTGTTTGAAGCATTTCTTTTGCGGCTGCAATCAGCAGTGGCTGATCGGATCTTTGCACGCGCTCGTTGCAGGCGGGTATGCCGGGTGTGACGTGCTGGTCATGGTGGTTTGCGTTTTTGATGTCTCGAGCATCCCGAGAGAGAGAGAGAGAGAAAGACGGCGCTGGGCTGTGCCGTCCCTCGGGGCGACTTTAATTATGAAATTTCAATATCACTTAATTAACACATTAAATCAGAGAGCGCACGAATGTGTCGTCGTTCAACAACCTTTGTCGTGCTTTGTGAAGGAGGGATGGTTGGTGTGATTGTAAAGATGCGGGGGAGAGGGCGTTGCATTATTTTCGTGATGATGGCGGAAAATTAGATTTATGCTTGTCGGCAGCCCAGTGGAACGGAATCTGTTTTTTTTTTGGAGGATGGAAAATCAGATAACAGCAACCTGCAACTATATTACACGAGTTCATCTTTCAAAAGGGATGTGTTTGAGATCGCTGTCTCGTCTCATGTTCATGTTTGGCGACCAAATTCAAGCGTATTTTTTGTGCCAGCAAAAAACAAACAGCTATACTATTTAGCTCTAGAAAGGTAGAAAAAAAATGGAAAAGTATTTTCATTCCAAATTCCAATCTCAAACCTGGCAGAAAGCTTCAACTCTTCCAGCGACAGACCGATGGACACAGGTTCGCTCTGCTGGTGTTTCTTCACGTTTTTTCACCACAGTTTTCCATCTTTTGTTCATATGCAAATTTGCTGGTGTTACAATTTCATCTGATCTTAAGAATTGGGGTTCGCTGTTTCGAAGGTTTGTATCTTATCCTCGTCTTTGCGCTGGGATGGAAAACTAGGAGCTTATTATTTAGACGAAAATTTGACCAAAAACGCGAGCCCAAAGCCTTGCGTTGTCATTAAGCGTGCGGGAAGCAATGGGTGGTGGAACAGGCTGTTCTAATTTTTGCCAATGCTACGCTGTACGGATTGTGATCGGGCTGAGCGGAATGTGCTTATCCTTTTCTGCATGGCGTTGTTTTCCCAAGAAGTCCTGCACGACACTCATTCTCCATGTCCAAAAAGCAGAGAAAACTTACCCCCCTTCCATTCTATTTGTTCTGCTACGCTTTGCCTGTCGTTGGTTCTTTCTGGTGCGATTTTTTTTTCACGAATTCATCAGATTCCGTTTTCCTGCCACCGTTCCCCGAAAGCGAACGGAATGAATCCAAATGTTTACCCATTGACATGAGTAGTAGTTTACTTACTGCTCCGCACACTGGTAATATGCATAAATTAACATAAGTTTTTCATTTCCAGCGAGGCTATTTGTTGTGTGGACGTTTTTGTGTGTGTGCTTTTCTTTCCACATACCGATACAGCAGTGGTCGGTTTCGGTGTGTATGGGATTTGGTGAGGCTTTTTTCTATTTTTTGTCAACCACCACTCTCCCTCTCTCTCTCTCTCTCGCATCGTCTTATCTTTCGACCACCAAGCCACAATTCACTGGTCCTCCCTGGTTTGCAAAATCTGATCGAAGAAAAAAGGAGAAAAAGAGGAAAATTGTTAGACAAATGCAAAAAATGCCCTTCTAACAAACGTATCACTAAGGGGGGGAAAGGAAAAACATAATCAAGACAAGATTCATATTCCAGTGTATTGTTCGACATTTGTTTTCTTAAATTAGCTTTATCCTCCCTCCGTTTTCACTCGTTGTCCCTCCCGTAACAAACAAAAAAGCTCTTGTTAACTCAGGGCATTAGGAAGAAATTGTCCTTCGCAATCTTGCCCTTTGGCTGGCGCTTGTCCTCGGCATTCGCCTTCGCTCGTGGACTGACCGTCAAACTATTTAGTTTGGCAAAATTGGTTTTGCAAAGCGGCGAGCGCGGCAGTATCCAAGTGGAAAATCGCCCGATGGGTCCGAGTCCTTCCTTCCACGCTGAGACAACCGAGGAACGAGCATGTAAACGAGTGTTAACCAACGGACGAACAGCAGAGTTGGAGATGGATTTTGTTAATTTTTCACGCGTGTAACCAGTCCATTTAGTAGCGTGCAGGGAGTGCGTGTGTGTGAGCGGAATGTATCATTGCAAACTTAATCGAGTTCTTATGCAAAGCCATGCATTGGATGGAATTTTGTTAGACTTAAAGCAGTCGAGAGGGAAATGGGGAAGAAATTGGGCGCCAAAAGTCTGGAATGCTCACTAGTGCGTTTTTTTTTTCGAACTGAGAGATAAAATGAGACAGAAGAATCGTTCTTCAATGCATAAGTGATAACAGCGCACAACACAAACGAAAGAAACGAAAAAGATTCGATGAACCTTTTCTCAAATGAACTCCAACTCTTGTGGGATCTCCTCCGGGCAAAGCGAAGGAAAAAAAAGGGCGGACAATAAATCCTGCATCCCGGCACTAGCTGAATTCAGAAGAAAAAACATCACCACCCCAAAAACGTGCGATGGTATCAATAATCGGTGACATATTTATTGTGACCAGTGGCAAGATTTGACTCGGTGTGCTTTCTTTTTCGTGTGGCAATCTACGTCCGGTTTTGCCTTGAAGGTGACACAAACCAGCATTCTTTCGCACTGACTCTGTCTACTCCGCCCCGCTCGGCGAGATGTTTGCACGGTCGCCTTAACCTTAACCCAAATGTGTCCGGAAAATCTATCAAAAGACAATAATCTTTCAATTGAACGCAATAAATTCATGCTTCCCGATGGTTGATTTATGAAGGCATTCCTCTATTGGGCTGGCCGGTCGGAAGGGGGAGAGTGACGTGATAGAACTAGAACAATATGAAGCTCTGTGTATCGTTGGCGTTGCGTTACATACGATCTGTGTGGGATAGTTCATTTATAACAGTGTCACACCACCGAAGGACACATTCCACTGGGAGTCGTATATTCTGCTGGATGGCCTGTAGCATTCTTTTGCATTCCTTTTTTTTACTGGCCTAAGGTACTTCCAGTTAAGGGGTGATTTTGTTCTTTGGTCATGGTTTGGGAGCAAGAAACTATAAGTCATCATAAATCAGGCTATCGATTGCAGGGGCAGTGTTGTCTTAAATTGAATATAAAGTGTAATATTTTTGTCAAATTTATTTGTTATACTTAATGTTGTTTTTTTTTGTTTGTACGCTGCATTCAATGCCATTTCATTAAACTTAGTAGTAACGTCCATGCCGTATTGCTTCTCGAACCTAACAATTTTATGAAACAAATGAAGCTCTTGAACATACTGGAATGTGACTGTTGGCAGGTGTGTGAGGTATAAGTTGATCTAGTTTTTGTTAATGTTTGTCAAAAAAATAATTGATTATCAAGACAAATTCTTCTTCTATAATGATTCAAAGGAATTTCACTTGTTTTATGGTTAGAGTTTTTACGGTAAATCATCTGTGAAATGAAAAATGTTCTTAAACCGTTTGTTTTATTTTTTTCCATCCTACTGATCCAGCCCACCCATCTTCTACTAACATTTTCCATTGCAAACCATCAAAGCACCTACGCCATGTAGTATATCAAAATATAAGCATTAAATTATTTAACAAAACTTTAAGTGGTCACTTTTAGTGCTCAGCAATAAAGATAAAGAATAAGAGTAAAAATTTAGCTTCAAATCGATGTCTTTATAATACCTCGATGATGATTTTCCTTACTCTTACTTTCTCGACTAAATCGACTCGTTAATCCTATTCGCACACCATGGAAAATCACTTGCCTTGGGGTCTTTTGCTCAAAACACTTGCGCGAAACAAAACCACACGGACACACACGAATAAAAATGCCATGTCTTTCTACTGCCCTTTAAGCTGGCTCCCCATTTCTCCCGTAGCATTGTTTTGACCCTTCCACCGCCACCACCTCCACCACCACCACACGGAAAGCTCTCCCGCGAAACGGATGCGAGGTGCCCTAATGATGTACTTTCCGTTTCAATCTCGCACGTACACGTCGTCGTTAATGAACTGCTTTGGTACGTTTTTCGATCATCGTCATCATCATCATCCTCGCTCCGTGCGCCTTCCCAGCGCGGGCCTTCCCGCTCGTGGATTGTGGAACCGATCGATCGATCACAGCGAAGAGAAGGTAAAACAAAAACCGGACCAGGGCCAGGCCACACTGATCCCGTTTGCTGCCAGTCTGACAAGCGACCCATGGGAGGAGATCTTGAGGAACGGCAATAGCAACAACAAAAAAAACGGCAGCAAATATATGGTGGCAGGAAAAATCCATCAATTGGCCAGTTCACACACACACAAACACACACCAGTGACCAGTGGTCGGGAAGCTTAAATCCGATACGGGGGTAAGCGTACGCGGCGCTACAGCAACACGCATCGGTAACGGTGAATGAAGTTCTGCTGAATTTTAAACAGCGTTTACCAGTGCCAGAAGCACGACAAGGGAGGGAAAGCAAAAGTGGAACAGAAACTGTATGCACTGTAAGGAAAAAAAAACAAAAAAGGTATGCACTGTAAGGAAAAAAAAACAAAAAGGACAAACGAAACAAGTACACACAGAAAAAGGCACAACTAGAACTGCACAGCGAACGAAAACAATACACCACTCGCTACTGGACTGGGCAAAACAAAACCAACCCGATAAGAAATGCAACGCATTCATCTCAAGAATTAAGAAAAGAGGCTGAAAAGGCAAAAAAAAACAACACAGCACACTGCTGCAACGAAATGCATTCGAGAGAAAAACAATAAATAACCATGATCTGTACTGCAGCTCCCAAAAATGCACGCTCCAAACTGACACACGCCCGTCGCAGAATCTTGAAGTTGTTTTCTTCTTTGTTTAACCTGCCCCCGAATCTGCCCCCCCCCCATCTCCCCCATTGACAACACGTCAATCGCGAGAACTGCTTCGTCTCGGCAATGTTTGCGGCAGCATGGGAAATACGCAGCTGCACCAGGAGCGCTGCTGCTGCCTGTTTGCTAAAATTCCTTAAGCATGTTATAAATGTGGTAGGAATTCTACCCCATACAGTTTCGCAGACAGTAATGTTCATTAAAATAGAGGATTCGTTTTGTTTTTGCTAAGAAAAGTTTCCTTTTTCTTATTCGCCAAGTCCCGAGAATCGAAGCTCGAAGCTTATATTTCTCCTCTTTGCTTCCCTTTGCTGCTGCGCACAGTGACAGCGTGGTGTGTGCACACGCGTAACCGCAACGAGGATTGATTCGCGTATTCGCGCTTGTCATTAAAATGTTTTTCCCTTTCCCGCCTCCTACCCTTTTCCTGGTAGTATGCGTAGGTACATTTAGTTTTTTTTTGTGTGTGCTTTATTTCTGGTTCAACTGCAAGGGAATCAATCAGGAGACGCGTTTTACAGGACCGTGCCCCACTTCCTGTAGCGACGTGCAGCGCGTGGTTGCAGTTGCATGTGGAAATGGGTGAAGCTTTTCCTTCCCCGTCATAGCGTTCGTCATAGCGTCGTTTCGATTGTCGCTCAAACTGTCAAACATCGTGTGACAATCAATCTGACAGGTTTTGGAAAGTGACGGGAGGGAAACGGACGCTTTTCGATGTTAAATTAAGATCTTTGCTAAAACCGAACAATTAAGTTAGTTGAATTATTTAAACATGCTTTTAATCATCTTACCTGCAAGATTAATTTCAGAAAACGCTTCTTAATAGAGCGAATTAACTCCAAGCCCGTTGCTTGATTCTTTGAATCATTTTAAATCGATACCGAAGAAAGAAAGACAAGAAAAGAGTGGCACAAAAGCTGCGGACGGCAATCGTCATTCCTCGAAATCTGGTAGTTCACTGTAATTCCAGTAATAACAGTTTGTTTTAATACCTTTAGTGCCATCCCACGATCTCTCGCCCGCACTCACTCACACACCCGGTTTTAGGCATGCACCTTCGTTGGAGGGCCATCGGTGCCACCAGCGCTTCGCCCGGTAGCACAGACCGTCCGGTAGCGCAGATTTATCAATTCAATTTAATAAATTAATTTCCCTCCTTTATCATTTTCCTTCGATCCCGGTCGCGAGTGCGGAATGTCTTTCTGCCTCCCTTCCCATTCCGCTCCCCACCACACGACGCAATCGGACATGGGCGACATTTTGTTTTTAATTCAACTTTAATTTTGCATATTCCGCTTTGTACGGCCCGTTCGCTTCCGCTCGGAGCTGCCCCGGCGGTTCCCGACCACCCTAGACGCGAGACGCGATTCCATCCATCCCCAATTTATTTCCACTCGCGGAGTGTCATTCGCCGGCCTTGCGTCATCTCGTGTCATGCATCTTGCATGCCGATGACGATGATGCATAGGGGCAGGAGAAGAAGGCAACGGAATGACGATGATGATGATGATGATGAGCGCCTGCAAGTAACGAGATCGATCGATCGAGGTCGCACCGTTGCGGTGGCGGTTGGAGGCAGCTAAAACAAAACCTCAGAAGAAAACGAAACGACGGACAAATCCTTACCGAGATGCAAGTGAGGTAGCACAAGCACGGTAGCAGTGTTTCAAAACAGCCGAGCGAGAAAAAAAAAACCAGCAGCAGCAGTTGTGAGGTCTGCTGCACGTCAAACGGAGTCACGCCAAACCTGAGAAGGAGAGTTGTGAGCTCATTTAAATATTTCCATCAATTCCATTCAACTGCTGTTTACGGATTTACGCGAGGATGGGGGAGTCACAACAAGGTAACCGAAAACAGAAGTGCATCACCCGTGCCCAGGCGACCTCCCGATGGCCTCACCCTAGCAGACAAACACACACACACACACACGCACACGTGGTAGTCAAGAAGTCAGCAGCACCGCTGCGGTCGGGGTATCGGGTGTTTACATCTTTTATTTCCCTTAAATACCCGTGTTCGTGATGCATTTGCTCGCGAGTTCATCATGTACCGAGCCTGGTGCAAGTGATGTAATTTCGCGTCGTTTGCGATGTCCTGGCAGCGGAGCGGACAGGGGCATTGCGAGTGTGATGTGAAATTAACTGATTAACTGGATGATAGGGATGGCGATTGGTGGGGAAGGTGGGTGGGGGTTCATGGCCATTTGGAAGGCCGTATCCGATTGAGCTTGATTCAGGGAACCTGATTGAGGTCGTAATGAGATGAAACTTTTTTTTTGTAGCTTGTTTGAAGGCAGGTTTTAAAGAGAAACTCTTTAAAACGATGCTGCTACGGATGAGATTTAAGACGAAGAGATCAATGAAGATGGCTAGGGAATTGCAAAGTTTTACAAAATAAATATAGAGGCTCTACGATTCATTTTTTAATTTTCGGACCATGTCCTTTATTAATTGAGGTTTTTAATGTCTTCCATTTTAAGTTCCAATTGAACCTGCAAAGCCTTTTCGAGGTTGTACTGTCTACCAAGGCATGGTACAAGATGTCTACATGTATTTGAAGTACCCTCTCATCTGGTATTTGTTGTAGGAACATTTTATATATTCTCAGATTCATAGCAGACTCAGAATAGATGTTCCCATATGTTAATATAAGAAAAAAAAAGACAAGAAAGAAGATAAATGTTCGACATATCAGTGACATACACCTACAAATATGACAGGTATAACAAATCTCCATGAATGAACAGTTAGCACAACCAGAACAGCGAGTTAAGCTGATATATGGTAAAGTATTCTATGAGCGTTGTTTGAGGTCAGCCCTAATGAGAAGATTAAAGATTGTTATAGGTTATGGATAGCCCTGTACGATCATGTTTCCTCCCCATGGTATCTAAACTAGCTATTTTATACTGTTTTATACAGATTGAAGTCAATCTTTCAATATTTACATCGAACAAAAATCAAACGCATTCGGCATTCCAACAGCGAGCACCATTCCGAGTGATTTAGCGTCATTTGAAACACTTCGTAAGGTACTTCACTGTAACTATCGTAAAACCATTGACCAACCTTCAACTCGTCAAACTAAACCACTCGCAACCTTAAAAAACCATTCCGAACCGCTTTTCTTGTCTCATTTTGGAGCCTTTCCTGATATCGTTTCAGATGCTGTTAAGACGAGAATAAAATAAGCAAACATTCGCTCAAGCTCCTTCATTTCCAGCCAAAAAAACAGGAATCCCCTCCTAGCGTTTTATTGATGCAAAGACCCCTTCCGTCGGGAACCGGGAAAACCAAGATCGATTGCAGCGCTGGTAAATCGATGCACCATAAATCCGACGATCATTTTCACCCACGAGTTTACTGTTATTTCCTGCCAGAGTTCGGATCTCTTTTTAGTCATCTCGTGCAGCCCATTTGCGCACCCTTCGTGTTTCCGCGTGTCCTGTTTTTTTTTTTTCTTCTCTCTCTCGCTGCCTCATCTCACCCAAGGAAGAGTTGCTCACTTTTATCGCAATCATAACATCAGATTTGTTTAGAGTTTATTTATGGCACTCAAATGTGACGTAAATTTATTTGATGCCCGAACACATAAACACATGCATGCATCCGACGCTGTTCGGGCTGCTCTTCGGGAAAGAGGGTGTTACGGGGTGGGGTGTAGAAACGCTGCACGAAAGGATGGCGGCGGCCCGAACGCTACACGATAAGGGTGGCGTATTCGACACGCGACCCCGTCGGAGCGGCGGCTGGCGAGGATGCGAGCACGCAAAAAAGGCGGAAGCTTGACGGAAGGAAGCATAAAACAAACCTTCCGCATCGGAGCCCGAGCCACCGATGGGTTGTGCCGAAATGAACCGTCCGCCCTCCTCCACCGTCTCCACCAGCTAAACATCCGGCAGTGGTGGTGTACGTTGATCACGACGACGGTGGTCGATGTTTGCGTTCATCATGGTTGATAGCGTTCCGTTGCTGCTGATGCTCGCGTAAGAGTGGGTTTGGTTCGAGATTGGGTTGCATGGTTCGTTCCGGCCTGGGACATCGTTCCCTCGCTGCCGCTTGCGGGATGATTTCTTGAGTGATACAAATTTAACCTAACCTATCAAACATCGTTAAACTGGCAGTGCAGTCTTTCATCGCTGCTGATGGGTTTGGTATTAGGGAAGAGCTACTAGCGGCATGGATAGAAGATAGAACAGGGAAAATCTGCAACATAAATTGATGAAAACGAAAATAGTTTTTATTAGCTTATAAATAATTTGAAGGATTCCGAGATAGAAAATAATAAGCTGTGAATTTGTGTAATTTCAATAAAATTTCAATGATTTTTTTCAAACTCTGGTACTCAGTGTCTTTTTGACTCACTTTTTACGCCTTCGGTAAACAAGAAAGCTAATAAAATATGTTTCGATTAGAAATAGAAAGGAGCATAATTGTTTTCATTTTGCCAGAGAAGCATGACTATACATACTGTTTAGATAATTTTGAAGCTTAATTTCTCTTACTTAACTCTTTTACGCTACAATACGGTCAGGCCGTTACTACCAAATAAAAAAAACTCTTTTTCGCTATTTAACGTTCAGCGTGTTGTTTCACTGAGCGTGTTAAAGCTGTTAGAAGTTTTCAAAATATTTTTAAAAATCTTCCTTTCATTTCAAAACACTTTAATTTCAAACACTTCTATTGTTTGCCCATGAGCTTTCCTCGGTAAATCGATCTTATTTGCTTTAATCGGTTAGTGATTTCGAAACGGTACGTGTTTTATTCCACCCCAGCTCTTCCTTCCACTTCCGCACCCTGCATAGGGTAGTATTAGCAGAGAGCATACAAGTGAAGATTTTATTATATTTACCGAACACGCCTTTCGCAAGACGCAAGGACCCATCCAAATTCTCGCTCCATACCACTTGTCTTTCTTCGCAGGAACGGTCGATGCGGGAAAGCGGCAAAACCGGAAACTCATCGAGACGTGTATTGGGTGGGATTGAAAGTTTGTTTGATTGCATTCGATGAGAATTTCATTTAAACAAGCTACGCTCCTTACACAACGATCTTTGTGGAATAGATTTGACAGCAAAGGAGTCTTAAGTTGAACAGCGACAGCTAAAGACAATAAAAGACTTATCATCGGTATGCTGGCTAAAACAAAAGCAAAATCATTGAAAAAAAGCTGAAAGCGCTCCCTCTACAAATTAAAAAGATAAGAAATCGACCACGATAAACTTTTTACGCTACAAACAGCCATGTGCTCGTATTTCATTCACCATTTAACAAACAAATGCCAGCGCAAACTGGCGAACGACCGAATTTACATCCCCAAAAGGCGTGACAAGTGGAGTGCGAGTGACCGTGCCGTTGGCTTCCCTCCGAAGCCCCGTCAGATCGCCCAGGAAGCTTCGCACGCCACATCACACATCAGTCACTTAAAAAGTGGCAAATAAAACTCTCCATCTCGACTTATGTTATACGTTTATTAGGTCGTAATATATGATTCGCACAGCTCCGGGGGCGCTATAAAATATATGTCTCGTACCCCTCTAAAGTCTCAAGCTTACCGACCCAAAAAAAAAAAACAAAAACGTCCAAAAACCCTCCAAGCTTGAGTAGATTGCACCCCGAAATCGTCACATACGGTCGGTGCTGCGAGAAACGCAACCGTAGCGGAGTGCGCGCGTACCATAAATAATAAAACAAGAAACCATTTCTTGCCGCTCCTGGTTGGCTTGTGGCCAGGGTGGTTCATTGGGTTTGGAGGTGTGAGAGAGAGGGGGAATGGGGGTCTTTGGTGCACGAGCTTTATGTAACTTGGCGTGCGAGCGGGTGCGCACCGTTTTGTGTCGATTGTGTGCCATCAAACTGCCACATTGACATGAAAAAACATATTTATGCTACATTCCCGCCTAGAGCGTGCAGCTCATTGCCGGTGAATGGAGCAGCCCACAGAGAAGAGTGTTTTATTGTTCTAGATCTATCGTTTCACAGAAGCCCACAATATTGAAGCAATCGTTTTTAGTATTTGTGTGTGTGTGTGTGTGTTTTTTTTTTGTTAAGCTATCATTTCAAAACATAAAACCCGTTTTACGTCGCGAAATGCAAAAAAACAAGGGAGACGGGTTACTCGGGTTTCCCATCTCTGGGGTGCAATTTTGGAACAATGGTTCGAGAAGGAGTTATTGTGAAGCACTTGAGTTATGTGGAGTAAAATGTAATGGAAATCATAGAATCATAATATCCTTCCTTCCAGCAGAAGGTCACACATATCACATATCAAAGGGCATCAATCTTGCAATTGTCAACCTTGGGTAGAATTGGATGACTTTTGAAATTAAGCTCAGGAACCAGAAAGTACATAGATAAAGAGTGTAATAGAATGTAAGGTTTGTTATTATTATGTTACATCGAAAGTAGTTTGACAAAGAAATTAACTTCAAGCTTTCGCTGTTGCGTAAGGAATGATTTAACGGTAAGGCTCACCTTTAACCCATATTTTAAAGGGCATCCCCTTCTACTTCTATCATTAACACTAAAGTTTCAAATGATTCCCCAATTGTCTCCCAACTCAAAGATCTAAAAATAAAAGCTCAAACCACCTAATTTTCCCACTGAACTGTTACGCACGATGCAAGCGCTGTTGCTTCCAACTGTCACCTTTTACGTAGCTCGGTATAGCTTCATGTCCTGCCATCGACAGTGCGATGATTTAGTCCGATTCAAAGGACATACTAGTAGTGCCTCCTTGACTCACGCACCTAAACAGAATGATGGCTAAAGTTGGTGGAGCTGGTGTTACCACTGGAACGATAAACAATTTATCATCACGGCGGGGGAACTCGGTGACGTGGAAGGGCTTTTGGGCTAGATAGAGTGTTGACACGAAAGTTCTACGGGATTCTGATATTTGAGTTAAAAATCATGCTATCTATGCCTTGCTTAAGCATTGATTTCATTCAAAAAGATTAAAGAGTTTTACATAAAACTAAATAAAAAATTATGTTTTATTCCAAAATTTCTTTCCAGTCGGTTCACTATCGTAAGCTCCCAACAGAGTGCCGTTGTCATCCGAAAAAGCGGATAGTCACGGCACGATCCGACAACGTCCATCGGAAACCACACATCAGAGCGCTTCGAAGGCTTGCCTGTGCCTAACCGTACCAAACCGCACGACCACCATTTCGATCATCGCATTCGGGTTCGCTTCTGGTAAAAAGGAAAAGGTGTCTTCTGCCTTTGCTACTGTCACGCGTGTCTACCGCGTCATTTCCGACACCGCCGCCGATGAGTTGACTTCCCATTCGATGGCACGGGTAGACGACGCATGAATCAACTCACAGCCCGTCCGCCTGCCATGCCCTCAGCCGTCTCGGTAATGGCACCGCCGGGTGTACATGTGATGTGATCCCGATGCCGTTGTGCCTGCGAAGCTCCGGATCAGCACACCGATGATGACGATGAAGCCTCTAACGTGTAGCCTTCCGGAAGACACCGAAGCAAAGCAGTACCGACAACATCGTCATTACCAGCCCGACAACGATAAAATAAACGCGTTTAGCAGCATGGTGACGCAACGGGGAAGTTTTGAGCTTTGCAACCGAGCAAAAGGCGTAAAGTCGTTTGTTTTCCAATAAGCTTTATTGGTGCTCGCACTTTGACGTTTGTTTTCGGTTGTATTTTGTTTTGTTTTTGCCAGTAATAATTGAAACGCTGATAAAGGGTAATTGCGTTACCCTCAATTTCCTTATTAGAACACTAGCTCCGCTTTCTTGATTTCCGAGAAACAGTATGTGAGCTCTTCTGGCTAGATATTACATTATGCAAATAGTCCCACTTAGAGCAATGTCTTCTTAAACGGCTAGTACGGCAATCCACTCAATCCTTTTTACTTCGGGGAAGAGCAGCCATCTATAGTGAAATGTATCGCTCCGATGAGATTACGCGCAAATAGCCAACCTATCTGCATGCCTATTAGCACTCAGCATGTATGTGTGTGTGTGTGTGTGTGTGTGCCTGTGAGTGTTTTGGGAGCGCTGTCACCATTCCGAAAATGCGTACCACAAGCCCATTTAGCCAATCGTCCATCCGTCGCCATCGCGTCTGAAAGGGTCCGAGCTGCCGTCCCGACCACCCAGTTTTCCATTTCTATTCAAATTGAACCGGGGCACCGGTGGGCACCCCCTGGAAAGTGGCCGAATAATTTAAAAATTAATTCAATCATCCGAAGTAACTCCACTGCCCTGCCCGTAGGCTGTTACGCTGCGAGCGAGGGGTAAGTGCAGAGCACACACGAAGGACCAATTACTCACGCACGCTCCACAGCAAACACACACTCTCTCTCTCGCTTCGACGTGGCAGAGTTTCAACAAGATGAAAAACAATTTAGTCAGATTTCAATTTCACTTCAACAGTGACATCATCCCCGTCCCCGGATGGAGGGTGATTTTCCCGCGATCCATCCACAGGGTAGTCCAGATTTAGCATTCGCAATGCGACTTGCGGATGTGATCGTCGGTGGCTAAAAGCTTGATGTTTTTCCTTTTTTTCCCTCTCTCCCCTTATGGTTATCACTTTCACTTCGAACCTTGGAAGGAAGCTCGGGATAAGAGTGTCCTTTCGCGTCCCTTCGTGCAAGCAAAAGCCAAGCGTCGAATGACAATGAGTTTTTCACTCTCTCACTACAAACACTGCTGCACACGACATTCGTTCGTGTTCGCTTTTGGCGCACTCGCCCCTCCTCCCCCCTCCCCCTTTCTGGAAAAGTGCCACCTCCATTTGACCATTATCCTGTTTTTCACGATTTGTGGAGTGTACCTGACACAAACGGTTTCATGTTTCACGCATGATACCTTTCGAGAGCGGCCACCGCACCGATAGGACCAGCGAACGAGCACGAGCGTAACACAAAAAAGCGGGACTAAAGCCCCAAAAAACCCCAACTGTCTCACAGCGGTGGATATGACGTTCCGGAGAAGCACGGTGCGCACGTTAGCGCTGGACCAGGTTTGAACATTTTCGGCGAGGAAGGCAGTCAAACAACAACGCCGTGGGGAATAAAACAAACGTTGGCAAATATCACTCGAAAGCGCGCAAAAAAAAAACAGCGAGTTCAAAAGTAGAAACATCGGTAGCTCGTTTTTTTACCTCCCGGGCACAGGAAAGGATAATCGAAAACGATGACACGATGATTAGCGTTTCGCGGCGAACAAAGGGAAAACTGCCCCGAAACGCCGCATGCAAAGGAAGAAACACGGAATGGGATAATCAAAATCTGTACCAGTTATGTAGTTGTGTTTCTTCGTATTTTTTTTTTGCTCGTGCGTGTGTGTGTGTGTGCTCAGAGTTTCATTACAGAGCCGTGTCGCTCAGTTTGGGAGAGATTGTCGAACGGGGAAAAGGGGTTTGTGTAAATCATGGGCGCCCGTCTCCTCCATGGCGTAGGGGAGCTCGATGGAGGCGCCTGGTGCTCCATCACGGTTTGCGTTTTGCGCGTGGGCATTCGGTGCGGGATTCATTAATCTGGTCGTGTTGTGGATGTGTTTTACGAGTGCAGGGATTGAATTTGATGGGTAACCGTTGGTTTTTCGGTGTTCGTGTGTCCGCCTTTTGATCCGATCACAGCGCAGCGGGAATGTGATTTACGGCCTTTTAATTGGCAGGCTCATCCTCACTGTATCGATGGTTTTGTATGGCGCAGTGTGGTTTTGATTTCAAGTTAGAAAAAAATACCATTGTTTAAATTTACTATAGAAAATAAAAATACATTATTTTATAGTTTTATTAACACAGGATATTTAATTTCCATTTTGAATCAAACATAAAGTGATTGATCATGGTTAGGGCAAGTTTGCTATTTTTAATCATTTATTCCTTATCGTTTCTGAGAGTTTTAAAATGATTGGTGATTTTTTTTTACTATTTCATCCATATTATAAAATAAAGAAAAGAATAGTTTCTCGGATTTTAAGAATTCTCCAATGATTAGGTTGATTTCAACTAAATACAAATGCAGAATGAGTTGAGAAATCAGTTCAGATCATCAGAATCAGATCAGAAAATCAGTTCAAAAAGGTTTTAGTTCATACATAACCTAGCCCAAACTCTCATTATAAATTCTGTATATTCAAGATAAAGCATTTATTAGACCTAAAATTAATCTGTGAGAGTTTGTGTGTGCTTCTCTATCAGCATAAAAACTTGAAAATATACCTAATAAATATCACTTGATACTTATATTTTTTTTTAATGGTTCTATCTACTTTGAAGAAAAAGAAAATCAAAAGTAATATATACTCAGAATAAATTTAAATTTTGTACTACAAAACTACATTTCTACTTGACTAATAAAAAAATGCATCAAACACAAAGTTACTTGAAATATGTAAGCATATAATCATCAACATAATTTAACTTGAGCATCAATCTCAAAGATACTTGAAATATGTAAGTATATAACCATCATCGAAATTCTACTCGAACGGAAGCTTTTCTGGGCTATAACCAAAGGAAAGTAATATCTTTTGCCTTAAATTTAAAATAAAAGGCGAACTTATAACTAATAAAGGTCTTCTGAATCTTCTAAAAGTTAAATTTAATAGTGTTGCAGGTATATTCTCAATTGTGCCAGTAGTAATCCAATTTAACCACGGTAAGTAATTAATTATTATTTCAATTCGCGCTATCAAATGTACCATTATTCCTACGTTCACTATCATCCTTCATCGGAATCACGTCCTGGCATCTTCTTCAGAACGAGTCTACCCTTTCATCCACCCTCGTCCTGTTCAGAACCGTGTCCTAAGCAATGGCTATAACATAAACGAAACACTTTCAAATACAAACACCTACAAACACCAACCAAAACAACACATCGAACCACGATCCACGGTCGTGGCGAAAGGGCGACACCAAACCTTTCGCCCGTAGGCCAAACCCCAGCCAAGAGGAAACAAATCGAGGTCAGTTACGCATAAAATTAAAAATAACGACCATCCACGACGTGTCTGCCATTGAAATATTGATGATGATAAGCAGCGGAATTGGAGCTGTGTTGAAGAAGCAGCATCGCCGAAAAAGAAAAGAAACACTTTTATGTGCCAAAAAGGGGGAAAATGTGCAAATAAAAACTAGCGCGTGGGATAGGAGTGAAATAGGGAAACGCAACCAAAAGAAAAAAGGTTCATAAATTTTCCGTACGTGTTTTTTACGTTTTAGGAGGCATACGCGCCGACGCACACACACAAACATTTCACCAGACATGAAAACCTTTACATACATCAATCTAGCGCTACGCAAACTATAGAGTTGAAATACTGTGCAACTACTTGAACGTAAATATCTACCATATAAAAATAGAGCTTAAAAAGGAAGTGAAAAAGGGGGGAAAAATTCGCACAAAATACTGACATTCCAAATAAATTCAAACGATTTACACACACATGCTGGAGGAAGTTTCTTCTTACGCAGTACGACGACCGAGCAACACTCCATAAATCTTGTCTCATTATATGATTTATTCATCGTCTATGTCTATGCCATGGAAAGCAACATCACTCTGATTTTAACCTGACTCTTTTGAACCTCTCCACATCCTTGTAATAGTCATAGAAATACTTAAAAAAATTATAGAATCACCCTTGTTATTATTTAGTAAAACATACTTTCCATCCTTTATCAACATATTTCAAAAGTCCACCTTCGTTGTGAAATTGTTAAACCGCAGGAAAAAAATAAAAAGACCAAAACTCGCACCAGAAGCAACCAATCATAAAAATGACGGGCCCGAAATGGTTAAAAAATTATCGATTTTCCCTGCCGACCAGCGTCCTTCAAGTCATCGTTATCCTGTCATTTTCGAGCCGCCGGAGACTTTTCCCCTCTTACAGCATCCCATATCTGCTAAAGGACATCTCGTCAAATCGGTACACTGCTGTGTGTATGTGTACGTTAGTAAAACCTTATGCATGTTGTTGTGTGGAAAAGAAAGATTGTTTAAGGATTGTCCCCCACAGATCAGAAAAAAAGCGGTTCTAAAAAGGAAAATGGTCGGGCAAGAGCAAATTTGCACACGCGCGTACTACCTATGGTTATCATAGGACGGTGGGAAGGGAACATATACCAAACACACACACTCACACAAGGGTAGTAAGGGTTGGGAACAGATTGGAGGAATCAATTCTTGCAGTGTTGATAAAATGGTTCACAATACGGTTTTGAAAATCAGCATGATAGCACAGGTTCATTTAATTTTTATTTTATTTTACATAATTTTTAACACTTAGAAATACAAAATGCATTCCACAAAACATACGTCGCAACGAAACATTATTTTATCTTTCGAAAGTGAAATGCATTCGTTCACGTGTGCCATCCCAAAGCTAACTACATACCACACCAGTTTGCCATCAACGTCCTTGCACCCGGAAGGAACGTACGGGTTATCCCGAAATGCATGCCACCAGTCAGCCAAACGAGCGTCAGAGATTCCTTGAATTCCACACACGCACCGTCAAAGTTTCGACTGATAGAGGGGGGGGGGGGGGGTAGGGTGTGAGATGATGACGATGATCATCATCAGCAGAATGACGCTCCGGGAGGCAGTCTGTGACCCGGTTCCTGCGGCGGGGCTCGGAAAGGGAGCTTTTTTACGACGGATTTATTGCACGGTCGCGCTCGCTATCGTACCGGCGAGACACGAAATGAATTTCCATTTTCACTTCTCAGTGTATTCACGTGTGTGTGTGTGTGTGTGTGTGTGGATTTTTGTTTGGAATCAGCTGATCGATGCGCTAGTGTGTTGAATGTTTTGTTTTTACGTTTCAACTATCTGTGAAAAAGGAAAATAAATTCAAAATAAAAATGAAGAAAAATGTCTTAAAACTTTTTGTGTACTAAAAATAATAAAACTACTTAAAGCCACATGCTTCAAACAATAAAATCCTTCTGAAGCTTTGCGCACTCTTCCCCAATCTTGCAAAAAAAAAAACGAAAGGAAGAGAGTACACTGCAAATCCACCACCAATGGTGAGGTGAAAAGCGGAAAGAATTAGAATCGCTTATCCTGGTGCGTGCCATTTTTCGCATTCGCTCGTCCAACATTGTCCACCGAGCCACCCACCGAGGGATGGGTGCTAAATGCAACAGTTTATGCAAAGCGCGAACTTCCAGATTAACGGATAAGTTGCTGCAATCCGGCAGCAATGGAGGGGCAAACAGCGGGCATGCCTCAGCCCACGCGTTCTTAACCGAAGCTGACGCATCGGGACCTTCTTGTACGATCTCCGTCTTTCGCCTTTCTCTCTTGCCAGAAGCGTTTTAGCGCGTATCCGTGCTTAATATGTTTGATCAGTTTCCGATCGTGTTCGTCGGTTGATTTGAAAGATTTAGCGAAACAAACAAAAGCGTTTTCGTTAGCCTCTTAGTGCTCGGTCGCTCGTTGATGTTCTTGCCTTGCCTTTGGGCTAGGGCAGACAGGCGAGATGCGAGCATAGAGCGGAGCAGCCGGATTGTGTGTGGCTGTGAAATCCAATCGACAGAGTGTGTCGTCATCAAGGTTTTTTGTCGAGCTCTTCGGGGTTAGCCGTGCTGGCATGCCACACCAAAATCATCAACCTAGCGGACGTCGACGAATTGGAAATTGTGCAAGATGAAAGGAAAATCAATCCCGAAAGGGGATGCTCGATTTTTGCTCTTTCCTTCTCAACCTTCTCAAACCGTTGCCGTCTTGTGATGTACCATTTTCCAATCATCTCCAAATCAAGCAGGCCGTAGAAATCGCAAAACACACACACACAGCCATTTCGTAAAGGCAGTCGAAGGTCATGCCCCTTTCTGGCCCGAACGAAGCATACTCCGGTTCGCCCTGTTCACTCCGGCCGGCGCGATGTGATTTGTTGTTCCCGCTTCCGGGGCTGGCTCTGTCTCTCCAATGGACACCCTGCCACCCCCGCCGCCCCGGCACGCTGAGGACGCTGGGCAAATAGAAAGGGGCGTCCGTGTGCCGTCCCCTGCTGCCGATGCTGCTGCTCGGGATAGCATCCAGGTTGCCTAGGATACGGAGCATGCGCCAACTTGGAGGTGTTTCGGTGGATGTGGACCGCTTGATTGGAAGGGAACGCCGTGGGTTGACGACACATCCGCCTGCAGTCGGGGTGCGCAGGAGTGAAAGAGACACCCCCACGCAGCAGCGCGCTACGTGTGGCCGGGCGTCAGCCTGAGGAAGACGAACAAATAAAAACCGGGCAACCAGGAATTAATATTCACATCACTTCATTTTCATCTGACGGCTGACATCTTCCCTGTTGCGAGACAAGAGGCGGGCAAGGGAGGATGAAGAAAGGGGATGGGGAGGCAGGCAAAGGTTCGGTGAAGGTGAAATCAACACTAACACAGCTAAACATCTATCCCGTCTTCGATTCCCGTTGCACCTTATCAAACAGCTCCCACACGCACACACACACACACACGTTCGCTCGCTCGCTTGCAAAGGACGTGAATCAAAGGACGTGCCTCTGCGTGTGGGGCTGGGTGAAGGGGAGCGGCGTGCAGCATATTCGACGCGTCCGCCTGTCACCGCACATTTGCTCTATAGTACCTCGAGGAGCAGTAAAACAAGCAGGCAGGCAGGCAGCTCGTGACATCCGATAACAAGCGATAGTACACAGCGGCCGGGAACAATGTCAACATAAAACCATTCGCCCTGTCCCGCCTCGCCCACCACGGGCACGGACGCGCTGGCAAACGGTGCAATGTTTGCATCATTTTTAAAACCCAATAAACACCGCGTTGAGGTTAAGGCTTTTAGGATCTGCTGACGGATGCTTTAATTAGAGCGCCCGCTTTGCCAATGGCGGACGTGAAAACGGGAAGTTTTGCATGCAGCAACATAAGGAAATGGTATAAAGGTGTGTTTTTATCGAGCAGATGAGTTATCGACAGTTTCATGTAGCCGTAAAATTATGATGATTGTTAAATGTCATACTGTTGAGGCATTTTCCAGAATAATAAAACAGAATTGAATCTAACATAAGGAACTCCAAGATAACAAGTAAACAAGACATGGATATTGCTAAAATGCTACTAAAATCGATATTTTATTGGCTTTGGCATTCATAAGTAAGTAAAAGGCACTACTAAGAAAAAATAAATTGTCTGAATTAGAAACTAAAAAATCAAGAGCCATGAGCATTCTTCTTCGACTATTCGTACTGTGACACCTGAATAAAAGAGACCACAGACTAAGGAGAAAAAGTCTCTTTTACACATATTTCCCGCTTTTACTGGCTCAGCGTGCTTTCAATAAATATTACTCAATCTATTTATACATACTTTTACACCTTAGTAATCGATTGTTAGTGTCCTTATCTTACCATTTCTTGCAGGTTATTCTTATTTTATTAAAGCAATTTCATTATTTATTTTTCTCCAGAAATAAAGTTTTTGTTAACGTTGAATATTGTTTTATATTTACCATATTTTTTAAAATCATTTTGGAAAAAATGAGATCAATGAAGTGAATTCTTTTAATAATCCTTTTTATTTTATTGCCTTTTCCGATAATCAGAAAAAAATCTTTGCTATAGGGTACAAATTATTTCTCGTTTTGAGATCCTTCTTCAATAGTTAGAATAGGATTCCTCGTTCAAGTTATACATTTTAGCTTTCGACCCGAAATAGGGGTCTTCTACGCTTTAGTTTCATTGTTATTGGACTTCAATCAAAATTGGTTGGTACAAACACTCTGCTGTCCTTTGTAAATAAACAACTTACAAAAGTCAAATGTAGCTTCAAAGTCTAAATTCACGATTAAAACACATCTTGTTTGGCATTTCAACTGTCAAAAGATGATTTTCAGTTTTTTCAATGTCCTCAATGTCTCAATTCCATCGCTCTGTATCTGTCCTTCACCTGCCATAATCCAAAGATGCTAGACGTAATAATCATTAGACCAACTTTAAATGCCCATTGTCCCGCCTTCCATTAAGCAAACATCATCAAAAAGCCACCTGACAACGTCCCGCATGTGTCTGCCAATCAAAACGCTCCGACAAAGCTGCCGAAAACTTGACTAATTTTAAGCACACTTCATCGACACACGAGACCATGTTTTTGTGGCAACGAAAACATTTAACTGCGCTCTATTATCCATGGCGTGAAATCGCAACTAGCATTGTTGGGTGCACCGCCCAGGACTAATGTCACGTTTAATTATGCCTTCCAGCACCACTCTTTGCATAACATTAAAATAAATACATCGTTAAGCAACTTGTTGAACTTCACGGGATGGTTCAGGGCTTTTGCCTCAAATTCCTACTGCTGCCACTACTATTCCTTTGCGCAATCTTTAAGTGAGCCGAGGTTTTAAAGCATTTCCCTTCCCCGGCAGCGTATCACGTTTCAACGAAAAGCAGTAGCTGCCTTAACTGCACAGTAAATGCAATCCTGTGCACACTCACACACAGACGTCGGACTAACCTCACAATTACTGGCAGCGAACCATCTGGCAAACCGATCTGGCATTTTGTAACACTGCCGCCTGCCACATTTCCCGGTCACCTTAGCTGCAAAGTGTCACCCAATAGAAGAAACCACAGCCACGAAAACCGATGCCCGGACGGGGAAAGTGACGGGAAATTTCGGTTCCTGCTTCCTGCTACACGCCGAGATGCCGAGACGGACACACCATCTCCGCTAACCATTCATCCCTATTGGCCTCTCTCCCTCTCACTCTCTCCCACTGTTTCTCGCCAACACTCAACTGGAATGCGGTCCGTCGAATGGATTTCACAAAAAGGGGAAGACGAAATTTATCAACTTGCCATTATGTGCATTTAATGTATGGTAAATTATGCAAATTTTATTACGCAAACTTGGTGCGTACGTGGACGGTGGGCGGTGTGCGGCCGTGTTGCCTTCTACACGTCATCGAAGAGCCTCTGTGCGCCCGGCCCCGGGTTGCGTCTGGGTTTGCGGCTCGGTGCGGTGTCGTTGTAACGGGCTTAATTTCAGCCCCGAAACCTTTCCCCGGACGCCTTGCGGGAGTTTTGAAGTTCAGCCACCAGCACTGCAACCGATCCCATTTGGGGTGACATTGTCCATCATCACCGGTTTCGGCTTCGGGAGGGGTCAACAAATAGGGACACTTGTTTTTTAGCCACAGCCGCCAGCCACGCCAACGAGCTGCACTGTGACTGCATGTACGGATGGATCACTCACGGTGGTTCGATGCGATGCGTTTAGAAGACGAAACCAAATCAGTATCGATTTTTCGGGCAAAGTTGATGGCAACCTCCTGCTGAAAGTAGAAAGTTTGTTGCTTTCGCTAGGGGCTTTACGTGCAGGAGTTTAAATGAAAAATGGCTTGCAATTTAATCCACCACCGAGGTTCGGTTTGGCCCATCTAGCTTGTCGAAGAAAAGAAACCAATCCATAACGGTCGTTACAAGTGGTTCGACAAAGCGATAGGCAGCGGCGTGGTTCCTTCCAGGTCACATTTAACCCATTCCTTACGCGTGACATCCTGCGGGTGACTACGGTCTGTGAGAGTGTGCAGCGCCGTGTTCAATAAAAAGCAACAGTGTGTATGACAGTGGGACTGGAATGACGGCAAATGTTACGAATTGCTGTCGAGCACGAACGCAACAAAATGGCCAGGTTTGGCAGCACAACGGGAGCAACAGGAACAGGGCTTTACGGCACATTGGGCTGAAATTGGGAAAGATTTTTCATTATTAATGCTTACGTGTTGCGAGCCATTTCTTGTGGATTATGATGAAAGCAACAGCCGGGCGAGGAAAGGCTTGTTTCTTTTCCTGCTACACGTTGTGTACGGCGGTTTGTCGTCGAAAGGATTGCATTCAATTGGCATTGGTGTATTGATTCCTTCGCACCTGCTTTCAGCAAAGACTAATGCAGGCTCATGTTGCTTTAATTAAATCCATTATTTTCGACACATCGATTGGGTCTATTGGTTACCCTTTTTATCTTTCAACACACTTTAAATCCTCTCAATATTTGCAACAAGCCATAAACTGTTCACCGAAGGTTTTGCACGGTCACAAAACACCCAATTGAAGGAACTACTAAAAGTCTTCACCACCAAAAAGGGAAGCATAATAAAAGAAGTATCTTTTCACCAAACCTATTTGTGCGCAGAGCGCCAAACCATACCTCGAACCAGGCTAGCTAGCGTTGTATATGCTTTCGCTTTTAAATTAATAGCTCGACAATCGTGGAACATAAAATGCGGGCTGCCCGTAAGATGGTGGCATGGAGCGTAAACATGTTGGAGCCGGTGATGGGTTCCAGTTGAATATATATGGTCGAGTTTCTTTTATGGTTCGCATATTGCATCACTTTCGAGCATATTTTACACGCACTTGCATGGGGCCGAAGGATGAGGTTGGAAAATTGGGTGGTAAACATCCAGAAGAAATAAAATTGGGCTAGATAAATGCGTTTAGATAGAACTGTGTTAAATTGCATTGGAGTAGGAAGTAACACTGAATTTAGTGATAGATGTTTTCACTATTTTAACTTTATTTTTAATTTCTTGCTGAAGTTATCCAAAACGTAATGTTAACAATAAGCAATAAACCGATACACTATTTCAAACGACATATTTAAAACAGAATGATTAATTTATTTTGGGTAAATTCTGCCATTCAAAAATGGCACCAAGCCATTTGGATCTATTAAAAATTGAATTTGTAAGACATTGCTGCTAAGTGATTGTGAAAATGAACATACGAAATAACATATTGATTATGTTAACTATTTTAAGAAATTTCAACTAACTACTCAAAAGGTAGCGAAAGCCATAAATGTAAAACTGTATATCAAAAATTAGCATTTGATGAAATCTCATTAAGTGAAAAATGCATTGTAATTCGGTTCTATGCCAATCATATACATGGAATCAAAATATGGAATAATACTGTTTCTGTGAAAAAATCATTATGACCTAAACTTTAAACATTCTGCAATTTGAAATGGAATTTAAAACGGTATTGATTTACAATATATCACACAAACAAGAAAAAGGGATACTGTGAGTAAATGGATAAAATAATATTTCGAAGAAATTCATTCTTTTGATGAATTATTTAGTTGAGTAAAAAAAATCTATTTGAAAAACTAAATAAAAACTAAATTATATCCGGTTACCATTTGAGGTCAGAGAGCAAGATTACTAAATCAAAACCCAAACAAATCCACCCGACCGCCAGGTTTCACCACGGAAGACGCCAACGGGCCATCGCCGAGCCCAGTGGCCAGTGGGTTAATCGATGGAAAATTGAAACTAATCTCACCACACCGTGAACATAACCGTTCGTTCTAGTTTCGCCGCAATCTAGCTTTTCTATTTTCTCGCCTGTAAATCATCTTTGAAATGGGCAAAAACCTGGGCACAAAACAAAAACCAAGCAAGCACGCGTCCAGCGCCCCAACAGCACAATGATGGCAATAGATAAAGATGACTCCTTAAGCACCGCCGCCAGCTCGCAACCGCTACACAACGTCGATGACGACCCACGGCGAGCTTTGGGGGGGGGGGGGGGAGGGGTGACCATAAAAACTGACGACCCGATGGTCGGTCGTAGCGCCACAATACACACACACGTGGTCAGGAACATACAACGTCACCGCGTCGGTTGCACGATTTGTGACGCGCCACTTTCGCGCCTGTTTGTGTGCCTAAGGGAGTATGTGCTTTTTGTCTGGTTTTTCGCGACCGCTTAAAACACGGGACCATGGCGTCACAGTAGACCACCGAGTCAGTGGAATGTGTCTTGTAGTTTTATGCGACTCCCTTTTGCGCCCCGGTTCCAGGGTCACTTCCACCGTGTGTTTTGAAGCAACCACAGAAAGCAATGCCGTGGCAAGCTTTTCCCCAAAGGCTTTTCCCTGCGGTGGGGCGGTGATGATGTTCACCGAAAATCACCCAAACTTTGCACGGTACACACCAAAAACTGTGCCAAAATAAATCATTAAAAGGGCCAACTAGGGAAGAAACACACCTCTCTTTTGTTTTCGACTGCCTCCCGGTCGACCATTATTCTTGGTGGCCTTCCCCAACACGAGGTGTGTGTGTGTGTGTGTGTGTTTTAAAGCACCCAAAGGACGGGTGGCATCAAAAGCACCTCTCCCTTTCCACTTTGGGCCGGAAAATGGCCTACCAGTTACCCGATCGCTTCATGATAACGCGATGTGATAATGATTAAATAAAATTTCCCCAAGTCTCTCGAGGTTTTCCCGTCCCTTCTTTTTTACGGTGTGGCAACGGAAGTTTTACGGATGCATAAAAGCATCCCAAACACCCTTCCCTCCGTCCCCGTCAATGTCATCTGCGGTCGTAAATCTGCGCCGTCTTGACCTAAAACAATATTTTGGGACCCAACAAAAAAAAAACGGAAACAGACGCTCCAACACCTCCATTTTCTGTCTCTTGCTCTCTTCTTCTCTCTCTCTCTCTCTCTCTCTCTATCGAGAGAGTGTCATCCTTACATTGTACATATTTATGTGTCTGTGTGCGTTCAGATGACTCTATTGACGTTTTTCGTCCCGCAAATCCTGCCAGCTTCAAACAGTCGTTCATCATTGAACAACGCACACCCACCATGGGGTATTGTGGGTGGGAAGGGTGGCGAGGTCTATAAGGTGGTAAAGTTTCATTGTCACTCGCAGCACACCGGGTGGTCCTCCTCCTACCCTATTACCTGTTATGTGTTGTCAGCACACCTTCCACGGTAACAGGGGGCATCAGCACCGAAAGGGAACAACACCTTTAAAGCGCCTTTTAATGTCTCTCTTAAAGTTGCGCCCGAGTTTTCGCACTCGCTCGCCCTCCCTTCTACCGCTTATCAGCTTTGGAAAAGTTAGTCCTTCCTACGGTGTATGTTTGGGTGTGCGTGGGTTGTAAGGTGGCAAAACCTTCGCAAAATACTTCCGCGCCCATTGCCTTCCCGGTGGCCGAGATTTTTCCAGCGTCTCCCCCCTAAAACTGAATGGTAGGAAATGTACGCCGATAGGTGCACACGGCAAACTTTTGGATCGTAAAGGCCCTCACACCCGTTTTCATTTTACCTTTTTTCACTGAGAAGTTCCAGCGTCCTTGTTTTTGTGATAAAACAGAAAGATTACGCTCTCGAATGGCGCTTGTGGGGTGCGTTTCGATGAAACCACTCGGTTTGGTGGCTGCTTGCTGTGGCAACCACTAGCGCCATCTGTTGCAGGACGGTGCGAACTAAAACAGCCATTTTGTCAGGCAGCACCGGTACGAAACAGCCCTTTGCGCTGTTCACTCTCTGCGGGCTCCAAGCCGAACAAAGCGAGATGGAGAATGGTTGATGGTGGTGGTTCAGTGGTGAACAACCCCTAACATGTGGAGTTTGTTTGGGGTTGTTAACAATTGGAGTGTTTTAATTACATTCTATTGACTAATATTCCACAAAAATTAAAGATTCAATTGTGTTTTGTTTGAAAGTAGGTTATGTGGAGTGTTAATTAGAAATGTTTTTTATGTTTTATAAAATTAAGCTGTTTGGTTCGAATTGCTCGATTGTTGTTCATAATTTTTGACTTCACTTTCCTTTAACATTTGGTAAAAAAACACTTTTTCCTATTTGCAGAATTTGT
Organism: Anopheles epiroticus; assembly: GCA_000349105.1. Lineage (NCBI taxonomy): Eukaryota > Metazoa > Arthropoda > Insecta > Diptera > Culicidae > Anopheles > Anopheles epiroticus. The sequence goes on along the minus strand of KB671540.1, from coordinate 102,768 downwards.
TAAATTCCAAAAGAAAACATTTACACTTTTCCAACCATTTCTTCCTCCCTGAGCTAGCTTACTTCCCCTTTTTCTTGTTCTTACACTCACACACTCTCAGCGCGAGCTCAAACACACCGCACCACCGTTCTTCTTTCTTCGTACACGTCCACAGCCGTGGCGCCGTCGCAATGAACGTTTGCTATCTTCTTCGTCTATGGTACGAAACCGAACACGAACTCGCCGCCGCTCTCGACCGGTTCAGTCGTGGAAAATCTCATCCTCGCAACACTCGTCTGTCAGTTTTGCAAACCGTCGGCAGGATGGTATCGAAAGGCGCAAAATGTTGCGGCGAAAATGTGGCATCCTTTCCCCTGCACCGTTTGACACAAGCGCCAATCCGAGGTTTTCACATGGTTTGGAGCTTTCCCGGGCGAAAAATTTCAAATTGAAGCGTTCCAAGCGTGTTGTGTGGGGCAGGGCGCTTTGCCGACGGGACCATGTTTATAGCTTTACTACCAAATATAAAAAATTGATTGTAAAAATAACATTTAATATGTTTATTAACTTCATTATTGTTTGAGGATATTGCATGCATTTTAAAACTTTTCACCAAAGAAAAAATATTTCAATTAAAAGTTACTCTTAGGCTTCTTCTAGGCATGGCGAAGCAAAGGGTTAGCATTTTTTGACAATTCAATTGATATTTTATTAATATAGATAATACATTTTGAAATACATTTCAGGTTTTAGTGAGACCGTCTTTCATATAGTACACAAAACGCCCTAATATGAGATTTAGTAATAATGATAATGAATAACATAAAGATTTTACTAAACTTCAAATTGAGATAATTGTAAAATCTCTTTTTTTTCCTGTGGTGGTACATCGTATCTTGTGAATGGATGCAACATAATTGACTGCAATACAACTACATCATTCCAAAGTGAAGGAAAAATATATAAACCGGTGTTCGATTTTCTCAATGGTATGCTGGTAATGCTGTATTAGAAAGACTAGTGGACAGCACTCATGATTTCGCTTACAATGTTAAATGTAGTTTATTATAATTTCTTACTCAAAAATCTCCATCGCTTCGCAAGGTACACATAAATATTAAGGTTTAATTACCAGTACGAACATTATGTTATTTATGTTGTGTGCAGTTTTTGCATTTTTACTTCGAGACAATGCTCGAAGCGAAGAATGTACGTATTAACTTGAACCATTTGATTTTTTCTAAAGTGCTTTAAATTATAATACTGATTTCATGTGTTTTAAAGCACACGATGAAGAATATACACTTAGTTTAAAAAACCACACGCACCAAAGCGCGGTATGTGAACTCCGAAAAACCTATTCAATGTGAAAATATGTTTACTTTGCCATCATGGTTTTGTCATTTTACTACCCTGCCAACAATTTTTTACACTTCGCATTATTATTTGCGTTGAACAAAAGTAATATTGAGTCACACATGCGCTCTCCCCCACCCAAACTTCACCGATTAAACCCAAGCAAGCTGCAAGAATGCATTAAAGCGTACATCCTCAACCTCACTCGGCTCCCGCATGCACATACACACCGATCATCAGCAACGGATCATCAGCAAGTCCGGCCTCACCTGACACGAACCTGAAGCGTGTAGTAAAAATTCTTTGACATCAACCTGTCATAAGCTGCACCCTCAACCTCACCGCACGCCGGGGCCAGAAAAGTTTTAAACTTGAGCCTCTCCTGCCGGCCCGGAGGTAATAATGCCACGGCAATAAATCTTACTGTACAGAGCATACCCCCCCCCCCCCTTTTACAGCAATCACTGCCGGTGCGGTTGCTTGTTCCGTCCTGATGATGATGCACGCACCCGCAATAAAACAATTCAACGTCAATCAGCTAACGTCAGCAATTGTGGATCGTGTGGAAAAGAATATAATGATAAAACAAACAGCAACCCTTCAAATCGGTCGTGTAAGTAGAGATAGAACATCATGGATGGGATGGGGGGGACTGAAGGGGGAAAGTCAAGCTTCTTAATGTAGGATTAGTTTATAAAGCAGAAGGCATGTAGCTACATGACGGGATTAGTACGTACCAAGATGAATCGTTTGCTTAACACGGCAAGATCGAATTAATGTTGTAATTAAGTCTGAGGTACAATTTGAAATGAGAACTTTACACACGGGTATAATTTTATTGCAGCTTCTATTCAAACTACTCGCAGTTGCACATTTAAAAACCGATAAAACTCGGAACCATTGCCACCTTCAAATCTGAAGCATGCAAGCGGGCAAAAAGTCGTTAACAGTTCATTGTGCCAATGTCAACGTCATCGCTAAACTGCAACTTAGAATGCTATAGAATGAACCCCCTCGCTAGCACTTGAAGAAACAGAACAGAATTGTCCACAAAGCACGCGGAGAGGCCACACAAAAAAAAACACCAACCGAAGAAAAAATCGCTGTTCTCCGTGTGAGATACCATCAAAAGCATTATTTCCTGTGGCCCGTGCGTGCTCCAGGCGGTGGTTCCCTCCACCGCTTCTTTTATGGCCCAACCGGCCGTTCCCGTGGCGTGGCCAATCCGTCAGTACATGTGCGTGCTTACGGGGCAGCATGCAGAGGGAGCGCTTTGAAAATTCTTCCACACATCGCTCATACATTGAGCGCACAACACCGCTGAACACACACCTGCCTTTCCGACGCAAATGCACACACGAAAACGCTTCACGTTCCGTTCCGCAAATGGTTGGAGACTCCGGCAGTGTGTGCCCAGACTGTGCGGACGTGGATGAAGGGGGTGCTTTGGCTCTAACGTCTGCACGTTGTTGCGTTTTACGCCTGCGTCTTAGCATTCGAGGCGTGAATCGGTCGTAAAACAAAACTGTACCAAAGTTGTAAACCGGCCACTCAGCTGGGCGGCAGCGGCATTTGGGTTTTGGTGGCGTGTTGGAGTCAACGCCAACAGGACGGGGGTTTTTCCAGGTCTGAGAGACCTGAGGTGTGCAAAACTGCAGCTTCGAGGGAGCGATAGGAAGACATTGGAAAGCTTGCTCTCCTGCCAGTAGTAGCAAAACAAAAGGGTGTGGAATGGATTTTTGCATTGCGAGGAGATACACGATCTGCGATCGGGTGGTGTGAGATTAAATGTGGAGCTGTGCTAGACGTGCACGTCATGATCATGCTCGATAGTGAACGAGTTGCGCGCTGAGTGGCTCAAGTTCTCAGATTCACCTATCGAAGGCTAAAATCAAGGCGTTGGAATATGCGTTCTACGTATTCTCTGAAGGAATCATAGTCCCAGTGTCGATTTCAATATGAAGATAATTGGAAACTTGTCTTCTTTAATTGGAAAAGTTAAGCAATTTAAGATCTCAGCTTCTCGCTTCTATATCTCACTCTCTTTTGTTTATCTGCTTTAAGCAAATCAAAAACCCCTTTCAAGGCTGAGCCAACTCCTCTCCCCCAACGTCTGGTATGGAAGGCCTTCCGAATCAAATCCGCGTGCGTGCTACGATCTGGTTGCGGGCGCTCGATCATAAAAGCCAACAGTCAGGCCAACCAAAAGTAAACTACCGCAACGGCATGCGCACATTACTGTTTGCCGCACTCGAGTTGGTAGCTGAAGAAGAGCTTCGTTTTTTTGCTGCTTTTGCTTCCATATGTGCGTATGTGTTTGCAGCCTTTTGTTCGTCCCACATGATCGCAGAAAATCGTGAATCGTTTAGCATTTGGCTACCGGTCTTTGCCCGTAGTCTCTTGAATCTTGGGACGGCCCTTACGCTGGAGGTAGAAGAGACGATCGTCCCCGTCGTTCTCCATCCCTTCCAACCAGCAGAGGAGTTGCCGGTGTTAGCATTGAAATAGTACGCACAAGGTAGGAACAACTGAGCCGACGGTAGACGTCCCTCGCAAAACGTGGCCCAACGTACTTGCTGGCGTGTACGTGTGTTGTGTGACGGATCTTTGGTTTTCATCGGCATTGCCCTAACTGGTCATATTTTTTTTTATTTTCTACAAACACAAATGCCAGCATCTATTGATCAGCAAAGAAATCACACTTTCTTCCCAGGACACTTCTGGCCACCGAGGAAGCTGACGACGCTTGATCGGAGCTACCTATTTACGCACTCGAAGCAAAGGTTGAGATGGGTTCAAGAGCTGTTTTTGATGATTTGTCGATCTTCCTAGAGGTCTTTTCTTCAATTTTGATGGGTCCGCTCTTTTAGCCATTAACAAATTTTATTCCTATTCCACAAGATCCTAAAGTAAAGGATGGATTTACACATCACTGAGATAGAGCCGAAGAGCTACATCTAACAACGTTTCAATCTTCCCATACGCTTCCTTTCCATTCACCTCGCAGCGGTCCCGCGTCAACTCCAGCCACAAAAGACGATGAGCCTCTCGCTAGAGCTACCGGACATCAATGGCTTATTAATATACATAATGTGTAATTGTTAATTCCAAGCGATCCAACGTCTCACGTCTTTGCCGTCTCCCACGTGCGGAGTCTATCCGTTTATACGCGTAGTTTCGGTAGCCGAAACTCTCGGCAGACGTGCAGGAAACCAGGCATCCCTCCGATTTCAAGTGCGTGTGGGAATAAAGCGGGCCGAAGAGCCAACCCTCCCCCGACCCTCGTGTGCTAATGGGTTGGGCCGAGTTTTGAGTGATCGTTTGCGCTGTCATCCTTTGCCTCTACGCGTACGCGTGACGATCGACGCAACGTTCCTGCCGGGTTTTTCTGTCGCGTTTTCACACGACGATGACCGGACCGGACGGCCGAAAACAGTGTCCCGCCTGGACCTCCTCACGCTGCGCTCGATTGTCTTTACCGCTTGTGGTTGGTGGGGAACCGAAAAGTGTCAAGGTATGATAATGATGAGAAAATTTGTCTTCCTCCTCCGGCGTTCGCTCATGTGTGGGAGAGGTGTTACGAAGGTTTGGGGAGAAGGTTAGTACGTGAAAAACAGACCGCCGCTGCTCAATTGGTGAGGAGCCGGAGTACAATGAGTTTCAAAAGTTATGCTAGCAGACAGAATGTAAACGATACATTTAATATGATTATATTCGAGCTTAAAAGTTGATAAAAATTACTCTTAAGCACATCAAAAATGTAAATAGCTTTTTTTTTTTTTTATTCTGTAGTGACGGCCTGGCCGTATTGTGGTAAATAGCTTCAATATAATCAAAATTTATTTTAGATTCCCTGATAGAAGAAATTGAGCTCAGCAGATCATTTCTGTTCCGTCACATCTTTCGTGTCCCTCACTGTTGGCAAGCCTTCTGTGTATGGAAATTCTTTCCTCAAAGCGACGCTCCCTGTGGCCGGCATCTTAATCATGCATTCAGTACCCAACTTCGAATTGACTTCCTCTGTTTGCCTCACCGATCGCACATAGCACCGTCCGGACGGACGAGTTTCCCTATTTCTTCCCATCTTCTGGCAGACACTTGCACGTAGATCGTCGTAGACCTGGGTTTTGTTTTTTTTTATCGGTAGCCTCTAGGTGTGCTAAGGATGTTTGTCTTTTCTATGGGTCGTTTAGAAAACAAGATGTGAACTAATTGAATAAATTTCAAATCAACGTCGATCACGATTGGCTTCTTCGTTTATTTGGCGGCATTCCGATACGGAGGTGGGTCATGGGAACGTTTGGGATAAAAAAAAGTCATAGAAAAATCGAAACATAGCATTGCTTTAAATACTTTCATAAAACTGCATCATTTTGCATGCACATCCTGTCTGGGCTCATTACCTCCGCGAATCATAACTCAATCATTTGCGCTTAAACAGCACTAAAATGCAGTACGTGAACGGTTTCACTGAACCGCAAGCCCGGCCGCATTAATTTCGGCAACAATTGTGCATTCTAGCTTTTCTTTTTTCGCCCTCCCACTCCCCCCCGTTAAAACCCATCAATCATCTATCCTAACGCGGGGAGCAGACAGTTTTGGTAGCAAATGCGACACAAATAATGAACCACCACCAGTATTGTTTTTTGCCCTCCTTTGCCATTCCTCTTGCGAAAGTTGGCTGCACTTTATATATTGCGGATGCCATTTATTTGCCAATTTGGCACACACTCTCGCACACGAAACAAGACCTCCTTCATCCTCCATCCTCCGCCCCGCCTCGTTCCGACTCAATCCACGGGCCGCGAGGCCACTGGGTTGGGGCTACTGCATTTTGTTCGAATCACCTCCCCCCCCCGTCCCCTCGCTGCTGTACCGATTGCGATTGCGTGCCGTGGTTAACCTCAATTTTCATTATGCTCGGCACAATCGTGCGCGGGTGCTGGCGTGCTGGTGATGGGGTCGCTTGCCAACGGGCCGGGGCCGATGATTTCGATGTTGCTGGAGGGTGATGATGGTTCGGATTGGTTCAGCCCGTTGTCGGTCAGTTGTCACCCGGATCCGTGACGAGGTAACCGCGGTACCGTATTAGTATGCACCGCATGGACGGATTGGTGGAATCTGAAGTTTTATTTCCCAAATGCGTCGAACGTCCCGGTGGCACTACAGGCGGGAATCAAGGAGGAAGAAGCTCAAGAAATGCTTTTAACCATCAATACGGTTAACAAATGGAACAACTAGTTTGATTGGCTCAAAGAAGCAGCTTCATTGGCAAGCTAGAATTCAACACGTCAAAGTTGATTTAGTTTAATGTATATTTACAGTTTCTACCAGTAAAGTGTTATGGAATTTAGATTAGTTTTCACCTACAGCCAGTGTAATTTATTTATTAACTCATAAATCTTTATAATAAAATGGTTAGACATAGAACATGAATCTAACTTCTATGTTTGTATGTAATTTCTGATGTTGGTGACACTTTAATCAATACTGATGAAGGAGTCCGGAGTTATGACGTTTCTTATTCGGTTAGGACGGCCAGACTGTGATGCCGCAGTAGTAAAGTTTAAAACTGTAAAAGTTTATACCCAGAATTAAGCTTTTAGACAAGGAATATCCTTATTACTTCTACAATGTATCCCTCAAAGCAGTTTTTAAGCACAAAACATTGGATCTTTATGGTACAGTACAACTAAAATGTTGTATCCATCAAATTCTGTTTCTTAATTCTTCCTCTTAATTTGTTCTGCTCAAAATTAAATTTTAAACATTTAACTTCCAATCTTGTACTTTGTTTTCTTGTCTACCTATACGTCTAAAAAAATGTGTCAAAATGCACTCTCTTTCTCTAGTCCCCTTAAAGCTGTTCTACGTCCCTAGCCGATACTTATCTGCAAAAGTTAGAACATGAAAGGCACCCTATGTCCATCATGCCCGAAGACGCCAACGAAGGCCGAAACACTAACTACGCGGCGGCCAATAACGAGGTAAGCGGTTGAAACAATCACCACGAAGCACCGTGAACATGTAAGTACGCCTTGGTGTGAGGGAGCGGGTGGGGGATCACACAAAAGAAGGTCAACAAACCTAGCAGCCCCACACTCTTTCCCAATCGTGTTCTCTCTCTCTCTCTTTCTCTCACTCTCTCTCTTTCCCCCTTCTCATTGGCACAGAAGATCATAATGGCGTCTGGTTAATCTGAGCCGATCGCCACCGCCACTGGAACGTGATGGGCTGATGGGCTGATGAGGTGACGGATGTCAGTGTAGTGTAGGTGTGCGTTGCCACTCGGGTAAAAAGCTTAAGAGAGGAGGGCGTGGGGGAAGGAAGCAAACGGAAAACAAAAGTTCACCACGTATAGGGGTGACGGTGGTGACCGGGTGGTCCAGTGCTTTGCCCCAAACTGTAGAACAATGCGCATGAGGAATTCCTATAATAGCTCCCTGCTGCTGACAGTTCTGACACACACTCACACAACGCACAGCACAACAGCAGAAGCAGTGAGCATATACGGCCCCAGAACACACCCTAGGCCCTAGGGAGGGGGAAGAATAATTGGTCAGCCATCTTTTTCCTTGACCGATGAGGACCCGGGCGGACATACTAGCTGGGACAAGTGAAATATATTTTGCATGGCCATTTTACAAGTTATTGAATAATTAAGGTATTAAGTAGAACATGAATATTTTTTTTTAAATGATATGAAATCAAAACGGAAATTGTAGCTTTTAAACATAAACGTTTCCATTTTTAATTCGTGCTTTATTCCGCTTCGCTGTCATAACAAAGCAATGCAGCGGATGTTACCCGTTACGAGAACAGATGCACAAGCGTGCAGTAAAAATGCATCTACAGGAAGTACAATTCGAATAGTGAACCTCATCACAATGCTTTAATACGCTCTTTATCTTCGCCACAAAACTGTACAACCTTCTGTTTAACATTAAATTCAATTGCACCGTCACCTGGGGCTGGCCAGACACCTCCCACCAGTTCACCTTTATAGGACATCGACGTTTTATCCCCGGGCAGCAGCAACAACAAACAAAGGAGAACATCATAAAACCGCTCATAAAACCTACCAAAACCAACGCAAGTTAAATCCCTTTTCTCTCACTAAACGATCGAATTAAAACATATAAAAAGCGAACGCACCTAAAGACATGTCTCTTTCCACGGGGCTTCTTTTTGGCCTTTGTTTCGCTCCATCACCGCAGGCAGAATCGCTTTATTTAAATTCAATCAGACCGATCTTCACCTGCCCCACTTCGTCCCATTAGACCACCGAAAATCGAATAAATAATTCATTAACGCACCAAAATAAAATCAAAAGTGTGATGTTTTATTAATGTGCAAAAGCAAGCACCCGCCGGCACACCCAAAATAAAACGATTTCGGTGCGCGAATGAATGAAACGATCGTGGGGCGCTGTGAAGCTTCAATTGAAATCGTGTGCATTAATAAAAGATGTATTAAAAGTGAAAACGGCACCTTGAAAAGAAAGGCCACTGCCCGAAGAATGGAATACTAAACTGCGCGGTCGGAAGATTGCGTTGCGTGCGAGGACATAAATTAGTCAAGAAGATCATAAAAAACCCTAAATCCACAAACACAAGTGACCAAACACCGTGAGGGTGGCCGGTTTTTGTTGTTTGTTTTAGTTTCCATTATTTACATAAATTTCTGCCTCTGACGGACGCGTCATTAAAATGTGACATTTCGTTAGCCTAAAGCGGTCAAATCGATGATAACTGGCATTTGTTTTCCGTTTCTTTTTATCCACGGCTAGTACGATCACTCTCCCAAGCATCTTGTACTCTTCCGCCCCAGAGACGTAAATGATATAAAGATCAACCTTTTTTTTCGTTTTGGCTGGTGGTTTAATTTGTTGATGACTTTATTACTTCTTAAGCACCGCACATCTTAAGGCAATGCGCGCACGCCCGGCATCCACGAAAAGCGACACAAATTAGCATAATATGATAATCTTCTGGTTTAAGCTGTCTCTCACTGCTGTTTTCGCTCTCTGTGTAATTTTCAGTTGGGTCAGGCCCGGGATCCATTGCTGTGGCTTAAACAGCTGTCTTTAACCCATTTGCCACTGGAATTTCAAATTCCCTCCGAGCTACACATTGCACGATTTGAATAATTCTGGTTTTTATTGCTCGTGAGATATTTGTTGCAATTATAATCGTGTAGTGCGCTGGGCATATGCATCATCATCAACATCAGCTGGTAGTCCCCCCGGGGATGATGGGGGGGTGGATGGGACCTTAAAGCTTCATTACTAAAACAAACATATGCAAAGTGCCGGAAGCAAGCCGCCAAGGGCCACCATTCATCTTGGAAATGATCTCTTTCCTTCTAGTGTTGGTGAGCTGCCTTAAGCACTTGTTTTCCGTTTGTGTTTGTGCCCCATGTTCGAATTTACACATTTTGAATGAATCATAAGATTGCTAATTAAACTTCCTGCTTCGCGATCACACTCCGCCCTCCGCAAATCGATTGCCGCATTCCGTATTCCGGACGGCAGGCATCATCATGATCATGCATTCCCACCCGCCCAACACGGCACCAGCGCTCATTAACCGTGGCAGACCCCCTCCCCCCTGTACACATTTTTGCATACGTTTAATGTTTAACTTTTTAAAGCACTCCGAGTGCGCGAGCGGGCGCGCGCGCGAAAATTCACTTTTCATTCATGAGCAACGAAAATTAAAGTCGCGGCTCGGTGGGCCGTCCACGATCGCCGCTGCTCCCGGCTAAGACATGAATGAATTAATGAGTGAGTAAAAATGCACTCCTCACCTCTCCACTCCACCGCACCACTCCCCCCCCCCCCCCACCGTTCCAACGCCAGCTTTTGCACCATCTTGGGAAGCCTCGTGCGGTGTGACGGGCGAAGGGCGAAAGGGGAAAGGATGCGGTGGTTTTGAAATCTGAATAAATAGCCAGTTTGCCACTAGAATTGAGAGCCTGAACTTGAACTTGGACCGGCCGGGCCAGGTGAACCCAGCTGGTTTGCCCCACTAACAAACAACTGGGCCAGACATTTTTGAATAATAAGCCGCACTGAAAAGTGTTGCAGATCGTATGTGTATGTATGTGCCGGGTGCCCTTGGGGAGAGGGGAGGACCCAAGGAAGGTGTTCTACGATTATTATGATAATGTGCTTTGGTGCTCTCCGCTTGTTTTTTGCCGCTGGTGTTGGATCGGAATTTTTACTTTCATGCCGGCCGGCAGTTTTAATAAAATGCTGTACTTAATGTGCGAGGTTTCGCTTCCCTTACTTATGTAATTTTTAAATTCAAAGGAGCAACATGTATGGTGATTGAATGATTGGACCAAAGGAATGTAATTATACTGTTCGTTGGGTTGTATAAGAATGTGAGCCTCAGACACATCCTCAAAGTTAAAGTTTAGATTAAATTAACATAATCTTACAGTATAAATGATCACGATCAGTATAAGGCTTGATTATTTAAAGATTTGGAGCACAAATAAACAAATCTGGTTAAGCGATCGATCCTGATACCGGTCGTTTGTTGATGATACTGATTGTAGAAGTTGATCATGCTTCTTTGAAACTGATTTTAAGTAGCTTCCATGTTATAGATCGAGTATGAATCAAAATCGTTAGCTGTAGTGTCTGATTTAGCAAAAACCATACCCTTCATTTTGGTTTTAGTTGTCTTAGCTACTCAACGATACAAATGTTATCATTCCTTTTGCACAATGAAACTAAACTGGAACAGTCCTAAAGTTACATGTGGCTATTTACGTGGGATTGATATTATTCTTTTGTCACTGGTTAAAAATAACGTTGGGTAAATCTTTGAAGCAAATTCGCGAACTTCAACGAAAATTAGAAGAAATTTGCAAAAATATTTGAAGGAAAGGGATCCCCTTAAATCAACTCACCTATATGCACAATATATTCCAATAAGACTTAGCTGTTATTGAAGAATTTTGAACAGGGTTATACAATAGTTTGAATGCGAATAAATGTTATAGATTTATTGACAAATTTTAGAAAGGTTATGCAGGAATTTAAACAATATGGCCTGGCCGTTACTACCGAGTAAAAAAAAAAATAAAGAAAGTACATAATTTTCCCTCAATTCAGCATTCAGGACACAGATCAATTCTATAAACTTATAAATCAAATTATAAAATAACACTTTCTATTGCAACAATTACGCTTATCTGTGTAATAGACCTCAAGTTGTTTGGTTTTCGCTGTATACTTTTACACGTATGATCGACCGAATTGTCTCACCGCGAAAGGGCGATCGTGTTGTGAATTCTACACCTGCGCCTCGCGGCCTCTTTTAAGGTCAAAATAGAAATCTCGTTCTGGTGATGGCTGCAACGGCATGGCAGCTACGACGCGCAGCCAGCGGAACGGTTTCGGAGATCGGAACCGTTGTACCCGCCGCTCCGTTGCTGGCCCCATCTTTCAGCAAAACACCCCTCACCGTTCAGTCTCTTTCGCCCGCCCTCCCACACACACACACACACCCACCGGCCATAACGACAACATCCTATGGGCAGTGTTCCGGACGACGGCACACCACCAATCGGGATCATGAGGTCGGGTTTCGGCACCGGGCAGCTTTGGCTGCAGGCTACAGTTTAACCTCACTCGTTTTTCCGCCCTGCCGTGGTGGATGTGTGTTTAATTCCGCGTGCCTTTTTTGCTGTTTCGATTTCTTTCGCTGTTGGCCCTATTTCTAATGGAGGTTTTTTTGTTTTAGTTTTAGTTTGAACGAGTTTTTGTGGGTCGACCAGCGGCGTACACTCGACGGACACGGTACGCTGCGCCGCAAAGTTTGGGCCGCACTCGCTTGGGAGGGATAATTTTTTGGCCCAACACCGACCGGGGACCTTTTGTTGTGGGCTTTTGTTCCGGGGGTAGAGACGGCGGTGGACGGAAGCCATAACAAACCGGAACTAATTAAAACTCCTTAAAAATGACACCTCTAGAACTCCGCTGTTTTTCGGGGCCCGTCCGTTCATTAGGTTTCCCAGCAGGTTTGGGCAATGTGATGCACTCGAGCACGCACGATGATGGACGACGGGTTAAGGTTCTTTTTTATGGGGGAGATGGAGGAGTGGTTTTATTGCTTCTATGCAGAGAAGATGTGTTGCCAAACGGTGCAGAACATCGCCCCGGCGGACTGCGGCTGATAAGTGCTCGACTTCTCTATGATTGAAGACAGCAGCTTTTAGAAGGTCGGTAAATTATTAACGACTCTGTACCACGATGGGTATTTAAAATAACGAGCGTGGAAAGGAAACTATCGTCCAAAACAGTCCATAGATCGAATTGTGGTGGTCACCTTTATTAGCTGATGAGAAACTATTCGCAATGCGAGGCGCCGTCCGCACCTACTCATAAGCACCCCTCTTTGAGGGGGAGAGACAGTTCAATTGGCCCGATGCGCGCATTCTAGTGGAAAGAGAGTGAAAGAGCCCCCGTTCGCGGCCCCGACCGGTACCTGCAGTGGCGAGGAGCGGAAGTACACCGCCATACATGATCGCATGTAATGTGCATTCGCTTCTGAATGTCTATCATTATTGTGTGTTCCCTTCGGCTTGTGGATGGCAGCCTGCCTGCCTGTTGTTGGTTGGCCCGTTCCATTCTGTTCTGCTGCCCCATTACACCCAGTGTCTTATCTTGATCGCTTTGGCTTCAATGGAGGGAGGGAGGAGGTAGGGAGGAGTAAACTTTTTTATATTTTTCCACAGATAAGCAGCGAGGCTTGAGAAGACCCTATTGCAGGCAAGCGGTTCAAAGGGTGTGCGAAGCGAGCGAGACGTGGCAAACAACGGTGGAGCTGTTCGACGACATGTTGTGTGCTTGTTGTGTGTGCGGTTGTCGGAACAGATCATCGGAACGATACGAAACGGACGTCCCCAGGCGGACAGACAGCAGCTGAAGCGGCGGGACGGTGTTTTTGTGTACGGAACGCTGGAAAACAAAAGCCGTACATCGGCGATGGGGGGTTTGCACGTTGGGGGGGGGAGATTTTTGCGTTCCCTTTTTTTCGGAGGGCAAGATCATCATGTGTGAAACGTTCACGCCACCGAAACCCGAGGTCTAGCGTCAAAGGGCCCCCACCGAACACCAACACGTTTGTTCGGCCATTAGCGTGTCTCCCTGGGCCCACGGGCCAGTGGAACGCGATACCCGACGTGCCTTCCTTCCCTTCCCGCGCAGGTGCAGCACAGTTCAATTTTTATGCATATTTTCCATTGTACGGGCCATAATCAAACTTTAATGATAATAATAGTTATAACGTAATAATGAAAAAGGCTTTTAGAAGCCGGGATGCCTCTTTCTCCTGATTGTCTGCCACCGATGGATTGCTTTGCCATACAGGGAACAACAATTGCGATCCCTTCCTGTCGGACTGGAGCTTATACTCTTGGTCATTCTGGCCGTTCCGAAGGGTTGTATGCCTCCTGTATCGGTTTATACTGCATTTCGGGAGAGTGATTAAGCAAACAATGGCTATTTAATACTCATGATAAACATATTAAACGCGACCATGCAACGTTATACCGTAGAAAACTAACAACTTTTACTAAAATAAATCGAAAATATTTAGATTTGTTAAAAACAGCTAAAATTAATCAATTAAATCTCAACAAAATTTAAGAATCGGTGATTTTCAAAACATAATATAGACGTAGGCGTCGGGACAACTGAAGAATATGCATACGCACGGTATATGAATAAACAATCGAGTTGGTTCAAGGCGAATGGAATGGAATGGAATTGACTCTATTTAAAGCATTAATTTTTTGTTGTCATATTGAGACTCAAATACTTTCTTTCAGAAGCTATTAGGAAGAGGGCAAGCATGACATATCCTCACTTCTGAAATATAATTCATTCCAATTTAATGAACTATAACCAGCTCTAGCCTAGACTGGAACTGGGCCAGAGTTTCTCTTTGAAACTTGATCTTGACGACGAGTACATAAGAACGAGAATACAGATAGCAACGGAATCTAGAGGAACATAACGGCAAATCCTGATAACAAGAGAAAGGTAAAGATAACTTCACTCAGTTAAACTTAACAATTCCTTACACTTCATAGTAGGTACAAAATAACAGCAACCAAGCATACTCGGAATAAGGTTAAACGTACAAGGCGAAAATGTTTTTCTCAGGAAGAAAATTTCTAGTTTGAAAGTAGTTTCAATAAGAGGCAAATGTTTGCCTGATGGCCTAAGTCTCTATAAAAATAAAGAGAAAAAACAAGTTAAAAGAGCAAGAAAGGTCAGTTTCTAAACAATAAACGATATCCTTAATTTACAACTTGTAATCTGACAAAACCACAAGCGGAAATAAGACCTATTTACGTAGATAAAACTTTCGACTCTGCTATGGGATTAATGCAGGATTAGTAACCCGTATGGCATAAGTTTTTTTTTTGTAGAGAAAAAAATATCAATCAAACCGGTGTTTAGAGATTCAATTAGCCCATAATTAGTAAGCAAGACAAACCTCTGCGAAACCAGGTGTGTAATTGGAACAACTTAATCAGCTAAAACGTATTGCATCCATTTCCTTACGCAATAATACTTCCATTTCTATCCACTCCTTCACCTCGTTTTCAAAACCAACAACAAACCCCTTCTAATTTAATTCGCACGTCTGCAAACTGTTTGCCTTTTACTCTCGAAAGTACACCGCTTCATGCGAGGTACAGTACCCTCTTCTAGCGCAAGTGTTTCGATTAATAAAAATGAGTTTGCACACTGAGCGCGACTCCACATTTACCCGCCAGCTAACACAGTCGCAACAAAAGTAACGAAAACCTTAATGGAGGCTCGAGTTAATCAAACCCATAACGAACGAAAAGTTGTGAAGTGATCCCCCCAATCACACCCCCCCCCTACCCGACTTCCCGGGCTACAACGACCTAAGCTGTGGATGATGATGATGATGATGATGATTTCATCAATTTCAAATGCAAATACTGTTTGTTTTATTAAACGTACGACGTGTGAGGAGGAGCGCGTTTGCATATATTCCCTCTGCGCCTCTGTCTCTACGCCCTGGCCGCGGTCGCGGGAACAAGCAGTAGTACGCGATGCTTTACAAACCGCCGGGCCAGCCAGGACGGTGGGGGGATGCAAACATTCGCATAAACGGTTTCATTCCTTCGTGCACGCACGATTTGAGATTCTCAATGACGTGCCGCACATTGGAATGGGCATCTGAGCACTGGGGGGGGGGCGAGGGAGGCAGGGGGAATCCCGTACTGAATTCGTACGCGAGGGAAAACCTCCCATGTACCGCGTGGGCGATATAATTTGATGGCATACGGCGTGCTGCTTTGCTCGTCGCGCTAGTGCTGTCGGTTGAATGAAGTTATGATTTTGGCCAGGGCGTCCCGATTGATACGGTGCAAACATGGGAAATTTAAATGAAATCCATCTAGTAAAACAAAATCGTTTTAATGTGCTGCTGTTTAATTCATTAGGGAGAAATGTGTAACAACGTTACCAGCGGTCTCGATGGCCTGCAGTGATATGGACGTAATGAATAGGAATTTATTAAGTAGAACTCTTTTTTATGCTCTATCAAAAGCCTTATTGGGTTGATCCAGGATTACGGTACTTGTTTTTTTTCTATTTCAAAGGTTATAGACTTTTTTTTATCGTTTTTTTATAATGAAAAATTCATAGCAAACTATGAGGTATTCTTTGCAATAGTGCGAAAAGTTAAATGAGTGTACATACCATTCCTAAATGTTAAAAAAAACCAATAGCATGTTTACAAACACATTTTTTCCAGCTTTTTTACGGTAGTAATTGCTTTTAAAAGCTTATACAAAATACGCTTCATGCTTCACCAAGACTTATTTTATGCACAAACTCCGTAATGAAATACAATTTTGCTTTTAAATTATTTAGAAATGGGATACAAAATACTGCAATTATTTTTCCTATTCCATCTGCTTTAAAGATCACGATAATCACGTAACAGCAGCACGTGAAACGCTGTTATCGTTCTATTAAGCTATCAAATCGCTAAGTAATGTCTTCAGTTACGCACGGAGATCATTCCATTACACTGATGATGGGCGATGTCAT